>OZ057403.1:8809994-8889002 GCA_964056735.1 Allodiplogaster pararmata
TATCCCGAAAGATTGAAATTTCTCGGTACTGAATCGCTTGAACTCCGTCGCACTATAAGAGATCTTTGTTTTCTCCATAAGAGCCTTCATTCCAACTTATCCATAGACACCTCTCATTTGTATACACTTAATCCTCATCAGTACAATACACGGCATGGTCACCAATTGAACATTAGACTTCCCGCTCTCTATCCTGCTAGATTGTCTACTTTTGTATCTAGATCGATTTCTATATGGGAATGCCTTCCTAGTGAATTCAAGTCTTTGCAAAACTCAGCTCTATTTAAAGAAAAAATTAAACGTATTGTCACCAGCATCAGTGCTTAAATTAATTTCCTTTCTGTTCGATTATATATCATAGTCCACGCTCTAATTTGTCGTATTGACTTCGTGATATTGTTTATAATGTTGCGTGGAACAATAAATGAAATGAAATGAAATGAAATAATGTAGTCAGGATAAAACCTGACTGACGGTTTCGGGTAATCGCATGATGAGGGTGGAAGAAGAGTCAAGTATTGTATGAGGTTCCTGGGGATTGTTTTTGAAGCAGAGGTTTATCAGTCATATCTGTACATTTTTGAAGAGCTTCTTATCAGCATTAACGGGTGCTTGCTTCCCTGAGTTCGTTTTGTATTTCACCTTCTCTGGAATTTTTCAATATCCCTAACACATAAGATACTTGTGATAGATGATTTTTGTGATACTTTGTGCTCATTATTAATTTGATTGTTATACTGTGAGCTCTGCTGAGAAAGTATAAAAAATAACAGAACTTTATCAACTACTACGGCTGAAAATTCTAATTACAAGCAATTCTTGATATTGTATAACTACACATAAATGTCAAGTTAATCAGCGAATGGCTTTTCTTTTGCAATTGGTCATGTCGCTCCTTTTGGATTGAGTTTAAAAAGTCTAGTACTTTAAAAAGCCCTAATCAACTAAGAGGAAAACGCACACCACAATTATGTCAATTGGTTCAATTATCGCTGCGCGATTCAATTGAGCATCGGAAATAGATAGAAACAAGAAGAGAGAAAACTCATAAGTAGTAAACTAGAAAGAGGCACTAACTTGTAGAAACCATTTCTTCATAAAGATCACTTGTATGTTAAAGTACTTATGTTGGAGAAAGAATGGGTCTTTGTACTACTTGACTGAATTCAGAGGTACTAGTACCTCTCTTAGCAAGTATTAACTCGGTTTAATAGTAGAAGTACAGTTGTACTACCCATTCAGCTATCAAAAACTAGTACAACAAATGACTCTCCCTATAGTTAAAGCTGACACCTATAAATCTATTTTAATCTGCCATTGCATCTCCAACAAGTGAACATTCCATTCACACAAAAGTAACAAATAAATAACACAAAGTAACACAAATAACAAAAACACAAACTTACAAAGCGAGGTTAGTGGGCTGTGACAGACTATGCGAAACACCCGTTACGAAGGCATTGTCATCAATTGCGCCTATTACATACTGGGTGTGTAGGGTTGTAATTGCGAGGTTAACCCGCTCATACACTGCATTTTTTCGTGCTCTGGATGTTCCCGCCGACATTTGCTGTAGCAAAACATCTGTGGCGTTCTGCTCCTCGATCAGAATTTGGAGAAAAGCCTCGAACTTGGGTATGGGCACCTTGACTAGCTTCTTCAGTCCAGAGTGCCATCCTGCAATACTATTGTTGAAACGTCTTTTCTCGTTCTCACTAACTCTCTCTTTCTCTCTCTCTCTCTCTCTGTTCTCTCACATTTTCTTTCTCAATCGAACCTTCCAAATTATTGTTCGTCCTCCTCTTCACTCCGTGCATGTTCCACAGTCGCAGATGCACGCGGTTCAGCCACTGATGAACGAAGTAGTCCAGAAGAAGAGTAGATTGCGCGTGCAGTGCTGGATCCATGTCTATGACGAGATCTGCATACCACTCTTGGATGCGATGCACAGGGAGAAACGCGCTTGCCATAAGTTGTCGCACGAACAATGCGAAATGTGCGTTGCCCTGCAAAAATATATTTGGGTCATGCCATAACATTTTTTCGGAAGAGGTACGGGGACAATTCGTTTATATATACGGAGACCCGACAAAGATGAGAGGAATTTTTTTAACCGTTTTTAGACGGGAACCCGAAATTTTTCCGAGGCCGTCGCAACTTTTTAAATGAAATTATCGGTATAGATGTGAAAATCAAATAAATGTAGAAAACTGCTTACACTGTAAAGAAGCGAGAGTCCGAGTTGTGTGAGTTTGCGATAGATCGCTTGGCAGAAATGGAAATGGCAGCCGTGGACAGTGGCTGCTGGGAACTCTTGGCTCAATGCGGGAAGAAGTCCGGTCTCGAAGTCGCAGTGAATCTCCACGGGGTCCAAGGTCAGCCGCTGCTGATTCGCGATTTCCTTGATCTCACGAATGATTGCCACGTACGTAGCTTGGCTCTTGTTCGGCGCCAGAATGTAGATCAGTGGGATAAGCTTTTCGTCTGTAATATACCAAAACTTTCGACATGCAAAGAACATTCAACAGAAATAAGGGCCCGGATGCAAGAAAATTTTAAAGGCAATACGAAAAAATAATTGTGTATACGTACGGTGAAATGCATGAATGCTGAACAATTGTCCGTGGTGCTTCGGAATGTTCGAGAATTTGCCGTCCATTGCCCATTCCTTGAACGTTGATAGTCTGAACGAAAAAATTGCGGGTGACCGTATACGGAGAGGAAGGGAGAAAGAGAGAGAGAGAGAGATTTATTTTGATGAGAGAGATAAAGAGAGAGAGAGAGAGATTTATTTTGATGCAAGCTTTTCAACTCCATTTCAAAGAACATATCATTATCATATAGAGCAAATCTATACGGATAGGCTATCCAGACAAGCATTATTTGCATAGCCTATCCAGGTTGAAATATCGTTCTAACCTGGCTGTGTTGCCGTGTGTGCCGAAAATGATAAGGCTCTTGTCTTGCGAGGCATGGAGAACGAAATTTTTCATGGAAACGCTCTAAGGTTAATGAAGCGGGGCAAGTCCTGAAGACTTCCTCCTCCCAGAAGACCCAGTGAAACCTCCAGGCGAAGAGAATAATATGATACCTCCACAGAATATGATATCTCGTGGTTAAGATACGAGACCTCGGGGGTAGGATTCCCCAAAAGACAGGCCCCCATAGGATACTTCAGAGGGGCCCCAAAAGATCGTCGAGGACGACGATTTGAAAGGGGGGCATGTAAGGAAACCCGCCCAATTATTGCTTATTGCTATTGCTATGCCTTTATAATGTAGTGATCTACAATTGTATGTTTCTTTATATGCCTCTATAATTCGTATATTTCTTTTGATGTCTCCTTTTTGATGTTTCCCTTTAATGTTATGTTTTGCGTACCTCTCGCGCACTTCGGCTGGCCAGCCATATTGTTGTTAATTTTTCCTGAATTGAGTTCTCCTGTGCTTCTTTTGTTTTGTTTCGACTGCTTTAGAGTTGTGTTTTTTTAATAAAGAGATCTTCTCTCGCGTCCGTTGCTTGGGATCAACGAGGAGTAGGGAATACTCCTACATTACATTTTCATCTTTAACTAAAACAAACAAAGTACATTTAGTTGGGAGTCTAGCTGCTGTTCCGTCAGTGGCTGTTCGAGTGGGGACGTTCCAACGATACCATACTGGGCTCTACAAAAGGCGTAATCGTTTTTGCTTGCCTGAGCCAGCAAGTCGCACTGACATCGACCTCATCAACAGGATCACGGCAGCGGGCGAAAATTTCGTTCTCCATGCCTCGCAAGACAAGAGCCTTTTCATTTTCGGCACACACGGCAACATAGCCAACGTATAGCTTATTTGACTTCTAAGGTTACCAAAATGGTGTAAAGGATGTTCAACTTTTAAAAAAAATGCTCTGAGCACATGTTTCGATGCATGTATGATGAAACAGCCATCAGAGAAGGTTACCTGCGCCAGAGCGAGGGAAAAACAGCCGTCATTCGGTCACCCGGGAAAAAAAGAATGAAGAGTCCTTTAATTTTGTCATTTACTACCGATTTCTATCCATTTTCTTTATGAGGAACGCTTAACTTGAGTTTCACTTCATTTCTTGAGTCAATTAACGCCAAATTTCTTAAGTCAATCAACCAAAATTAACGCCATCGTTAGTTTAACCTTTGCCTAAGGGAAAAATATGTGGAAAGTAACCTGACTCTCTCCCAGAGTAAAGCACGCGCTCCCCCAAAGTAACAAAGTGCCAAAAATTCGATAAAACAGTTAAGTGCATGGGAAATGCCCAACGTATTAACGTGTGTACGAAGTTTTGGGGTGCAAAGTGTCGTTTTAAGGTGGGTACGAAGTTTCGGGGTGCAAAGTGTCGTTTTAACGTGGGTACGAAGTTTCGGGGTGCAAAGTGTCGTTTTAAGGTGGGTACGAAGTTTTGGGGTGCAAAGTGTCGTTTTAAGGTGGGTACGAAGTTTTGGGGTGCAAAGTGTCGTTTTAAGGTGTGCACGAAGTTTCGGGGTGCAAAGTGTCGTTTTAACGTGGGTACGAAGTTTGTGGAACGGAGCAAAGTGGAACGGAGCAAAGTGGAATGGGGCAAAGTGGAACAGAGCAAAGGGGAACAGAGCAAAGGGGAACAGAGCAAAGTGGAACGGAGCAAAGTGGAAACGGAGCAAAGTGGAAACGGAGCAAAGTGGAAACGGAGCAAAGTGGAAACGGAGCAAAGTGGAAACGGAGCAAAGTGGAACGGAGCAAAGTGGAACGGAGCAAAGTGGAACGGAGCAAAGTGGAATGGGGCAAAGTGGAACGGAGCAAAGTGGAACAGAGCAAAGTGGAACGGAGCAAAGTGGATCACGCCATCAAAGTGAATGTTAGTGTTTTTAGTGTTAGTTACCGAGTTTTCAAACTCCATTAGAGACAATCCATTAAATAAAAAGTAACAATTACGATTTTATTATAACAATTATGATTCCTCTTTTTCTTTGAAAAAGGTTAACTTTCCTCACCCAGAGGCGAATTTCGCTCTTCGTAAAGCAGGCATGGATCTTTGACGCCTTTGCTTTTGATGGTATCAAATAATATAATTTATACCATCACCAAAGTGGTTTCAACGCTGGTTTACCTTCTTTTCTTATTAAACATAAAGTAGAAAAGTAAACGAAATAGATAGTTCCAAATCATATTACCCTTTCTTTCCAATCAACACACAGTATGTCGAAGAGTAAACAACATAGGTAGTTCCAAAGTGGGCACTTTTTTACTTCGTGTGGTAGGGCGCTCGTGGGCTTTAAACGCTTCGGTTTCAGTTTTTTTTCTTCATAGTTGTTCATTTTGAGCATGAGGGACTCTAGTTCTTGCAAAAAAAATTTTTTCTCATTATTTTTATTATTACTGTGGACGGCTTCTGAAACTGAAACGGGTGACTGAAACTGCAGTGGAGCCAAAAAAACTTTTTTTTTGTTGAAAGAACCAGAGTCCCTGATGCTCAAAATGAACATCTTTGAAGAAGAAAAAATTGAAACCGAAGCGTATAAAGCCCACGAGCGCCCTACCACACGAAGTAAAAAAGTACCCCAAAGTGAACCATTTTACAATTTTGAGTATACAAATTTCAGTGATAAAAAACAGTTCGAAATAACGTAAACATTTATATAAAGCAGCCTCGTACTCAAATTGTGTTGTTGTGAAAACTTACTATAAAGCCAAGTGTAAAAAGTTTAAATATAGTAAACATGGCACTTTTTGCGTTCAACCCCCCCCCCTTGCCAGAGGTTCAACGGGTCATACGTCTGACTAATTTACATTTACAAAAAGATTTTTTTACACTAAAACATATTTTTTACACAAACACATACCTAAAGTTGTGAAAAGGCGTAAACAGGGGGGAAGGGGCGAAGGTAGCTAAAGCAATGCGATGAGGCTGTTGGTGCAACGTGAAAAGCCAAGTTTTAGGCGAACAGTAGTAATACTCTGGCCAGATGATGCAATGCAGGCTCAGAGAGGTCGGAAAAAAAGAGCCTATGTATATATACGGAAAAAAAGCAAGTGTAGCGAGATCAAAGCAAGTGTTGAAGGTTACGTCTTCGAGCGGAGGTCGCTAACCAGGGGCAGCAACAGAAAAAGAATTGAGTTTTCATACTCTTAAACGTGTATGAACAGCAAAAGATGAAGATAGTGAAGTGAGGCGAAAGCTTTGAGACACAGGCGATCAGGTTTATGTAGTTCGGTGGATGATGCGAGGCCTCCTGCCACTTGAATAGAGTAAGGAAGCGCGTAGGCTACGATGTGAAGACGAACTGGGTGATGAAGTGAGGCAAATGCATCAAGAAGATCAAAGAATTCAGAAGGTCAAACACTACCCGAATCTCCATTGCACAGATGGACGCAGCTAAAAAAAATTAGAATGAAATGCCCAGACAGGGAAGAGATTCACCCCAATAATCGACACCTGTCACTTACACAGAGAGTCCAAGGTCATGCGCACAAAGTCACACCTTCATATGCTCTCGGCTCAATATCTCGCCAGGACAACGGATCCAGTTCACAACCATCACGGCCTCTTGGAAAGTCATGCTCCACCACGCACAATGAAAAACGACCTTATCATGAGCTGCAAGCACACGGTCGAGTCAGCAGCCTCCATAGCAACAGACCCTCTCAACAGGACACTAGTCGCAAACGCCATACAATGATGGTCTCCAGCGAACTCCAATCAATGAAAGGCGCCGTCATTCTCGGAGGTAGACCCCACACGACATCAATGTGGAAGAAAATGACCTTCCCCGCAGCACAAGATGTACGCTCTCCCAGCTTCGATCCGGATTCAGCAGATTCACAAACTCGTATCTACACCGTATCGACGAGTCCATCCCAGACGTCTGCCCAACATGCTCATCCACACCTCATGACGTCGCACACCTATTCGATTGCATTGGCGACCCCACGACACTCTCACTCACCGACTTATGGGAGAAACCACGAGAAGTGGCAAACTTTATGAAGATGTCTATTTAAAATTGACGATTTATACACAACGAAAGACGAAGCTAAAAGAAACATATCACGTGGGCCTCGCTCTTCAATGACGGCTACAACCGGCAACAACAACAACAACCTCTGATAATCAAAAAGGCCGTGATGGTTTCAGATAACTATCTTTGCTTCCTCTTCTTAAAACGTTCCAAACGGCAGTAATCCTATCTATTTGAAAATTTTTAGGGTTATATTGTTACCAAAACCTGGAAAAGACTCTTTAAGCCTAAACAATTAGAGATCGATATGCATAATCTCTTCTCTTTCCACAATTCGAACGAGTAATCTTACCATCGTTTGCAGAGTTCACAGATAGTTGACTGGCAACATGTTGACTGGCAACATGACTCATTCTCTCTAGTTGGCTCACCCTTGAGCGGTTGCTTCTTCATCATGGGTGGAAAACGTAACCCTCCGCCTCCTTCCCCTTGCAAGCAGTGCCCCGCGTATGCAAAGAAACTTGAGGAGATGATGGAAAAAATACTCCACCTTGAGAGTATTGTCGAACAGCTCGTCAATCGTCTGAGCTCTCCCCCTCCTTCTCCTCCCACCCCAGCTGCACCGGTGACCTCTGCCATACCCTCGCTTCTCTCCCTTTCCCCCCACATCATTGCTTACGACGCCGCCGTCAAAGCAATGACTATCGACAGAAAGATGATCGAAGAAAAGTCGGAAAACATCGTTTGTGTCGGCCTCCCTGAACAGGAAAAAGATGAAACGACTGACGCCGCAGATCAAGACTTCCTCAAGTCTCTCTCTCGGGACCTAAATCTTCCACAAGTCGCCTCCGCAAGATTTAAGAGGTTCGGTGACCCAGAGAAAAAGAAACGAATTCTCAAAGTATTCCTTGGATGTTCTACTCTGAGGAATCAAGTGCTCCAGCAAATTCGACGAAGACGCCCTGCCTGCCTTTATGGTCTTCCGCACACCTACATCAGGGAAGATTTAACAAGGGAGGGCCTCGAAATGGAAAGAGAAGTCAAGAGAGTCGCAAGGGAAAGAAATCAAGTTCCTGGCGGACCGAAATGGAAAGTAGTTGGTACAAATCTGATGCCGGTACGGTCGACGTCCTTTTCCTACCAACCACAGCCGACTGTGACTCCGATGAGCACTGGGTCGTCTTCGCCGATAGTCTCTCCTCCTGCAGCGATTGGTCGGTCTCAACGGAACAATACGAGGAATAAATAGGTCAATGGCGGTGTCACCCCGTTTCCATTTCCCCTTAGCCCTCCTCACCATGCTGACCTTAAGTCAATTAATTGCATTTCTTTTAATGCTCGTTCTCTTCGAAATAAAGTATATACATAGCCTGTAATTTCTGCTAAATTCACACGTTTATGATGTATCAGGAATAACTGAGACTTGGTTGACAAGCCAAGATAATGATTCGCTAATAACAAGTAATTCCGGATATCAGTTTTTCCGCTGTGATAGGAGCTGTTCAATGAAAGGAGGGGGCGCTGCCTTCCTTGTCTCTTCTCTTATTCGTTTTCTCTTGTTTCTACTTGCTCAGATGAAGGCTTTGAAGCTGTTACCATTGATGTATTCCAGGAATCATTATCATCTGCTTCAAATAAGCTAAGATGTGTTTGTGTGTATCGTTCCCCTTCCTGTTCCAGTTCTTCTCTCTCTAAACTATTAATGTATTTTTCTCAGCATTCTGATGCCTTAATAGACGTCCTTTATTGATTGTTGGTGATTTCAATTTGCCATTCATTGACTGGTTGAATCTCATTGCGCATAGAGAAGGCCAGCACAAAGTTTTCCTTGAATTCATGGCAGATAACTTTTTTACTCAGTACGTTGACTCTCCAACAAGAAACGAATACATTCTCGACCTTTTGCTGACCAATGTACCCCTTGTGACTGAATGTAATGTTATCGGTCGTTTTAGTTGTAGTGACCACAACATGGTCTCATTCAAATTATCACTCAATACCCTTTCATTATCATCTTCCTCTTCCTTCAAATGCTTCAATAAGGCGAATTGGAAGGCTATTGAATGTCAACTTGCTTTTCACGACTGGACCCAGGCTTTTGCTATGATGGACGTTGAATCAGCTAATAATTATCTTGTTTCCTTCATTCATTCTCTGATTGAGAAGTATGTACCAGTCGCCCATCCTAGAGATGTAACGTTTCGTTATCGCTATCTTCTCCGTAGAATGTATCGCAAGTTAAAACGTATCTCTGAAACCTCTCCATATTCCGATTACTGTATTAGAAAAACGGCTGAATTTGATAGGATGTTACATGAATTCGAACTTCGTCAGGAAGCGAAGTTGATATCACGAGGGAACCAGAATTCTTTCTTCACTGCTTGCAGAAATCGCTTAGTTAATAACATCAATCAGGGCATGCCCACGTTGATAGATGATCTAAAACGAGAAATAACTTTGCCATCCGAAAAAGCTAAAACCTTTTCTTGTTATTTTTCATAGGTTTTCTCGAAGCCCTTGCATATTCCACTACTGCATCCTTTTTCTCCTGAAGTTAATGAACCATTCGATGTCGATTGTATCACAGAAGATATGGTTCTACGTGCTCTTTCGTCTCTCAAAGGCAAATGTAACACCTCACCTGATGGTATTCCTAACATTTTCTTGAAAAAATGTCGTTTTGCACTAGTCAAGCCTTTATGCATTATCTTTAATAACAGTCTTCTCTCGAGCAACGTGCCAACTTTATGGAGAAAATCTATTGTTAAACCAGTGCATAAGTCTGGTTCACGGAACTCCGTTAGTAATTATAGGCCGATATCTCTATGCTGCTCATTGTCCAAAGTTATGGAAAAAATCATTTTCACTGAAATCTATTCGTATCTTGAGAGAGAAAGGTTGTTGTCTCCTTCTCAAGCAGGCTTTAGATCAAAAAGATCCACAGTTACATCCCTTGTTGAATCTCATGCTTATATCGTTGATTCCATAGCGCAAGGAATTCCAGTTGATGTTGTCCTGCTTGATATAAGCAAAGCCTTTGATTCAGTTGATCACAGGCTCCTTCTCCATAGAGTTTATTGTTATGGTTTTCCGTCTCATATTGTCAAATGGTTGAGTAGTTACTTAAGTCAACGTACTCAGTCAGTATGTATTAATGACGTTCTCTCTGACCCCGTTTTAGTTACATCTGGAGTACCCCAAGGCTCTTCATTAGGCCCTTTGTTGTTTTTAACGTACATTGATTCTGTTAAAGAAGTTTTTCCTCCTAATCTTCTCTTTTCAATATATGCTGATGACATTAAAATTGTATGTCGTGTTCCCTGTTCTAGAAATGACGTACAGTTTGCATTGAACTGTGTTGCTGATTGGTGCGCAGAGTGGAACTTGAGTTTGTCCACTTCTAAATGTACTGTTCTCCACCTTGGCTCTTCTAATTCTCGGAATGCTTACTATATCAATAATCAACTCATTGTAGCAGGAAACTCGGCCAAAGACCTCGGAGTAATAGTTTCGGATGGATTTTCATCTCGGGACCACATAAGTGAAAAGTGCCGTAAAGCGTCGTCTATTGTTAATTTGATTTTGAAAGCTTTCAAGTCACCATCTCTCTCTCTCTTCTGACATCTGCTTTCAAAATTTATGTATTGCCTCTTTTGGAATACGCTAGCGAGCTCTGGAACCCGTCATCTGCGGGTCTAGTAAAACAGCTCGAGAAAGTCCAACGTTCTTTTACGAGAAGAATTCTAGTGAGAGCCGGCCATCCGGCCCTTCCGTATTCGGAGAGATTATCCCTTCTGAACCTTCAAACCCTCGAACATCGCCGTGCTGTTGCTGACCTTACTTTCATTCATAAATGTATACATCAGAAGTGTGAAATAGATACTAAAAATTTATATCAGATATCTGCCGTTGATCGCTTTTCCCGACATTCTCATCCTCTGCGTCTTGTTATGCCTAATAATATCAACCAGTCTTTCTCATCTACATGTGTTTCTCGTCAATTATCAGTATGGAATTCTTCGGATTACGAAATGGTAAAAGAACCTAATAGCAAGATATTCAAAAAGAATGTACTGAATTTGCCTATTCATGTTATTGTGCCTCTTTCTCATGTTTTTGATAGTTGAATAACTAATTCATATTTATCAATCATTCCTCCCCCCTCCCTTTCCCTTCCCCTCATGCTGAAGCGACCGTTCGCTCATAAACACACCGCCACTAGAAAGATAGTCCATGTATATCCGCAATCATCATTGTTTTGATATCATGTGTGCACGGAATAAAGAATGAATGAATGAATGAATGTATTTCCAAGAGCGATCGACCATCACTGCGCTGATGGAAATCACAGGAATAAAACGATAAGGAACCTTCACTAAAACACACTCTCGTGGTTGCCAGCCTACGACAATAAAATGGCGGTCCTCTTATCTAGCCCCCATATCCAAGAATTTGAAGAACAGATCAATCACTTCAAACCTCGACTCGTAGAGGACTTGGAGCATCTATAAATGATTGTATCCAAACAAAAAAATGTACGGCGACTTTTTCTTTACAACGCACACGGGTAGGAGAAAAATGAACCGAAATGCCGATTAAAGAAACCACAATACCGACTACGAAAACACCTAGAATACTCTTTGTTGTCTCAGATAAACTTGGAACTACAGGCAACTTGAACATCCTCCGAGAATTTGTATGGGATAAACAGAAAAGAAACCTGCTCACAGCTTAAAAAAACTACGACTAGATAGGAGATAGTATCAGAACAATAAATAATAAGACGGTCTGAGAATTTGATAGTTGCTGCCCGCTCAATCATATTTCAGGTGAGAGGCCACCCAGAATCCATTAATCAGCGGCCCGGCCCTACTTCCCGGACAACATAAAATAACATTATCGAGACTCCGTAGTGGTTATTTGAGCTTTCTGAATAGCTACCGACATAGAATAGGGGTTTCCGGTTCTCCGATATCTCCAAAGTGACAACAAGAGCCGCACACGCTGTTTCATCATTCTCGTGTCGCTGTCACCAAATGTTTATGAAAACTCGTCTTCAATTGTTATGTTCTTATACAAGTGATTCCTTTTACTATCCAGAAAAAGAACAATTCTCAAAAAGAGTGAGATTAAAAAACGAGAATTAGTAATATTGAATTAGAGAAATGTTGTAAGTTAAGCTTAAGTGTTTCTGAGCGACAAGCGAGAAGAACTCGTCAACTCACATTTCGAACTTTTAAATACAAATCACAACCACATGTGAGCGAGATGTCGAATGTTTTTGTGAGCTGCGCTCATGATATATATATATATATATATTCATGAGCTTTTAGCAGTACCCCAATGATAATTTGGTCCTCACTTGATTTTTTTTCTTCTTTTTATCTCTTAGGCAAACCTTCATGGCTATTTCTTGTGCACGAAGAAGATTGCCTACAAGCGTTGCGCATGTGAAAGGATATGATCAGAACCCGATGGTCACAACCAAAATTACTGCACAACCCACTATATTCATTCATTTTATTCCTTTGCACATGGTTGATATACAATGGATAACTGTCACAGGGTGATTCAGTTCGAGGCAATAAGATAATACATATGTATGTACATTAACCGTAATTTTTGCATTTAAATTACAATTGATCGAGAAGTTCAAGGTGTGAGTTCATAATTAATAATTGGTGAGAAATACTCAAATACTATGTGAGTCTTAGTTTAGAAGAGGGTACAATTACATCAATTGGTAAACTAAGAAGAGCATTTTTAAAGTGTGACGAGGATGGCATTGAAACAAGAGGCGAGGGCAGGGAATTCCAAATATCAATACGGCGAGAAACACACGTATTATGACCTTCGGGCATTTTGAAGGGCAGTATAAGTCTGAGAATGTGGGAGATTCTTTGGCTGTAGGGGGAAGGCCTGATCACAAAGAGATGTGTGGTTCCAAGCACAACGTTATTGTGGATGGCTTTATGAATGAAAGATAGGTCAAGTATGGTGCGCCTATACTCCAAGGTGGTTAGGGTTAATAATTTTAGACGGGCAGAATAATTTTGAGAGATTTGGCCAGCTCTAGCGAGAATGTGTCTAGTAAAGTTTCTTTGTACCCGCTCTATGTCGTTAATGAGACCGACAGAGACAGGTGACCAGAGTTCGCATCCATATTCCAGAATTGGTAGAACGTAGGTTTTGTATGCGCGAAGTAAGACCGGGATGGAGGAGGTTTTTAAAGACCTAAGAAGAATGTTAATAGCTGTTCTGGCTTTTTGAATCATGGTAGTAATATGATGGTTAAATGAGAGAGAAGATTCGAAATGAATACCAAGGTCTTTAACGATTGATTGTGAGGGCAGGGTGTGGTTTTCTAAGGTGTAGGGTAAGTCAGGGTTGTTAGGTCCGCAATGCACAATATATCGTGATGCAACTGAATTGTGATCTACAACGCTTTGGCTAGAAAGGTGGTAGGCTAAAGTGTATAATAGAACTTTTTTCAGCGCGTTTTGGCCGGTGCGAAAGGTAAAATTTACCCTTAGAACTTCAACAATTACCGCTCATTGATGCTTGAAATAAGTATAAATTGCTCTCACACGAGAGTCTCTCATAAAGACAGTATTCTCCTAATTTTTCATAATTACAAAATTGTATTTAGCTCCTAGGAGGATCCTTAAATAGACAGAAAATGATGCTTGCTTAGTTGAATTTGTAGACGATTTTCTGGCGTTTTAGCTGTACTTTTTTTCGAATTCATGAACAAATGTTGAAATTTTTCAAAACATTTGTTCATGACTAATAGAATTGAATTTGATGTATGTATAATATTTTAACTTCCTCAAGCCCCTAACACCGCCACTAAGAAGAAAGTCCATGCTTCTTCATGTTGTTTTTGTAATCTGCCTCATGAAATTCATTGTGCTTGGAATAAAGAAAAGAAAATGAAATAAAAAGATTCACATGACTTTCCTAACTTTTTACGTAGAGCGATCGATAATTTCTAGTCTCAAATACTTCTCGGTTTTCATCCGAATCCTGACCAACCGGATCTAATTTTCAAGTTTTATTATTGATTTTTTAGGCGGGTGAGCGACAGGTTTTTTCTCATCTATATGAGCCTTATTCAGCTAATCGGATCGTTTTAGACGAGCTATTAATGGGACTTAAATAAAAAGTGAGGTACAAGTTCAGAAAGCTTGCTAGACTTGCCTCGTACTGAAACTGCTAATGTGTAACTAGTTGGTGTTATCGCTCAATGAATTACGGAATTAGTTTTGGAATTTTCTTCTAGCAAGCGACTGAAACTTAACTTGAGAATGCAAAAGGTACATGCCTGTATTTTGAAAATTTCAAGTAGGCTTGTGTTTTTTTGAAAGATGGTTCTCGACAGGTATGCCAACCCATTAACAAAAGTTCCCACATAAAGAGACCGAGATTTCTTGCGTAAAGTTATCCGGCCATACATACCTGCCAACCAATAGTCTGTTAGCCCATCGATAATCGAACCCATTTTGTGCTGAATCGAAAGCCCTGATTCTTAGACTTGAAACCAGACAGGTCAATTAGAAACTTGTGCTTCGCTCTTACTTCGATTGAAACCTTTGAAAAAGATTCCCAGATCTAAGAAAAACATCACGAAAAAAAAACAAAAAAACAAAGAGTATTAGAGTGAATATCGTTTGCAAATTCACTTAAGTCGGAAATACGCCTTCCCGAAAGATTTGAATCCAACTCTGATGTTTTACAACTCATACAAATTATCATTAAACACATTCTGAACATTCAAGCTAGAACACAAACAAAAAAAATTAAATTTTTTGAAGAAAAAAAGCAACAAGCAAGTGGAGACGCAAATCTTGAGAGAAAAAACAACAAACAACGAGCGAACGAATGAAGAAGACAACAACAGAAGACAACAATAATTCAAGAACTGAGAAAAATGAGTTGCATAAAAAAACTGTTAATCGGTGAGTAATGCGCTTCAATGGAATGTGGATTCTGGTGAACGGATATGCCTTAATCGAGCTCGAAAATTATTGGAGGGGCTGAGAGTTGATGATCATATCCGAACTTGATGGCTACATATCTTCTCCGCGAATACAGACAACAGGATCCGCTAGAGTTTTCTGGCTGTAATTTCTTCAGAAAAATCTCTCATCGTTATCTTTTTTCCAATTACCGGCTCTCAGCAATGTAAGTTTCTGAGGTTTTTTTCAGAGAATACTAGAAATTCGCTACTGATATCGTTGCATTATGCCTACTGGTCTTTAACACTCTCCGTGTCATAGAAATGAGCCACTAGTCAACAACTTCAAACTGGAGGCGATCTTTTCCTTGTTTTTACCTTATTCCATCTCTTCGTGGCAAGTAATATTTGGTAATAAATGAAAGGCTCAGAGGGAAAGACAATTAGGACACCACTGGTACTAGTTTTAAAAATAATAAATACAAGTCTACCAACCAGGGAATTGTGTGGAAACCGCGATGTTGTCGCAACTGATAGGAACTTCAACTTTCTGCAAAAAAAAAAACATAATAAGAAAGTCTTAGAACTTGGTAAAACTTCCAGGGTATGCTAAGAAAATCTCTAGCATGAAATATGTCGTTCTTCAGTTATTTATTGTGTGTTCTTCACGTATTTTCGAAAAATGCGAATGAGAGAAAGAAACTCAAGTTTCCGGTTTTCAAAATGTTTCGTAAGTAGTTTAGTGAGTCCTCAACATGAAACTTTCAACTAAAATTTGCAGACATTCTTCCCTTTTCTCATTCTCCTGAGCGGCCGTCATGTTACAACTCTCCCCACTTCTCGTAAGTTTCCCTTCTGCGTCTTTCTGAGTGCCTGGTATGCAATGATTCTTTCCAATCTTGAATTCCTAACTCGGATCGCTCTGAAGTGACTTCCATAGGAAAACAACTCTGACTTCTAACATTCTCTTCTCCAATATGCCCCAGCAAACCCGCTATCATCCTTCTAAATTTTTTGCATTTTACACGTGTTGTTTAAAAACACTTTGCGAAACACACACAATAAAACTTCAAACTTCAAATTTCAGTATGGACGATCGAAGACGCCGCATGGGAAAAATAAACATTCAAAATGAAAGTCTTTCTCAGCAGCTCCGATGCAATCGCAGTTATTTTTGAGAGAGCTTCCTCTCCCATAATCTAGAAGAGTTCAAGGTTTGATTGAGCTTACTGGAAAATAAGAAATTTGCTTTCCTAAACCCAATAGGTTTTGATTCTTGTGCTTTTAAACACATTTCTCCAGGTTCCAATTCGTCTCAGTATGCTCTTCCGAAGGCATCACATTGTGTAAGCTTGTCTGGCTCTGTTTGTGTTTCTACAACAGCCCAGAAAGAACGATTCATAGAAAAAGTGACACACTTAGAAAGGCATTGTTATAAAGGTGTTTGACCTTTCGGATCGCCAGCTACTACTAATACTGCTTGGATCGTTCAAATTTACTATATGTCCGTCTTTCAAGTTGAACTAGTTGAACTTAATATGTTACACCGTTACCCAAGCTGGAAAAATACAGCGTTTTAACTTAACCTACCATGATATAGCAACAACAAAAAACATCTAATTGCCTTGGTAATGCAGTGATTAATGTTTGCTAGCTCAAAATTACCTGTGTTCTATAAATACTCAGCAACACAGTTTGAAAGCAGTGACGCCTTGTTGACATGGAATGAGGCTAAAGTACCACACTGAGCCGAGCTAGTCCACGAGGCGGTATCGAAGGCAGCGATGTCAAAAGTTGCGAGCGCTCTACCCGTATTTTTCAAATAACATTGATTAGATTTTTATGAATGATTAGAGAATTTGAATGAGCTCTTTTTCATAGTATCGCTAATAAGAAGATCCTATCCTCGGGCTTCGTTTCCTTTTCTGCGAATTGCTTCCGTGAGGATTAAACACAAGACAGAGTTGTTTCCAACGAACTTTTTTTCAGTCGCTCACTCCGATATTCTGCTGACGAAAAAAAAAACAACAGAGAATGCGGTGATCGACGATTGCGATTCAGTAGATGGTGGTAGCTACCTCCTTTGAGAAAGTCCTTTTTACCCACTAAAAAATTACCCTTTGAATTGAAGACGAAGTCTAAAATTCTTAAAAACTGAACTTTTTTTATAATCTGGAGAATTAGACAAATCAGTTCTAGTCATTTCCAATCTTTGTTTTTTTGAGTAAATTCAGAGCTTGTTTAAGCAATTTGTTAATTGGAGTTCACCAGAAAACATCGAAGATTGCGATCAGCTCACTTTTGCAGAAAGAAAGGCCGTCTTACTGAAAATGTGGAAGATTCTCGGAGAGATAGGCAGAAGATTTTCAAAGGATAGAAAGAAACGTGAAGATAATGAATGGAAGACTACATGATATAGTGAGTTCATGAAATAAAAGTCATGAGCTCAAAAACTCATTTCGGAGAGACTCTATACCGATTTTGTGTTTCCAGCAAGTTCCATGCCTCCGTGGCAATGTCATCAGGGCCAGCCACCTTTCCATTTCTCATCTTCTGTAAAGCACGCTTTACTTTGTCTACTGTCATCTTTGGTACTGGTCCTAGAACAGGAGGTAAAGTAGGTAGAGGAGAATGCTCCAATTTTTGGCCGCTTATATCTTCAACGTACTCGTGTCACCGGTCTCTCACATCTTGTGCGCCCGTGATGAGCTTTAATTGTTTGTCTTTTATGGTGGTGGTCTTCCTGACGTCGAAAGAGTAGCGGTCTCTTGCCTTCGCTACTCAATATATTTCTTTCTCCCCCTTTGTCGGTCCCTGTTTTCGTAGAGCTCGCTGAAGTAGAATGTTTTGGCTACAACCACAGCTCTCTTCACTGCGCTTTTGGCTGAATTGTAGTGAGCACGGTCCTCAATCTCTCTAGATTTCTTTCAAAGCTTGTACGCCGATTTCTTCTCTTTTATCGCATCTTGCCCTTCAGGCGTGAAGAACCAGGTGTCTTTCTTGATCCTCGCTTCTCCAGGTCTTTTCATTCCTTATGGCAGGTTGTTTGATGCTATTTCCTAGAAGCTGACAGTGTTTATCGACGTCCGCTGAAAAGTGCTTGTAGAGTGTGGACGGAAGGAGGTTGTCTTGGATGCCGTGTAAGAGAAGAAGACGTTTCCTTTTCCCGTATGCTCGCCACGATTTTATTCGAGTGCACTCTGGATTACGAGTTACTTGCTTACTCTGCCTTTTAAGCTTGTGGTCCTTTTTGAGCGGGTAGGGAGTGGGATGAGATCCCCCCATAATTCTTGTATATTTGTAGATGTATGTGAAAAGAAAGTATAATATGTTCTTTCAGGAATGATGATGCATGTTGGGAATGGGGATCCAGAATTCGTCTTTACTCGCGCCTGCAGGTGAGTAGAGAGGACCCACTTCACTTCAGTCTTCGACAAGAAGTCGGAGAAACCCATGAAAAGAGGGGAAGAATTCTTTTTCCGCACGTCTGGGTAGGTAGGATTTACCGTTTCTCTGAGAATCTCGAACTCTGTCCAATGACTCTAATAGGATTACTTAGAAAGAACTGCAAGTAGAGAACCTCCCGATAATCTTCTCCTATCTTATATGTACTATAGTATATATATACTCGCGTGCAAATTTTGTAGAACACCTAAGTATTCTCTGAATATTTATCGGTTCGGATGTATAGTCCAGCCGCACGTTTAATCTATATGAGGTGACCTCAATAGTCACATCAGAGAAAAAAGGTCGTAGTTCCATTTTGAAAATCATCGACCTGAGAGTCTTACACAGATTTTCCTTTAATAAATTTGGTTTAAGACGAAAACTCGGCAAGTGTCAAAGCGAAGACGAAGAAAGAAGTCTAAAGGCTGTGAGGCCGAAAGGCCGTTTGTTATTTGTACTAAACAGGAAACACACTCACAACACACTTTCAATATTTATCAATATGGACAACAATTTCAGTGTTAATGGCAGCTATATTGAAAATTACTGTGTTATAAGTCTGTTACTTGTTCGGTACAAATAACAAATGGCCTTTCGACTTCCACTTGTCATTGTACGAGATGCTACAAATTGCGGACTGTTAACACATTGCACATTAATCGTTATAAAAGTAGGCTAGCAAATGAAATCTCAACTTTTCGGACTTAATTTTCTATTTTTAATTCTCTCGTTGTTCACGTCGTAGTTTTAGACTTCTAACTCTTTTGCTCACCAACCGTTTTTAACCGTAAAATAGTAAAACTAATTTGCTCACATACAGTCAGATACATACAGGTTTTGTTTGAATTTTCCCGTTAGGAAAATTCCTGACTAGCAATAAAATGACCTTTTAAATTGCAAGTTGCTCCATTTGGAAACTCAAAACGTCATTTTATTGCTAATCAGGAAGTTTCCTGATAGGAAAATTCAAATAAAACCTGTATGTATCTCACTGTTTGTGAGTGAATTAGTTTTACTTTTTTACGGTTGAAAACGGTTGGTGAGCAAAACAGTGCGCAGCCTTAAAGAAAGCTCGTAGAGGAAACAATGAGCTCACGCTCTCTTGTGTGACCTTCCAACTTTTATGTGTTATTAACACTGAGAAAAACAAAAGTTGATGTGTCAGACAACGAGCTAGGTGACCGGTCCACGACCAGTCACCTGGTTAAATTAGAGATTGAACGTGCGGCAGATTGCGCTGCAAATACATTTTTTCTAATATGATAGGTAATCGAAAAACTTCTGAAATTTCCTGAACTCCTCAAGATTCTTATCATTTACAGTAATCACTCGTCAGCTTCAAAAACTTTTTAAAAAACTTCGACTTGAATGAATTACGATCAAATTCTTACTGTATTGTAGTGATAGAACAATTTGAGGAAGCGCTAGAAATGTACCAATCTTTTCACGTTCAAAAAGAATTTATCAGAACAGGAAACAACGTGAGAAAAAGAGGACAATAGTCAAGTAAATATCCACAATATACACTTTAGAATTAATATTTCACGCTCAGCCAAAACTTTTGAAGAATCTCATTCTATTTTTGGATGAAACTTTTACAAAAACTAAAAACTGGAGAATTATTTCCGGGAACTGTTTCTTCAATAAACAAAGCAGGACCATTCTTCACAGAAAGTTAGAGCCTTTGTTAATTAGTTTGTAAACATAATATAACTTATCAAATGATAGATTTACGACTTTTCAGTGACGAATTGATTTCGTTCAACTCGTGAGTTGACCATCTTGAGTGCAGAACCTGTTCATACATATGCATATACTACGTATAGCATAAGCAACCCTTAACAAACACCGAATGTTCCAAATATTTTTTTATAAAAAATATCCTTCTGTCCTTTTCCAGCAACTTAATTTACATTTTTGGTAATGATGATTTTTCGTATGTGGTATTATCCGGTCTGATATACATTCAATTTGAATTTCGTCAAAAGCGTATCACTTTTGTATTCAAAAGTTGGAAAGAGGATTAGGCATCATTCCGAAAGAGAAGTCTGGTAGTTTGAGAAGATACGGCTTCGAGGGTTCCCATCCCTGCTCAAAGTCGGGTTCAGTTATCTCGAGCAATGAGCGAATGAGCGAGAGAGATGACTGTTAAGAGCATCGCGAACAAGAAATAATGAGATGAAAACTTTTATCTTATGAATATACTCATAAAAGTAAGAAGTTTCAGCTTGGAAAACTGTTATCATCACACCGCGTGATTAGAATGTCATAGTAGTTATTACATAGGTTTCGCGAGTTCAGACTTCAATGATGAAATAGTTTTGGCCTACGTATCTTACGATCAATCATTTTTCGCGAAGCAGTGAAAACAGTCTTGAGTCGAAGACAATTTTGAAAGCTATGAAATTCGCTGGTTAAGGCAAATGTTTGATTCACAAATTTATCAATCGAATCCGGTTCTGATTCGATTGATATATGTGTCGAATGTTAACTCATTTCAGAGAAAAATCATATAGTACAGAAAGGTATTGTACGAAAATCACAAATGATAGAACGGTACAATGAAACTTTGAGCAAAAACTTTCTTGCTTTTCAACTTAGTTCACCTTTCAGAACTTAATAAAAGTTATAAGTGCTCTTAGAACAATAAAAAATTACTGAAATACTCGGTAACTGCTAATGTGTTTTGGCACCTACTCGTGGTTATAAATATGAATTTTAAGAAACCACTATTCCGCGTGGGAAATTGGTTGCTGGTTGGTGTAGAAAATGGCAAGACTGGGCGGGGCGGGAGCGATTAGTGACTGCCGTTGTCGCTGGTACGAGGAAGTTGTTGGGTAAGAGTCAAAATATGATGGTAGCTCGTCATATTGCTGCAAATAAGCACTCTTCCATCAATCAACAGATCCAGTATTTGAAAGATATGGTTGTATGATTCTCAGTGATGGCTATATTATTTCACTGGCTTCAATTTCTATTACGCAACCTATGCCCTTCTTCTTAAATTTCCGAGGTGATCTAAATTTATCGATTCTTTTGCTTCACAGGTTTCAAACATCAAAATATTCAACTCGAATTTTACGACTGATGATATAAGCTGACATAGACGTTGAAAATGGAGTAGTACCAACCTCTTCCTCGACCATGTTTGGTTGATGCGGGGAATTGCCAGCCGCATCTTCAGCGGAGCAGTCTGACAAGAAGGAGGGAATAAGATTAGTCGTCGAGAAGAAAGGGGTCGAATGCGTGTTTTCGCGATCCTGTAGCACTTGCCGCGTGGAACGAGGGGATGGGGGCGGAAACGCGCCAGTGTGGGAGAAAGGTCGGGACGGCGAGGATGAGAGGGAGGGAGAGGAGCATGAAGGTGGCAACTGATAGCAATGGTGCGAGGGGCTGCAATCGTCGTTGCCCGTCTCTTCCACCTAGAAAATAGTTTTTTTTTGCACAATTTCAAGTCTTTTTCAAGTCTTTTTCAAGTCTTGCACATTTTCAACAAGATTCTCTAACCTCCCTCGTTCCTACATTCCCCACCTCCCCTATCAAGTCAGAGTGTGGCGTTTTTAAGGCTTTTCCAGATAACAAGTTGATATACTTTGTTTCTCAATAGAGTTTGCATTGAAGCAATGTTTTTTCTCTCCTCGCTTTGCTGAGTTCACATCGTCGATATCTTACGTTTTCTGGAAGAGAACCTACCGTATCCAGCTCTCTTTCGAAAGAAGAGCGAGGTAAGAGTGATCGACGACGACGGGAGAGCGAGTAGGCAGAGAAAGAACGATTTTTTAAGTGACTTCTGAAATTTCTTTTTGGTTTGTTGTAAGATTGATGAATAGAAAAACAATGAGGTGTAGAACGGGGATGAGATAAAGAAAGAGAGATAGATAGAAAGGAAGAGAGTAAAAGATATATAGAGAGAGAATAATCAAAGAGGAAAAACGAGGAACAGAGTAAATTATGAGAGGAAGAGAGACAAAGTTAAAAGAGAGGATAAGTGAAATAGGGAGATCGTTTTAGATGCTAAAGTGTCTTTATGGCTCACAAAGAGTCGGAGACTTCCTCTGAAGCGTCAGCTTCTACATCGACGGAAGAAGCGAATGAGTTTTCGAAGGCTGGGGAAGGAAGAGAAGTCGCCTTCAAAGTCAATAATTACGAAGATCGAGCGCTTGTATCTAATCTTCTTTAAATTTCAAAAACCTTCATGCAATTTTCTGTCGTTGAGTGTAGTTTAAACCCATAATTACCTTAGCAATGTCAGTATGTCAGTCACTCTGATAACTTATCTTTCTTACTCAACAATCTGAAGATAATTCATTCAAAAACTTCATTCATGCAGTGCTCACTCACAACTTTGAGTTATCATGTGTTCAAGGAAGGGAAGTCGCCTTCAAAGTCATTAATTACTTAGATCAAGCGCTTGTATCTAATCTTCTTTAAATTTCCAAAACCTTCATGCAATTTTCTGTCTTTGAGAGACTTAATACAGGTTCAAAAATTAGGCGAGATGGATATGATGATAAGAATTACTGCAAGATCGAACCAAGCTCCAGGCCTATCACTTTCCTCGTCCATCGTAATTGAAAGAAAATGTTTGATTTTAATGTTTTTTTGATAGGGAACATACCAAGGTTGGGTCATAGCTGGCTAGAGAGAAGTAGTCACCGAGAGACGAAGCAGAGACGTTGTCATAGCGAGAGCTCAATCGGGACATCCCAACCACTGAAAAAAACTCTCGTCAAAGTAAGTTCATTCGAGATATAATCAAATTATTCTGATCAGATGACCCCATGTTAGTGGTAGAATAGATTAGTCTTACTCGAAGTATCCATCGGCATTTGAGACTCGACAGCTTCGAGGTAGACACTGCTTTCCCTCGTCAAAGCCGACCGAGGCTCACTGGCTCGCGAGATGCGACAGGCGGAGATCGAAGAGGTGAGCGGCGTTTCAGAAGGGTCTTCTTTGCTTGTCGATGCTTTGGAATGGGCGCAAACACTGACAGCTGGAGAAAAACTTTTGGGTTGTAATGAGTGAAGCGGTTTAGAGAAATCAAAAATTGTTAAGAACAATAATCAAAGCGACCATTGAAGGAAGTATTCAACTGTGAGTACCCTGATAAACATACATATGTTTTATTTGTATACATATACATATATGTATATGTATGTTTTTTCTATTCCGAGAGACACGTGAAATTTTATCAGATTTTAGAGCGTTTTTTTACCGAATCAATCCTCAAAAGTCTCTGACTGACGGATGGCTGTCGCGAAACGCTGCTCGGATAGAGGAAGGACGTCTTCCTGCATCTGATTCTCGTCCAATGACTCGTGACGAGCCGCAGAGTGACGCCGTTCTCAAAAAGGAAGATATTCAAAGAAACTTAACGGTTGGTTTGATACGAACGTCGCACTAACTTCTTACTTCTTCTTTCGGAAATCATTCAACCTTGGTAGTTTCAAAACAAAAAAACAACAACATTATTATAGCAATCTGCAGTCAAAAAAACTTTACTAGCGAAGGTTTTCTGAATCGGTGATGAAGCCCTTTTTAAGATCGCAGGTATTTTTTTGTATTATTTGTAATAAGCGCAAAAATAATGTTAATTGTTCTACTTCAAATGATTGAACTATCGCACAGAAAAAAAAGCTAGTCCGCCGGGCGGGATCGAACCCAGACCATCTCGACTCAAACCGGGAGCGCGTGTTACCATTACACCACGGGGACACATTGCTATTCCGTGCGTTAGTGTTATATGAAAGGCTCAGATGCCTTGTTCTCTTAGTCACGCATGCTTATCAAGCGATTGCGTCATGAATGGAGCGTAAATCCAGAGTTCACGATTATGTTCTACTTCAATTATGTATGTGAAATGCTTGTGTTTCACTAAAACACTACTATCGATCTTCATATTGTGATTTTTTTATTATTTATTTTTGAGTAGTTTTTTTGCGGTATAGATTTTTACAGACTACTTGCTAATTACATATTACCCTTTTCGCGTTCTGATCCTAACATTTTTCTATTGTAATACTAAACTTGCACATTGAATAGTAAGAAGCTTATATTGGGCAAAAATCTATTAATTTCAAAACCAAAAGGGCTCACTTGGTTGTAGTCTCCGATCAAGTTGAGCTTGAAAGGTGTCTGAGGAAGATGAACTAGACGCGGTGGACTCGGAGCAAGCTGAGGAATGGGTCTTCGCCAGCCAGGGATGACCGCGGATCTCCAGAAGAGATGCCCTTGACGTTGGCACCGTTGAAAGACAACGCTTGATGAGGCAGCACACATCTTTAACACATGAACATGATATTTAGAATGGGTGTAACCACCAAAGTATCCGCTGATATTCGGACTCACTCGAAGGTAATTCTAGTTTATTTTTGAAAAAAAAACAACAATGTTTCTACTCCAAAGAAGTTCAAATTATTTGCTTTTCACACTTTTTTTGTATATGCTTGCGACATTAATAACTCCCGGTTATCATTTCACGGTTTTTTTGCGTATGATCACAGATATAATAACTCGCCTTTAGTTAGATGCGTAGGAAACTTGATGCTACCGAGGCAAATCTGAATCTCGTTCTTGAAGGGCAGATGACCTGTCACTGCAAATTGAGTTCAATCAACTCAAGAATGAGATCAACAAAAGGGCGTGATACATTTAAATAATATTTACAACAGTGCCCTTGTTATTGAATGTGACACATTCATTCATTAATTCATTCTTTATTCCTTGCGTGATTACAAATGTTTTTTTTTAAAAAGTGATTACAAATTTTCATACTATCGGGCATTTGTTTAAACTCGAAAGTTCTCTATGTAAGTTTATAGTTTTGCTGGGTAGCTATTTTTTCGATATGCTCACCATTATTATGATACTTCCTTCATTCGACGGTTCATATGTAGATTTATTGTGAAGGTGAATGAATAGAGAATCACCATTAATTTAGCATGATATTCAATTACCATAATGGTAATTGAATATCATGCTAAATTAATGGTGATTCTCTATTCTGGCATAATGGTTAGTGTGTTAGACCATTGTGCAAAGAGTCCCGAGTTCGACTCCCACCCCGGACAGATCCACCCAAACCAAGGGGGTTAAGAAATGTTGGTAGTGCTCATACACGAATCTGACTCTCCCCACTACTGCTAATCACACTAGCAGTGATCTAGCAGGCAGCCACTGGTTCTACCAGGATAGGTCTGTCCTGCATCTCAGGGGAGCGCGTACCCTGCCGCGAGGCGGGAACAAGCGCGAGGAAGATTATTTTTATTCAATTACCACGGTATTCATGAAAGTATACATATTGCTTCATCTGCTTCCACGGTTCTGTTGAACAATGGTGAAATAACACAAGGAAGTTGTAAGAGTAACCGAGTATGAAAAGCAGGATTCCTAAAGACCAAGAAGTGGCTTCAAGGGGCATATATTGGAGCAGGCGGAACCATTCCGGAGGACAGTAGGAGCGAGTACCTAAATATCACATGATAAGAACCGCAACCAGCAACTGAGTCTTGAATCAAAGATTTGTGACTTGGGCCTGGAACAAATTTTTTTAGCTGGACCTGAGTTCGAGTATCCGAAATCGTGATGGGAACCCAGGAAAGAGAAACTAAAACCTTTATTGGTTTCTGAAATCGATGATAGGACTTGGTGAAAACCAAAAAGAGTTTTTGGATCAATATGGCTTTTGTGTGAACCACTCTCAATCAAAAGTGAATCATTTATAAATGAATACCTCTCTAATATGTAATTAAAAAAAACTCTCTGAAAAAACATGAGTTTTCTAATTAGAAAAAAAGCGTGTGATGGAGAAAAATGTCATCAACGAACCTTGGAACTCTCTTTTGAAAGCTTTGTCGCACTGAGTGGTTGCTCCGAAATCGACCAGTCTTACTTCACCCGTTTGCATGCTGATAATGATGTTCTCGTCCTTCAAATATCGCATTGTTAATTCCCAATGTCTTAAATTAGTGCAAAAATCGATTTAATCTTTTCAATCAATGATAATTCGACAAATTTGTTAATAATTAAAGTTTTCCAGCTTAAACCTGTGAATTTTTATCATCTTTATCTCTTCATGAACGACTTCCTTCGAGATGCATTTTTTTCCATTTTCTCTTTTCTGTATTCAACTCAATATGAAATCATGCTCTGCCTTTCTCCCTCCACTCTATCGCTCAACTCTACTCTCCCTCTTACTATCTCCTTCTCTCCTTCTCTCCTTCTCTCCTTCTCTCTCTCTCTCTCTCTCTCTCTCTGTGTGTGTGTGTGTCTCTCTCTTGCAATGAGTAACCTTAATATCTCGATGAATCAGTCCGTATCGAGCGTACATCGTGCAAACAGTCTCGACAACCTTTAATAAAGTCACTGAAAATTGAAACAAAATCCGCAGAAAATTCTTTAGTCATGATTGCTGAACAGCTCAACTAATCTACTCCTTTATAATATATTGAGAGCCTTGTGGTCAAAGAATTTGATACGGGTGAATAATACGAGAGGTTTGAACTTCGCTTCAGAATAAACTTCCGATATTTTCTCATTTTCCTTCAAATTAAAAGTTTTCTCCAATTTCATCTCGAGTCAAAGGCTGGTAAGTCTCATAAAAACTTTCTCCGATGGAAAAATAACTGAATTGGGAAAAAAAGCAAGGATTCTTTGTTTTTTGATATATTTTTTGAAGTTTTCTGAGTTCTCTAGATTTTTAGAGCTTCCCGAAATTTCTCTCGAATTCCTGTTCACCTGAGAAAATATTTGCCGCGCGGTTGGCTCGTCTAGTTTACCGTACCTAGCGACGAGGTCAAACAGGTCAATACAGTCAGGAAGGCGCTCCATGACCACAACAAATCCCTTTGAACTGAACAAAGAGACCATGAATGGTCCAACATTTTTTTGGAATAAGTTCTATGCAGTCAGTTTTTGACGAACCCAAGTAAGCCACCGTATACCTGTGAGACGAACCCAAGTAAGCCACCGTATACCTGTGAGACGAACCCAAGTAAGCCACCGTATACCTGTGATACTATGTAAATACAAACCAGGAATTGTGTAATCTAGGTGATAAAAGTTTCATTCATTTCCAGTCAAATTCACCGAAAGTTTCACCTTTGCGAAAAGTTTCAAAAACATTCAAATTTCCAATTAAGATTTGTGATGGAAAAACCAGGCGACACGAAGTTAGAACTGTGTTACCGAGAAGATATAAGTATACATATACACGTTTTTATGAAGTTCTCAACTTATTCAATGAATATTTGTAATAAAGAAAATTCAAAACTAATAGTGAAGAGCTCTTGTAGAAAAAATGATAAGTTTTCTGTGCCTTTTCAGGATCTTCTCAAGATTCGTCAATTTTTCACTGATAACTTACTTGGCGAACCAGCCTAGAAGCTTGATAACTCCCGGAATGTCCGCGCACATCTCAAGGTGGCTCACTTCGGACGGTATGAGGTGACTTCCGGCCTGGAAAAATTAGAAAGCTTACGGACTTGGATTTTAGTCAAGGCCGAAAATTCTGATAACACCGGTGCGAATTAATGCTTGGGGACAGATGCTTTTTAAAGGGTAATTTGCTCTGTTTTTTTCTCTTTTTTTCTCGATATAATATCCTTATTTTTGTCCAGCTCCGATGGAAAGGCTCTCTTGAGCTGAACTAAGCTGGTGTGTTCTCCATCCTCTCTAGACTTACTTTAAGCTTATCACAAAAGTCTATTAAACTGTACGGGAGAGTATATTAAAAGTTCCAAAGAACTTGTTTAAAATTTTTCACTTCCTCTTCTCAAAACTCAGAGATCCGCTTGAAGTTATAGGTGTTTGAAATGCAATATTATTGTCCATAATTGTGTGTTGAAGTGTGTCATAACGCGCTCGCTCTTGGTAAAGAAGAGAAGTCAGTTTCGATGCCCCATTGCAGACTAGCTTTTGCTATTTTGGTACTTTGATCCAACATTGCTCAGAAATATGTTCTTGTCTATGCGATCACTTAACTTACTAACCCTTTGAAGTAACGGAAACACTTGATGGGTAACGCTGAACTATGAACGACAAAGATGTACAAAGATGTATAAAGATGTACAAGGGTTCCTTTTTATATTAGGTTCACTCGCTTTGAGCAAGAACACTCGCTTTGAGCAAGGACAAATGGAACTCGAAGAGGAAGACAGGGAAGGCCGTTCACCTGCATTGGAAGATGATGCTCTACGAGCCACTGTGCAAGAGGAACCAGAAGCAACACGCGCATTCTGGAGAAGAAGCTGGGCTAAGGCCGTGCAACAATCGAACACCACCTTCAGCAATTCGGCTATCGTAAGGTACTATCAAGATGGATTCCACATGTTTTGACCAACGCCCAGAAGGGAACCCGTCTGACCATCTGTCAATCGCTACTCTCTCGGCCGAATAGGAAGGACCTTTTGCAAGATATTGTGACTGGGGACGAACCATGGGTCCTCTACCACAACGATACTCACCATGCCGTCTTGCTTCCTCTGGCGAAAAGCCGCCAATCCAACCCAAACCCGACTACCATCAGAGGAAGATTCTCCTATGCTGCTTTCGGAATGCGCAAGGCATACTACGACCCCATATAGCAAGGCAACACTGTTTCAGCTTCCGTATACATGATTCAACTGGGTGCCCTGACCCAAGCAGTTCGAGAGATGCGCAGGAGAAGGGCAAGGGTCATCCTCCTGCACGACAACGCCAGACCACATGTGACCAACTCCACCCAGAATAAGCTAGAGCAGCTGGCATGTGAAACCCTTCCCGATCCACCCTACTCTCCTGACCTCGCACCCTCCGACTATCATCTCTCGCCTTCTGAAGCCCTTAAAGACAAAAAGTTCGCGAACTTCGTAGAACTCAAAAGGGCATTGGACGACTTATTTGATTCGCGCAGAGTGGAATACTGGAGGAAAGGAATCGAAACCCTTCCTATTAGATGGATGAATGTTGTGACTAATAATGGTGATTATATTGTTGACTGAGCTGATTAATGAATAAAGATAAAAAGTTCAGAAGAAAACACTGAAAATTTTACAAAACTTTCGCGACAGCCTAATAGTATAAATCTGTCTGAACAAACTGTTGAAACTTGCACTTAGGTAGAACAGGATTGTACCTAGGTAGAACAGGAATGTACTAACCAAAGTCCACTCTCTCACATGTCGATGTTCGATGTACTTGATGGCAACTGGTAGATCATCGTTTATTCTAAAATTGATTGAGCAAGTTCAAACATCAGGTGAAATTTGATCGAGCCACCCAGTCCTACTATGGGTTGTAAACTTTAAGCGAAAAACTCCATTACTTTGAATAGACATAGGTATAATAACTTGTGTCAAAAATGAAGCAATATTATCTCAGACACGCGGTTTGAAAGCGACTATCGACGCGAATGAAATTATAGACAGATGACTGGGTTTTACTCCAGCGAGTGTACTGTCTTTTGCCCGTCTCAAAATTCGATCATATTTAATCGGCCTAAACTTCTCAAGGAGTTTATATCTTAACTCTAGAGCCATCTTAATTATTTACTTATATAATAACTGAGCTTCTCCGGAAAAAAAACTACGTTCTTTCATCATTTCTAAAACTAAGTTGGTGGCACCGGCAGAGATGTTTCAAGACTTTCCATTTACAGAAAATTTGTTTGAGAACTCAACGAACAAAAACACAAAAGTTGATGGTAAATAGAACAATTAAATTTGATCTACCTTTTTCCGCCATAAACGACTCCAAATCCTCCGCGGCCAATCTCCTCATTCAGCGCGTATTGTCTACGGAACTCACTCCAACCGTGCTCTAAACCGGAGTTACTCGAATATAGAGGATGTTTTTGTTTTGGAGTAAGAGGAAGCTTCGAAAAAACATTTTCTTTGTCCTCAAAACATCAAATTCATGAGGAATATTAGTACTCAACTACGCTTGGAGTTATGATTCACGTCCTCGCCTCGTTATAACGAATTCTGACAAGCATCGCGAAGATCGAATTCGGCACCTACGCCGTTTAGAAATATCGTCCTTGGGACATTTTGCTAATACATATACCCGTCAAAAATTCTGTGAAAGGCACAATGATTTTTTCCCGAGATATAAATTCATAACTTCCTATGATATGTTTTCGAATTTAATTAAGAAACAGAAAGTTTCCGATGATCAGCAAAAACTTATGAAAAGTTTTCTAAATCTGAGTTCGGAACTTTGCGAAGAAATAGAGTATTTTCTTTGTTATTTCGTAGTATGAAGTGCTTTCCAAACTCTCATTTCGAAATAACAGAGCCAGAAGAAGAGCAAAAATTATACAAGAGAGAGAGAGAGAGAGAGAGAGAGAGAGAGAGAGAGAGAGAGAGAGAGAGAGAGAGAGAGAGAGAGAGAGAGAGAGAGAGAGAGAGACATGCGCGTAATGATGGATCAACACGATGGCTGTAGCTCACAGAAGTACATATAATTAGCTAGTATGTATAGCTCAAACTATTGTTTGGATCTCGTTTGCCTTGTTTGAGAGAGATAAACCTAGAGCTTATTGAAGCTCAGAGCCACCCTACAAGATATATGTATGTAAGTCTCAACCATTCAGTCAATATCAGATCTATAACTCAGTTCTGACCACCAAATGCATGATCGTTTGTCGAGTCAGACTATTATGCCATCTTACGGCACGGCACGTATCACCCACTCTGCTCCCGGTCATAGAATAGGAAAGTAGCTAAGACAAATTTCGCCCCGTCAAAAAGTGTTTTTCCGTACGACAGTTTACGCATACGTTATCTAACCCAGGTTTTTCATTTTAAAATCACGGTTCCCATTATGCCTTGATAAAAGCTACTGGAAACATGTTCTGTTACCCACTACTGGAGACTGACCTTTAGAGTGGAGGAAGTTGACGTTGTAGGCACAGCAAGCAGTCAGGTCCTGCAGCTTTCGCTTTATCATCCTGTAAATATTGCAATGTTACCTAGAATAGAAGTTTTGAGATATGAATTGAGGGTGGGGAGGATGTAGGACGGATATGTATTGCAAAAAAGTGAGAAGGAAACCGGAAAGAAAAAATAATGCTAAAGAAAAAACAGAAGGGTATTAGAAGAGAGAGAGGAGGAAAACAAAACATAAAGAGAGAGAGATAGAGAGAGAAAGAGAGAGAGAAAGAGAGAGAGGGAGAAAGCGATAAGATGATAAAACTACTCAAAAGAAGAATCAGAAACCCATGAAAAGATCTCTTGTTTTCTTGCAATCACTGATTCGTGGTGTGCATGGAAGGATAAGGAGCAATGAATACATAATATGTAAGAGAGCCGGGCGTTCAGCAGTGATGAGCACGCAAAGAACTCAAAAAAAACTACTGGGAGATTTTGCGGTGAGCGCTAACAAAGTCCAACCCCCTTTCTCATGAACACATTGCGAAACAGATGTTCTCATAATCTTTTAATTGGTATGCAGCTTTTATATGCTCCCGAAAAGTCATCAATAATATGAGAATCCTTCTCTCTAACTTTGGAATACTACGAATGCTTATAAATTTTTTCTAAAGTTCAGTGTTTTCCAGAGATCAAAAAGACAGAAGTTTGAATACAAAATATATTTTCCCTAGTTTTTTTTAATGAATTAACATTTTTTAAATGAGTTTTGCTCCATGATACTTATCATTATTTTGTAATCAGAAAACAGAAAGCATTCAGAGTTTTCGATTGATAGAATCTCCGAACAAAAAAAAGGTTTTCTGTAATTTTTAGCATTTCAAAACTTTTTTCGATATCGAAAAACTCCCTTTCAGGACTTTGAAATTTAGAAAGAGTTATGAGGGGAAGATGGCGATTAGTATCCAAAAAAGAGATGATAGAAAATTTGAAGATACTCTAAAATAAAAAAAATAGAGGAGATGTAGAGAAAAATGTGATAGAATGGAATATATAAATTCGAAAATAGACGAGAAAAAGAAGAAAGAGTGAAAGCAAAGGGATGAGAGTGAAGAGAAATATGAAAAGAGAGTATGATGGTGAAAAGAGTTGAAGGGAAAAAGGGAAAGAGAAGTAGGGACATTTCAGGGGTTTCTCCAGGGGTCGCTTTAGTCTCTTTCTTCTCTGGGGACGCCTCAGTCGTGATTTCTCTTCCAGTATATGTTCTTTGTTCTTGTTACCCCCTCAGTTCTCTCAAACGGTTCTTTCTATCGCAATATTCTTCTCACTTTTCTCTTTTGAGAACCTCTCTCTAGATACATCTCTCACTTTTCAAACCTCCATTTCCTCTTCTTCACACTCCTTTACACTTCTTTTTAAGTTGGTCTTATGCATACATATCCCTCTCTAACTTCTTTCTCTGTTCTTACGCTCTTTAAATACCCAACCTCCCCACCGTGTCTCTTTCTCTTCTCAAATCTTTAGTCCTCTCTCAATTTTTCACTATCTTTCTGTCCACGTCGTCTCTTTGTGATACTCTCTTCAATCCTGAACTTTTTCATCTCTCCCCTCTCGCTCATCCCCTCTTTATTTATTTCTGAACTCATATCATTCCTTTTTCATTCAGTTTCTTTTCCTAACTTCCTTTTCCCTTCCTCCTTATCGGTTATGGGTGTTAAGTGCCATTTTTTCCTGATAAATTTACTTCAAACTATTTTCTCACATTTTTTTCTTAAAAAAAGGTGCGGGAACCTCATGAAACACAAGGAAATTTCTGATTCGTTGAGCAATGATTGAGTGTATCGAAAATGATAATTTCAAGAGAGTTTTTGAGGCACAAAACCTTAGAGAGAGGGGATAATGAATGAATAATATAGCAATGGGGAGAGTGTAAAAGGAAAATGAAGAGGTATACTAGCGTGAGAAAAAAGACGAGTAGAGAAAAATTAGAGAGAGAGAGAGAGAGAGAGAGAGAGAGAGAGAGAGAGAGAGAGAGAGAGAGAGAGAGAGAGAGATAGCAATTGAAGTGAGTCAGTGTGAAAACAAAATGAAAGACAAAAGCTGAAAGACTCAAATAGAATTCTAAACGGAGCATTTTTGTTGATTGATATTAACCAACCATTATACATACATATGTACATATGTCTACATAACATGCGACATAATTCGAGGCTATTCCATGTATATCATTTAGCATCCTCCACAATTTCGGATGCATAGGCTTTTTCCTAAATCCTAGACAACTCACTCCAACTTTCTCGAGAAGCCGTGAAATTTCGATGAAATTACACATTCCTGGTTGATATTTAGCATCACCTTGCTGAGGCACTTAAAATTCCCGTATGTGGTGAATGGTAAAAAAATTATTTCGGAGAAAATTGTTAATTTCATTAGGGTCTCTATAGTTTTAATAAACTTTAAGACATTTGCAAAAAATTTTTAAGATTAGGGCAGATTAACATAGACTCGTGAGAATCTCAAGATTTGACACATTCAGAAGAGACTAGTGAACATCGAGCAAAATGATGCAAAAAGGGATTAGTATACATTCGAGAGACTACTAGTTAGAATGATTAAGATTAGTAAAGACTTATCAGTATTCAGGAGTTGATAATATGATGCTTAGCGATTATCTGATCTTAGTTACTCCCTTTCTCTAGCAGATCGGTCGAAGAATGGTGTTGACTTTCTAAATACCTTTTGGAAGGCTGGTAAAATTCCTATACACAACTTTATAAGTTATTACCTCCGAATGGCCCGAACTTTCAAAAATACACAGTTCATATGTTTCAAAAAGGTAGGAAAATGAATTTTCGGATGTTTTTTTCTCTTTTCAGGTCTCACTTGTCTATTGCAATTATCCATCTCTTCCACTTTCTGTTTTTTTCATCTCTTTATGTTTTCCTTCACAATTTTCCACTTCAGTTGTCAAATTTCGTTTCCTTTGTTTTTTTTTCCATTCACACCTACATAAGTCGCAATAAAATCATCTTTTTCAAGTGATTGACATAGGTATAACTTGTTTTTCTCTTTAAAGAACACGGTACTCATCAAAACAATAGTTTTTTTTAGAATCAACTATTAGCTATATTAGCTATCAGAAGTTGCCGGTTCAGCCTCAAAAGAAAAAAACTTCCGAGTGGATATCGAAACCAGGGGCCTCTTTCTAATTGGATATTTTAGATACAGCGATACAGCGATACCATGGAAGTTTGGATACAGCGATATTTTATTTGTCTTTCTAATCTCTCCTGTAAATAAATGGATACAGTTCACAGTTGTATCCGATACAGCAGCCGATACAAAAAGTTGCTGTATCGGATACAAATATTTTTTGCGTTTGGGGCAATTTTCGTTTGCTCGGTCAAATTTCTTCATATTTGTTTTTTTTCTTCCTTTTTTTCTTTTCATATTTTGTTTTTTCTTCATTTGTTTCTCCTCTTCTTGTTTTTTCTTCTTCATTTTTTCTCTTCTTATTTTGTTTTTTCTTCATTTTTTGTTTTTTCTTTTTTTTCTTATTATTTTTGCACCTTAAATTTTTTCTTCATATTTTGCCACCCTCAGTTTTTCCTTCATTATTCGGCACCAAACATTATTCAAATACTTGAAGTCTTTTTTTCAATTTTACATTAATATTATACATGATTGAAATCATGATAATAACATGGAGGCGTTAGTTAGTGCAGTTTAAGTGGTAAGATTTTTCCGGCTAAACTAGGCTTTAGATTTCGAGTTTTTATTTGTATATTATGTGACCTAAGTAAACAATTTAGACTTCTAGTTTTTCAACAAAAAAAATTTCAACTAAAAAAAAAGTTGTTTTTTCACTAACTTTTTTGATTTTCTGTTGTTTTTTTGGACCCTATACTACTTGAAAGAATTTCTATGAAACGGTCTTTACCAACTAAGCCGTAATGGTCTCGTTAGCGTATGTTTTACTTAGCCTAAGCTAAATTTAATGTTAACCATTCCAGTTAGTTTTTGGAAGAAAAAAAAAACCACTTTCTAAAGCGTAAATTTTTTCCTAAGCCTAAGAGTTTTTTTTAATGTAAAAATAATCTTTTAAAAAAATATTTTTTTAAAACCCTCCCAAGTAAAGCGCACCCCCAAGTTAAAAAGAACCCTTATATGAATAAACAAATGCTAAAATTATTTTGTTTTCATTTATGTATACTATTAATGGACAAAGGAAAAAGCGAAATCAATTATTTGAAAACATTTTGGTGAAAAAAGGAAGAAAAAAATGGAGTTGGCAAAATATGAAGAAGAAAAAACAAAATATGAAGAAGAAAAACAAAATATGAAGCAGAAAAATAAAATATGAAGAAAAAGCAAAAACATGAAGAAAAAACATCGTAATTTCGTGCTGTATCCATCTTTACAGCAGCCTCTAGAACTGTAAAACTGTATCCGTTTCTTGTAAAGATTCGATTTTTTTTTGCTGTAAACTGTAAAAGATTAGAGAGAGAACCTTCACAGGGATACAGGGGCCCTTCACAAAAGATCGCTGTATCCATTTGTATAACTGTATCGCTGTATCGGAAGATTAGAAAGAAAATATTGTATCGCTGTATCGCTGTATTCAATTATTCACTGTATTCTGTACCCAGTTCTGCTTCTATTTTCACACGATGAAACGAGTAAAACCAGTAGTATGTCATTATGTCAAACTGTATCTTAATTATCGGAAGATTTTTTCATTGCCATATATATGTAAGAACAACTCGTTGCATAAGAACGAACTTAGTTTTGAGCACAACTGTAACTTGGCTGGGTACTCTCTTTTGTACGATGATGAAAATTCAAACTGCACCCGGATATTCCCGATTTTTTTACTCTTTAGAACCATTCAATTGAAGACAGACCGATTCAAGAACGAATAGAGTCACTCGATGAGGCTTCAGTTCAGAACTTTTTTCGGAATCGTTTTTTTCTTCTTATATGATAGCATACAAAACACTATCTATGAAAAAAAATTTCAAAAAACTCGGAACATTTTTCGAAACAAAATTTTACAATTTGACATTTCGAAAAGAAGATCTCTTGAAATAATACACGGAATAATACCATAATCTGAAAAGGACAACAGAACCATAGGATCGAGAAGCTCGGCACAACGGCACTGAGGACTATTTGTATGCAGAAGTTGTAATAAGAGCATTCGCTCTTGACTTACAAAATTAAACCTGAATATTTAGAGTAATCGAAAATTGTTTGTGCGCGAAAAGTATGCAGGAAAACATGCAAGTTTAGCGAATACAATTCAAAATGGCGAGAGATCTATATTGCTCCAAGAGTAGCCGTAAAAGTTAATTAGTGTTTTGAATGTAAAGTCCATGAGAAAAAAACTCGTTGATAAGAATATAAAAAATTGAAGAGTAGCTAAAAAAGGCTTCCGAAAAGAAAGCGAGTGGGACAAGCCAGAAAGTACTTAAAGTACTCTGGAATTTCGTCTCGAAATTGTCTTTTTAACGGCTCCTTTCATGCTCTTCTCCCTCTTTTCTTTTTTTTGTCTGAATCCCAGTACAACTTTGAATTCTGCCTTTTTTCCCATTTATTTCGTTGATGAGAGAAGTATAGAAGCCAAAGTGCAAGATAAACAATGGAACAAAGAGATGGAGAGTAACATCGGAAGAGAATCGTGGAGATCGCGTAAAGAACAAGTCAGAAAAGGAGAAAGAGATATGAAAAAACTATGAAGTGATGCGGAAAGAGAAGAAAAGAAAAAATTTTCAGAGAAAGCGAAAGCGAAAAAAGAGGAGGAGACGGAAGGGCGATCAGAAAAAAAAGAGTAATAGATAAAGGATAAATACATTTTAAAAAGTCAAGCCTCAGGTAAGAAGATACTTTTCATTAATGCTTGCTGTATATTTCAAAATGACTTATCGTTTTTTTATGTTTGAAATCATCAGAGATTTTCCCACTTCTTGCTCTCCCCATCTTTTTACACACCCTTTATTTTCCTGCTCATTTCTTTCTCTTTTTCACTTTTCACCTTTTTAAAATAATTTTTCCGTTATCAAACTCAAGTTTTTCACGCACTCTGACTCTTTTTTCTATAGTATTCCACTCTCTGAATTTTTTGTTCATCATCCTTCCTATTAACTTTATTGATACCTATATTAACTGTGTTAATATTAACTAAAATATCTCTGTCTTGTTCTCTTCATTTATCTCTTTTTTGCTTCGTCAATTACTCTCTCTTCCTCAAATTTTCTCCTTTTTTTCAGGTTCAATCATTCTTCCTTCTCGTTGTTTCATATCCTAACCTAAGTAAATTTCCTTCACACTTTTTCACTTTTTCTTCTCTCTCCCTTCACTACCGTAAATCATCGTCAGGAGCAGTTGAACGACACACCAAGTGAAATAGAAACGACTCGGAACATTGAATACAAAAAGGTAAAGAAAATAAATTCATCGTGAATGCAAAACTAAATTTAAATTATTAGGAAACTTCCAATCTGGCTTCTGAATTTATTTAAAAAAAAAGAAATTGAATGAAATATCGCTCGAAAGAATGATATTTGGATAAGTTTCCATACGTCATCTACAGTCATGTTTGATGTTGTCATCTATAGTTATGTTTGATGTTGTCATCTATAGTCATGTTTGATGTTGTCATCTATAGTCATGTTTGATGTTGTCATCTATAGTCATGTTTGATGTTGTCATCTATAGTCATGTTTGATGTTGTCATCTACAGTCATGTTTGATGTTGTCATCTATATTCATGTTTGATGTTGTCATCTATAGTCATGTTTGATGTTGTCATCTATAGTCATGTTTGATGTTGTCATCTATAGTCATGTTTGATGTTGTCATCAGCAGAATATAACAACTCTTTGCATTCCACCTCGCTGACTAGTTGTTATTCTTCTCGCTACTCTTGTTCTATCACTCAGAATGTAATTATGCAAACTTTCGGAATACCGAAACATTGTACCCACGACACTTTGTACCCTTTTTTATCAAACGTTCTTGTTCCTGAGCTTGACGTCCTGGTTAGGGTCTGAGCGGGAAAAAAAATACCTGAGTCTCTTTACCTGAGTCTGAGCGGGAAAAAAATTCTAAAATAATTTTCGCGGGTACAAAATGTCGAGGTACAAAGTGTCGCGGTAGGAAGTGTCGTGTACGAGGTGTCTGGTACAAATTGTCGTGACTTCCTTAGAATCTCCATTTTGAAATTGAGTTTCCCAGTTTCTTGCTTGTACGCTCGTCTCCTCAGACTCAGTCTTCGTCTTTCAAGTCATGATGGATTTGTGTTTTGAAGCATCTTGATTGTAAACAAGCTTGACTATTAACTGAACTGTTAGTGAAACAAGCCAATCTAGGAATGGAAACGACCGCTTCTGCCAAGAATCGTAACAATGTAAAAACTCACGTAAAAAAACGAGGCCCTTCTTACTTAGAGCCCTACTAAACGAGGCCCTTCTTACTTAGACCCCTGCTAAACTAGGTCCTTCTTACTTAGAGCCCTGCTAAACGAGGCCCTTCTTACTTAGAGCCCTGCTAAACGAGGCCCTTCTCACATAGAGCCCTGCTAAACGAGGCCCTTCTTACTTAGAGCCCTGCTAAACGAGGCCCTTCTTACTTAGAGCCCTGCTCATCGAATTATCAAAGCTTTCGTAGAAATTGGGTTGAATTATTGCTCATGTTCATTGACCGTTTCAGGCGTTTGGAAAAAGGGTGTATGCCCTGTTACCATGTAAATCTTCGAACTCGAATACAATTTTGCAGTGAAAGAACTCTTATTTTCTACAAACAACTTTTTCTTACGGAAGATTGTGTTTTAAGATGGGTACTGTAAAATTCTTGAGAAAAATGACTTTACAATTTTCTTTCCTTGATAGAACAGAGTAGTTGCACCGTAACAGCCTTAACTAAACTCTTCAGATATATCAGCAGAACTTTAATGGTTACCGAGGTTCGAAAATTTTGTATGAGACTTAAACAGCTGATTCTTGAAACCTGACTACTTTGAAAGTCTCAAGTATCAAGTCAATGAGATCACTTTGATCTACACTACTTTCATACTGTACTACAGTAGTAATACTTCTTCTTTGTTAGTTGTCGAAGAACGGAAATTTTTCAAACAAGTCCTTTAAAATATCTCCCCAGTTCTCCAGTTTCAATTTTTCCGCCGTGAAAGTGTACGGGTAAATAATATTCACACAGTATCATAGAGCACTATTCTTTGCAGGCGAAGAGAGTCGAAATTCAACTGAGTACATATTTACGTGTGCTCACGCAATCTTTCAAAAAATCTGGAACAACCTTTTGGTGGAAATTCGATTCCTATCCCGTTTTTTCGTGTGTTGTGTTGAAACTCGACACCTCTAAAAACCTCTAGAAGTCAAGGCGAATCTCTTAGATTCATAGATAAAGAACGTAAAAATAGGACTTTTTCAGAAGATCTTGAACACGCTTTTGTGTCCGAAAATTACGAGAATTATGTCAACAAGGTTTGAGAATGTCACCGAAAAATTATTTTGCTTGTTCCGTTATCTATAGAGATTCTGAAAGTGATCTGAGACGTCAAGTTTGGATTAATGTACTTTTTTAAAAAAAATAATGCTCCCCTGCGCTGTTTGACGATTTTTTTTTTGTAATTAAAAACAATATTTCCTCGATCCAGTAATTTGATAAAAAGCGGAACCGGAGTTTGACAGGAATGAAACACGTTTTTTCTTTCTCTTTTTTTCCAATATTCAAGACGGTTTTCGAATTAAAAAAAAACTAGCACAAAATGTAGAACGGTTTTCAAATTTTTGACGATTTTCCAGGAAAATAATGAAAAATAAGTGCATAATATGTATTGAGCGTTCAAGCTGATAGTGTCGAGTTCACACGACATTATTTAGAAAGTTCATGATTTGTTGACTCCTGCTATCATATTAAGAATCACAATACTGAAAGCAAGCTGAATGTTCGATTCTTAAATAAGAGATTGTGAAGTGAAAATACATAAATTTTCGTTTTCAAAACAATAAACTATAGAAAACAATAATAATAAACTTTTTTTGGTCAAAATTGCGGGTTCAAGGTTGATTGAATAGTTTTGGATTGTACTGAATGATCGGGAATCTGAAGTGCTTTTTCCATACATACTTTGTTCCCTTCTCCTCAACTTTCAGATTTGCATTTCCAACCAATTTTATCTCTTCTTCCTCATTTGAGCGTTTGTGAGGATTCACATGAAAAAAATGAAAGTTGGCAACGACAAAAAGCTTTTTTTCCATGAAAACATCTTCCTTATCATTAAAAGACAGTTTCCGACTTTTGAACTTTTAAGTATTTTCAGGCTTATTTTGAAAACTGTTCAGCTACCACTTTCATACTCCCGAATCCATAACATAACATGCCAAACTATGTATTATATGTAGATAAGTCGAAAATTCAGAATAAACTAGTGTGCTAGAAGAAAATGCGAGCGGTTATTAAATGATTGGTTGATTGATTCATCTTGAGAACTTAGTGGTTAAGTTAGTGGTGGTTGAGGAACTCAGTGGTTAAGTTAGTGGTGGTTGAGGAACTTAGTGGTTAAGTTAGTGGTGGTTGAGGAACTTAGTGGTTAAGTTAGTGGTGGTTGAGGAACTTAGTGGTTAAGTTAGTGGTGGTTGAGGAACTCAGTGGTTAAGTTAGTGGTGGTTGAGGAACTTAGTGGTTAAGTTAGTGGTGGTTGAGGAACTTAGTGGTTAAGTTAGTGGTGGTTGAGGAACTCAGTGGTTAAGTTAGTGGTGGTTGAGGAACTCAGTGGTTAAGTTAGTGGTGGTTGAGGAACTCAGTGGTTAAGTTAGTGGTGGTTGAGGAACTTAGTGGTTAAGTTAGTGGTGGTTGAGGAACTTAGTGGTTAAGTTAGTGGTGGTTGAGGAACTTAGTGGTTAAGTTAGTGGTGGTTGAGGAACTTAGTGGTTGAGAAAATTGGTACGACTCCGCGCCTGTGTCAAGGAGAAAGGAGGTCTGTTTGAAATTTGAAAACGAATTTATATCCCAAACTATTTCAATAAACTTTGATGAAAATTTTGTTTGATTTGCTCAATCCGTTAAGTTTTTATCGGGAAAATACTATGCACCTGGACTTTCTGTACACCTTGTAAATTATCAGTACATTAATAAAATAAAAAATAACTGAATTAAAACTTATGGGTTCAAGCTGTTCGACTTTTCAAAACATAGCCTAAGAGCTTCCGAAACTTTGGTCATTGTTAGCGTTTGATTCAGAATTCCACTATAAAGTAGCTGATATGTAGAAGAAATTTATTTTAAGAAATATTGATTGAATATTTTTTTTCATTTATTGAATAAGAACATCATGGATGGTCATGTTATTTGCTTCGTGGTAGTTAGATAGGGTTGTTTTCTTCCAATCTGCTCAACCAACCCAAAACTGAGAGTATTTGACTTTGCCAATTTCAGCTAACCGTTTCTGAATATATTCCTACGTACACAACAAACAAGTCTTTTTTCTAGTCCGAAATGTTCATTGCTAGAAAGAAGTGCAGCCCAATGATATTTTATTGATAATGTATGTAGATTCTAAGAAACATTTCAGAATTATACATGAAGAGAGTCAATTTGGACTTTTGATTTTCCCAGTTACTCATAGTTTTTTTAGCTGAGAACGTTGCCTTATATTGAAAATCTTCAAGTACTATCTTGATGTGAGGCTCACAAATCTTCAACATTGGTTTTTCGCTTTACCATCCTGCTTTCCCTTGTAGTTTTCTTTTTCTTGCCATTTTCTCTTCCCCTTTTTCTAAATCTCTTTTTTAAATTTTGTATCCTTAGTCTATTGCATCATTTCTCACATTCCTCTCTTTTTTGATTCTCTCCCCTACTTCTTTGACTTCTTTCTGATGCGCTTCGTTGACTCTCTTCTTTTCCCTTCATTCCTACCCGTTTTTCTAATACTAAAATCACCCTATTTCAATTTTTTCTACTCGTCTTCCTCCAAAAAAGGCCTTGTGTCTAATGAACAAGAAAGGGGTACATTTGTTGATAGGAAAAACAGATAAGACACAACAAAAACTCTGTGTACTCAACGCCAACGAATGTTCCCATATACCAAAAAGTGTTTTCTATGATCAAGAAACAACTGATTTTTTTCTCGCATTATCTTGAAAGAAATCAAGTAATTCCTTTAAATCCTTATCTTTTCTCTTGTTACCCAGAAGTAGTTTCTCAGAAAAGACTGGTAGTCCTTCATTAAAAGTAACTTTAAGGATTGCCTTTAGATATAGAAACAAATCACTATATCAGACGTTAGAAGTAAGCAGATTCAAAGAATAATTCGAGGGCTTCAATATTCTGCAGAGCTGCTTGAGACAACGGTCGCTGATCTTAGATGTCATAAGAGGAATCTTTTTGTTTCTCAATCACTCTCTTCAAAAACTGTTTCTAAGTCCTTCATCTCTTCATCTTCTTATATCTCTCCCTCTGTCTCTTCTTTCTTCCTATCTGGCAATATCATTCTTTTTCTCTTTCTCTTTTTTTTTTCTTACATAATACTCTTTCACCTCTCTACCTATTTCTACATCTTTCTTATTTTTCTCTCCTGTATTTCATTAACTTTCTCTAGCTCTCTCTGTTTCTGTATCTGTCTCTCACACTGCCTCCCCTCTTTTTTATACTTGTTTTCTTCTCTTTCTCTTCCTTTCTCGCTTTCTCTCTTCCCCTCTTTATCTATGTCATTCTATCTTTCTCTCTGTTGATCACTGTGTTCATTCTTCCTCAAGTACTCTTCTTGATAAGTTATTCTCCCTTCTTCAATTACCTTTCCTCCAGTTTCTTGTTCTTTAGTTCTTTTTCCATTCTCATTTGTACTTCCTCATTTCTCACATACTACACATGTTTACTACTACAAATTTAAGTGAAAAGAGTACAGGAAAACAAACTTTCTTGTGTGTCAAAAGCCAAGAAAATCACAAAAGTCAATGTAATATTTGTTTGCGGATCGGAGAGAAAGAGGGTGGATAAGGGTCGGCAGTGGGTGTACCAAAGCTCAACTTATGGGATGACTGTTAGGCTTGAGAAGATGTTAAGTACTTTTTTCCGATATCATATGAGTCAAAACCAGACGAAACGATTTTTTCTTGCAAGAAACCTCTAAATCCCGCTCCATTGGTGTCCCTGAAACAATAAACAAATTTACACGGTACTTTGCAGATTCAGAAAACGGGTAAATTATTTCCGCTCATTGTTATTGACACACTGAGCTTATCTGGATGATTGCTGCTGAAACTTTCGATAGAGAAAAATTGACAGCAGAGCGTTGAAGTTCTTTTGTTGTTGAAAAGTTGTGAAAAGTAAAACTCAAACTACATTAAACAATTTAAAAAATTGATATTTTTTAGATGAAAAAAGCGCACACAGGGTTAGACAAACGAACTGGAATAAGTATAAAAAGAGACCAGTCTCAGACAGGACTCTAAGGAGATGAGATCGCACTATCACGTTTCTAGGTTTTTCGATCTTTTCAATTCACATCATGGATAAGGATGATGAACTAATTAAGTTGGAATTGATGGGTGTTTCATTACTGTGACTATGACATTGTAGCTGATGGAATGAACATGAAACGAACTAATAAAATTATAAACGCAACTCAAAGCAGCAGAAATTGAACTTTATCAATAAGACATGTTAATGATTTGATATGGGCTAGTAAAAAAGGGGAAAAGACGGAAATTTAGAGTAGAACTTCGCTAAGCTCAGATTCGGGAATTTGAAAGGCAGATGTTAGCATGTTATTATATCATTGAGTGATTTCTCCCCTCATACATACCCATTAATAAACAACCTCGTTATTCTGCGACGGTGCGCGCGAAGTTGTTCGAACACCATATTCTCGATGCAGTGGAGAAAAACGTACAGCAAACAAGATGTGAACTGAATTATTCGCAAGAAGTTGCATGAGAATATGTAATACGGCTATTAGACGTAGTATGTATTAGTGATATCATTTTGTAGCGCTTCCGACAAAACACCAAAAAGATTCTAATTGAAACGAATGAAGAACTGGAACAAAATTCAAATTTTCTGAGAAGTAAAAAAAAAAGAGCAAAAAAGAGAGATTAGAAAGTGAGCGATCTACAAAGATAAGGAGAAGAGAGAGAGAGAGAGAGAGGAAACAAGAAAGCAGAGGCACTTATAAAAAGACTTACTGAGAGAGAACTTTTTTCCGGCTATCAAGTCCTTTTATTAATCAAAGTTATTTTCCAACCAAAAAAAGGAAAACCTGACCTGTTCTTCGAAGAGATAAACCTTTTTTGCAGCAGACGATGTTCCGGGGAATCTTCTACGGTGGCTAGAGCCCTCTGAAATAGGTGACTTCAGACATGTAGGTAGAGGTAAAGAGTCGAACGAAGACAAACGTCTTTCCTCCGATTTCATTATTCTCTTGAGAGGTAAAAACCGAGAAAACAAAAGATGAAGAAAAAATACAGAGCAAAAGGAGAAATGAAAAGAGATGAATGAAACAAGAGAAATAAAAGACGAATGCTTCAAAAGAGTTAGAATTAGACAAATAAAGAGAGAGAAAACACAGAGACAGAAGGGAAATCATGATAGTAATTGATATAGTGGAGGTGAATAACAAAATGAAAATACATACAATATATCAAAAAATTAGTTATCAAGAAAAACAGAGAATTTGAGAGATAGAGAAGTTTTCCTACATTAAAAAAGTGAGATAGAAAGAAGAGAGAGAAATAGGAAAGAGGGGAGTAGCTGAGTGATAGAAAGAGGAAGCCTCAGAGAGAGATACTGAATATTATAACGAGGAAGATAGACGGAGGGAGAGAGTGCGTAACTGAATAATGGAAAGAGAAAAAGAGAGACTTGGAGATAGAGAATAAAAGAGAGCGAGCAAAAGGTGAGGGACAAATGAAATCGCAGAGTGAACGAATCAGTTGGCATCCTACTGCTCTTTGCTGTGCAATTTTCAATGAAAAACTTGAAGTTGAGAGAAAGAACACATGAGAGAAAGAGAATGATCGAGGATTCGTGGATGTGAGAGCTGATGAGTGGGCTTTAGGCAGCGAGAGGCACAGAAGCGGAGAGCTAGAAACGGAGAATGCGAGAGAAGTTGAGAAAAAGCAATAGATCGGGAGACAAAATAGAAAAGAGTAGGGGAGACAGAAAGGCATAGGTGAAGACTCCAAATGGAGAAAGAGTACATGTTTATAGAAGTGGGAGGACAAAAGAGATCTAGGCTTCAACTACAGGTGATCCGATGAGTCTAAAGAACGCGATGTGCTGATACAATGAAAAAGCTTTGAAAAGAACAGAATGAGTTCCTCCTTTGAGCTACATCAAAGCAGATGAGAATGGCTTGAGATTTAGACTGCGTGGCGACCAGCTTGGACTACAAAAAAGAGCTCTTGCTGGGAACACAATAAAAAAAACAAAAAAAGTAAAAGTTTCTGAAAACTCCGAAATTCGTACTAAAGTCTACGGCCATTATCTCGAATGAGAATCTAACAAACACACATGTCACTGGAATGAAGGCCAACCCCTCTTAGTGTAGGATGAGATCGCACGTTGTTTAGGAACATTCAAACATCCATCAACGTGGTTTAAAAAATCAAAAAAGGAAGTGGAGTGTCCTGGGTATATAGACTTTTATGTTTAGTATCGTCTTAAGCTCAAAATTTTGAATTGTTTTCTATCAGTTTTTACTACTTCACTGTTGAAAACTTCCGCTTCATATTGCATATTTTTTTAAGACACAGAAGTCAGTTTGTTTGATTTAAAAAAACCTTTATTATATATGTAAAGAAGTATTACAACTATTTTACACGTTGCCAATAATCATTCTCCTCAAAGCACCTATCATTTGCTTAAGAGAAACTTCTGAAAGCGACAGGTAGTTTCAGTAAATCCCTATTCAGTGGAAAGGTTCAAACTCCTCAACATAATCCGAAAAAAATTCGATAGTGTAGGAGTGGCTTGTTAAACAACCGGAAAAACAAGGTTATCTAAGGAATGTTTGAGTTTCTCTTCGTGTTATATATATATATATAAAACTAAACCTAGACTCAGTTATTCTCATATGATTAGATTTAAACTGTAAGATACACAAGTATACCGATTAGCATGTATGAAAGTTTCGGAATGCGGTAAGAAGTTCGGTTTTTTAGCGGAACGAATTAACATACTGTATTAGAAGTGAATAACTCAGAGAAGAACTCATAGAAACCAAATTAAATTCTACGGCGATACTTCCTCTTCATCCATCCAAACTTCATCCAAAAACCGAGATTAATGAAAACTCACTTATGATGAATGAAAACAGTAGTGAGTTTAAAAAATTATTTCCACATATGAATTAGTGAAAGTTTGATTAAAAAATTGTTACGTGGTGCTTCGAAAAATAAGACGAAAACAGAAATTTAAAATTAGGATTAAGAATAATAATAATCTTCTTCGCACTTGTTCCCGCCTCACGGCAGGGTACGCGCTCCCCTGAGATGCAGGACAGACCTATCCTGGTAGAACCAGTGGCTGCCTGCTAGATCACTGCTAGTGTGATTAGCAGTAGTGGGGAGAGTCAGATTCGTGCATGAGCACTACCAACATTTCTTAACCCCTTTGGTTTGGGTGGATCTGTCCGGGGTAGGAGTCGTACTCGGGACTCTTTGCACAATGGTCTAACACACTAACCATTATGCCACGCCCGGACAAAATTAAATTTAAAATTAGGATTAAGTGGTTTTTTTTTTCTTCAAAAATTTGTATTAATTATTTTTCCGGAAACAATAGAGAAGGCTTTGAGAAAACAAGAGTATTATTATAGAAAGTATACAATAAAGGCTATCAACCTCGTTTCACATATTTTCATCAACTCATTGAAAATCAACTCAAGGGTAAAACAAGAGAAGATTCTTAAATGCAACATAACAATTTTCTCTCTTTATAACAAAGTTTTCGGTTATCAAAAACGGTCTGACGTAAGAAGGCGAAGCTAGACTGGCTTAGTGATGATAACAAAAATCACTGATGCGCTTTTTTTGTTTTGTTACCCCAAAAACCCTAGTCTTCTTTTTTTCGTGTTATATTTTCTACTTTTCTTCTGTTTTGAAGATTTCGGGGCAAAAATGACTTAAGGGCTCTCTGCTGATTACAAGACTACACTGGTTCCAAATTATATATGCATGGGTATATTGTTCAAACTAGGTATAATCGACTCTTAAAAATAGGGTTAGCTCAATAAATTAAAGCCTCCCTGACGAAATTGAATTAAAAGGTTAGTTTTTCTTTAGCGTTCCCGACGCAGAACAGCAAGTTTAACTTAATATGTATATAAACATTCCCGACTCGATAAAGGCTCCTCCATTCTACGACTTCCAAGCGAAAATTTTCGTCATACGCTTCGTCTTTCAAACATTCAAGCAGGCAAATACATTATGTACATGTTGTTCAGCCTGTAGCTCCTGCGCTTTCAAGAACCTGCTCAGAGCCTCTTGAGTAATGTGTTTAATTGAAACAACAGGAAGAAGGGTCTCGAGTCTTCGCCAAATGCACCAAAAAATTCGTTGTATGTGTTTGTTTCAAGTTTTCAACAATTTCTACGTCTATTCGTCTCACCAAGTATTTCATGACTGTATTGATGTATGATTTTCGCAGCGGTGTTTTGTAAAAAAAAAATTTCAGAACAACTTATAGGTTTTTTTTCAAACAATTATAGTATGAGCATTAATGGTTAGTGAACGTGGAAAACATTAGAGTACAAAACTCCGAACGAACAAAAACATTGTTTGAATTTTAATATATTGTATGTTGAATCATTTTGCTGTTAAAAACACACACTTGTAATTTTACTCTGTTGTTGAGTTTTTGTCGAAAACCACCTTATTAATACGAGCAATTTGCAAAAAACTTTTTCTTTTCCCGTTTTGCCCCTGCATTTTAATATGTTAGCAGTTTCTAGAATGATTCACTCGAAATAAAGATGTGTTGAGGTGAACACAAACAAGAAAGACAAATAGGTTTAGGGTTTTTTCTGAGAAAATTTTTTGGATTGCTGTATAATTCATGCCTTGAACATACAAGGAAATCACTCGTGGAATTCTAAATGTTTCTGGTATTCTTCAATTTCCTAAGGAATTAGGAGAGAGAACGTTGAAGAACTTGAGACAAGAGTATTATTATAGAAAAATGGTAAACGAGGTGATAAATATAATTTACAGTTATGATATCTATCACTGCTAGGACTGTAATGTAGCAGAAATCTGCCGCGACATTAATCTCTAAACGATGAGATCACCGGCGCGATGACCTCATACCATTCAAATTAGGCGAAAATTTTGAAAGATGATGTCACCTTGACTAACTTTTTTTGGAAATAAAAGGTCCTGCACGAAATTCCATTCTTAGAACTTACGCGCGTAATTCAATTTCAATCTAGTTAGTAGAGCTAAATTACAAACCAGTCAAGTTTATTTACAATTTTCTTACGGGCATACCCAGTGACAGAGTCAATGTCTGCGCTCTGCCCGGACTACGTAAGCCAAGCAATTTGCTCTAGCGTTTTTTTCTTGGCCTCTCTACGTAATTCTGAATCATATTTTAACTGAACTTTCAAATAATCGGGTCGTGCATATGAGTGGACCTTAGGGACGCAGCGAGTAGATCCGGTATGCGTTAGAAAAGCAGTGCTGAGAGCTCGACTATTGAACTCGATTCTGATTGGACGAGGACAATTTTTAGCTCGTTCCTCACTATAGCTCGAGCCAGTGTGGCGAAGAACAGAAACTACGCTAGAAAATGAACAGAAATATACACTTATTATCTCGATTACCTTTTACGTGAGAAGCACAAATACGAATTGTATCGTGTAAATAATTTTCTTCAGCCATTCTGGAAGAAAGGCATCGGAAAAAATTCGTTTTTAATTGGTTTTTTCTTCTCGTTTTTTCTTCTTTTTTTTCTCGTTTCTTTCTCTAGCTTTTTCTGACTCGCGTAAAAGCTTATTTAAGGCGAAGAATCGCACACAGAAATGAATACAGGCAGTGATTGAATGGATATGCAGACGAACTGGAGCGAAAATACAATAAGTGAAATTTTGTTTAATTTCATTCATTTCTTCATTTCTTTATTCCAAGCACATGAGATATCATGAAAACACAAACAAAAACAAAGTTAAATGCATGGACTTTCTTCTAAGTGGCGGTGTTTAGGGGTTGCGGTATAGATGAAAAAGGGGGAGGGTGATATACTTAAAATCGACAATTATATTAGTCATGAACGAAAGGTTTAGGTATTATCTTTTCAGTAGGCAGAGATAATAATTGTTTTTTGAAACTAGCAGTATTAGGTGTACTGACGATCTCAAAAGGTAATGAATTCCATACTGATAGCTGGCGAGAAACACATGTAGAAATAGAACATTGGCTAATATTATGAGGTGTTTTTAGCCTGAGCTCATGAGAATGGCGAGAAAATCTCTGCACTGCAGACAACTGAAACAAGTTCATAGTTTCAAGTTCACATTTTTTGTGGACACATTTATGAATAAATAAAAGGTCAGATATAGCACGACGATATTCAAGAAATTCTAGGCCTAACATGGAGATTCTTTGTGAATAGGGAAGTCTGGAATGGCCAGATCTTGCTAGGATTCTTCTCGTAAACGACCGCTGAACTTTTTCAATAGATTTTACTAAGCCCGGGGATGAGGGATTCCATAACTCACTAGCGTATTCAAGAACAGGTCTGACATAAATTTTAAAAGCTGAAGTTAAAAGAGGCGGACATGGTGACTTGAAGGCTTTTAACATCATGTTAACAAGAGCAGAGCCTTTTTTACATTTGTCTTCAACATGATTACGATAAGAGAAACGTTCACATATGATTACACCAAGATCTTTGGCAACTCTACCAACTACTAGAGGTTGAACTTTGAACTTTTATTACGCGAAACATATGTATCACGTGAAAAATTTATGGAGCATGATTGGATGTATGTATGAAAAGGTGAAGGGAAGAAAAAATGATTTGAAAAAGGCTAAAGAGCTTCTGATGGTAAATAAGAGCAGAAAAATGGTGAGAAGATCATTGATAGCCGTTCGTAACCAGACATTGGAGAGGAGAGAGAAGAATGAATGGTTTGGCGAAGGCTCAGAGTGGCTTCATAGAAGAGAGGAGAGGTATGAAGTATAGAGGCGCTCCGTAGCAGCCGTTTCTTGAGGAAAGGGAAGGGAAGAATGACTGTTGACTGTTCATGTTGACTGTTCATGTAATAGACGCTGCGAGAATTGGATGATCCGAGTTGACTGTTCATGTTGACTGTTCATGTTGACTGTTCATGTAATAGACGCTGCGAGAATTGGATGATCCGAGATGAAGTACATTACATTTAGATATGGATAGGGACAAATTCCACTCTAGGCACCAATCGGTTATACGATTCAAAGCTAGTTGGATATAATTACAAGAGGTAGCGCGTCCCATTATCTTTATATCATCGGCGAATAAGCAAATTTTGATAGAATCGGGAATAGCTTCTTTAACAGAGTCGATGTACAACAAGAATAACAACGGGCCAAAAGATGATCCTTGAGGTATACCTGATATTACGGGAATGGGGTCAGATAGGCTATTATCGATCATAACTGTTTGTGTGCGGCCAACAAGATAATCAGTTAACCATTTAACGATTGGAGAAGAGATACCAAAAGATGCTATCCTATTTAGAAGTAATATATGATCAACAGAATCAAATGCTTTACTGATATCAAGGAATATTATATCGATAGGGATGCTTTGGGATAACGAGTCAACAATGAACGAATGAGATTCAACTAAAGAGGTCACAGTAGACCTCCTAGCTCTAAAACCAGCCTGGTAGGGCGATAAAAGGTTCTCTTTTTCTAAATAGCAAGATACTTCCTTAACAATAATTTTCTCCATAAGGAACAGCATAGAAAAATAGGTCTGTAATTGGTAACTAGATTCCGGGAATTGCTCTTGTGTACTGGTTTTACTATAGATCTCTTCCATAGTAGGGGAACAGAGCCAGTAAGAAGGCTATTATTAATTAGGATACATAATGGTTTAATCAGGGCAAAGCGACATTTCTTCAATACATTATTAGGAATAGAATCAGGGGACGTGTTACACTTAGATTCAAGAGAAGATAATGCTCGTATTACCATGTCTTCGGTTATATAATCGAAATTGAACGGCTCAGTAACGATTGGTAATTTAATTTTAGGTAATGGACATTGAAGAGGTACAGAAAATACGGACGAGAAATAACGAGAGAACTCATCAGCTTTCTCTGATGGGGAAAAGTTTTCATTTAAATCACTATCGATCAAAGCGGGAATAGCATTATTGGCTGTACTCAAACGGCTCCTACAAGCCGCGAAAAATGATTTCTGATTACCTCGTAATATCAGTTGAGATTCTCTTTTAATTTCGAATTCTTTCAGCTTTTGATCAAACTCGGAAGTTTTTCTAATACAGTAATCCGAATACGGGGCATTTCGAGAAATTCGTTGTAATTTAACGAACATCCTACGTAGATTTGAAGGATAGCGGGATAAATCGTCTCTAGGATCTACAGTTGGGACAAACTTATCAATTAGAGAGTTAATGAAAGAGACAATGTAATTATTAGCTGATTCGACATCTAACAAGCCGAATATTTGAGTCCAATCTTGCATAGCTATTTCATACTCAATAGCAGGCCAATTTGCTTTAGAAAACAGCTTAATAGAATGAGAAGATTTTGAAATAGTTGCAGATAATGATAAACTAAATGAAACTCCGTGATGGTCACTACCATTGAATCGACCGATTACATTACAGTCAGACACAATATTCACATTGGAAAATACTAAATCGAGAATATTATCATTCCTAGTTGGAGAACATACATATTGGGTGAAAAAATTATCATTCATATATTCAAGAAACATTTCATGTTGACCGTTTCTGTTGGATATTTGCTTACACCAGTCGATATACGGAAAATTGAAGTCACCAGTAATCATTACAGGGATCTTATCAGAAGCATTTGGATTATTCAGCTCACATTCAAAGTAGTTCAATAACTTTTCTAAAGAAGCAGTGGGAGAACAAGGAGATCGATAGACACAAATACATCTTAACTTTCCTGATCTAGATGAACTTTGAAGAACATTAATAGAAACGCATTCAATACCATCTTCTGAAAAACTAGAAACAAAGGAACAGGGAACTCGAGGCGAAATCAAAAATGCTGTTCCACCACCTTTAGAGGCACTGTTTCTATCGCAAAGGAACAACTGATAATTAGACATACCGGTTATTAACGAGTCACTTTCTTGGTCACTCAACCAAGTCTCACTTATAGCTATCATATCATAAATATTTGAAGCGAGCAAGTAAGAAAGGTTGTACAACTTATTTCGAATTGAACGAGCATTTATTGAAAAGCACTTGATATTGGTGAGGTCATGACTAATGATAGGGACACCGCCACTGACCTATCTTCTCTGCGTCACGTTGTTCCTCTCTGGAGCGTTGTTCCTCTCTGGAGCTCGAGGAGTCGCCATCGGAGTCACCATCTGCGGATCCGTGATCCTCGGAGTCGCCGTTTCTGGCTGCCAAGTCGTCTAGGAGTAGTGCCGAATAGGAATCAAGGAAGTTCCGATGACCTTCCACTTTTGTCCTCCGGGGATGCCGTTCCGCTCTCGCGCCACTTTCTTCACTTCTCGTTCCAATTCAAGTCCGTCGCGAGTCAAGTCTTCTCTTATGTAGCAATGTGGATGCGGAGAAAGGCAAGACGGGCGACGACTTCGAATTTTCCTCAGTAGTTCAGTTCTCAATGTTGGTGACTGGAGGAAGATTTTGAGAACTCGACGCTTCTTCACGGGGTCGCCGAATCGTTTGAACCTTGCACTTGCAAGTTCTGGGCAGCCGAGGTCGAGGGAAAGGGCCTTGAGAAAGGATTGGTGCGAACTGTCCGTGGCTTCGTCACTGGGCTGCTCAGGAAGTCCGACACAAACTAGGTTCTGTGCTTTCTCTTCGATGAGGTTCTTGTCGACAGTGATTGCACGCACGGCAGCTTGGTAATCGAGCATATGAGGTGGGATGGAGAGAAGAAAGGGATTGTGGGGGTCTGGGGCTGAGGAGTCGAGAAGGGGGGAGAAGTATGAAGAGTTGAAAGACGAGAGACGAGGTCTTCTCCTGTCTTGAGATTTTGTTCATCATATCTTAAAATTTCTTCTCATATTCTGGGCACCGCGTGCACTGGGGAGGGGAAAGGGGGGTGCGCTTGCCAGGCATTTTCGGAAGCAAACGAGTCAATATGAGACGTGGTAGATCACCGGCTGCTCAGTGTGAGCAAAGAAAAGGAAATGAAGATCAGTAAAAAGTTTACGTAAAAAGATCAGGATAGCACTCATAAACATTCCTGAATGTACAGTTTACGAATTTATAAACTTCGTAAATAGTTTAGATTTGGTCCCAGGGCTTGAATAGAAAAAACATAAGGAAAAATATATATTGTGGTATCACGACAATTGCAAACACATTTGTCAAGACGACAATTGCCAAACGACAGTTGCCAAAATAAGGGTAAAAGCCTACAAAATTTTAGAACTTTTTTGAATTAAAAAAATTAGAATCCGTTTTCCAATTTTAAGAACTTTTTTACAAATTTTTCTAGAATCCATTTTAGAATCCATTTTCCAATTTTTTCAGAATCCAATCTCCAAAATTTTAGAATCCAGTTTTTCAAACCATTTTTTTCGCTCTGGCTTAGGATTTTAAGTACTTTTTAAAATATTTTTTTCCGCTTAGGCTTAGGTAAAGGTTACGCTGACGAGGCCTTACTGCTTAGAAATCCATTTTGGTTTGGCTGTTGGGTTATGCTGTTGGCAAAACTGTTGGCTTTGCTTTGCTGATTTACCCTGAATAATGTAGTCCCTTACTCTTCTTTTGTCAATTGCCGCATGGTTTTGCTGTTGGAAAATCTCGTGGATCCATATATTGTTCAGGGACCACACCATCAGCACGTCAAAAGTAATCAATATGTGTGAATCCTTTTGTTCGGTGATCAACTTTCTCTTTGTGAATGTTTCACTTGAAAACAAGTGGTAAATAACGTCAACACAAAAGGGCATCGATAGAGGCTTATGAGTTGAGAAACATTAGAAAGTACTCAAGAGAGTCGAGAAAACCTTAATTTACTTGAGAAATCATAAATTTCTAGTGAGATGGCGAGAGAGAAAAAGTGAGTGGGAAGGAAAGATGCAAGTGAATAAGAGGAAGGGGGTGTGATGGATTCGGAATAACTCGAACTGGAATGACTACTGGAAAGGGGAGGGGTCAGAATTGAAACCAAGCGACTCAAGAAGTAATGAACAAATGGAACCAAAAAACCGCTAGGATGAAAACCGAAATACTTCAAGAAGCGGAATGACTACCGAGATAATAAAGAATCTGATAAACATACAAAGTGACTGGAGCAAATGTTAAATGAGGTAACTAAGAAGATATTTTAAAAAAATTTCGCCGTGATCAGAAAGTTTTAATGTAAAATGTGTCAATTTTCGAAATGAATAGACACCTGAGTGACTGGGACGAGGCTGGGCTGGCTCCATCCCTCCCCCATCCCTCCCCCCCCTCACCACCCCCAGCCACACCGCTTTTCCTCAAGTAATCGCCCGGAAAATATATAATTGGTTCTGAAAGGTTTAGATTCACCAAAAACTACTTAGTTTCCCGTTGCTTATTTTCCAATCCTTTTTTTGTCTACCATGTGAGCGCTGACTCAGCAAATGCTTTTCAACGACAAATATATGAGATGTTTTATAACTGATTTTAAAAGTTGAGTAATTTACATCTTTAGAAATAAGGATTTTCAGCAGCTGGGTTAAGATAAATATAATCAGTCCTATTACGGCAGGTTTCTGCATAGTTGAATAGTTCACGGTAATTCGTTAGCTGAGTAAGAGCTACTTTACATATGGCCTGACCAAAGTAAGTAGCGATAGAACGGATCATGAGAGTGTAATAGAAATTTTTTTGTTTCAAAATTGTCCAAAACTTAGAGGGGTAATCGATCACGGGAATTTCAATGATGTAATTCGTTTTTCATGAAAATTTTTTTATTTTCTAAAATTTTTTAATTTTTTTAATTCATGAAAACTTCTACTGTTTAACACACTGTTACGAAGATTTCAAAATGGCTTTCTACTCTTGACACTTTTTTCCACCTTAGGGCACACCCCTCTCCCAGAGGTTCAATTGGGTCAGTTCAATTGGGTCATTTTCTTGATACGGCCTCGTTGGCTAAGCCGTACGGCCTCGTTAGCGTAAACTTTTTCCTAAGCCTAAGCGTTTTTAATGTAAAAATAATTTCTTTAATGTCAGATATTGAATATTTAGTGAATATTGCATATTTGAGAATTGAAAACCAAGGCACAGAAAACCGGTAGAACATTTTCTCTCGGTGTAAGATTTTTGCGTAATTGTTAGACACAAAGTTTTCTATATCTGGTCCAAAGATGAAGCCAAAAGCTTCTCATTCGGCTTAGTTATCTTCGAAAGAGTGTACGACACTTTTTTCACGACTTCAAAAAATTCAAGATTTTGCAGGATAATTTTCACAATTAAAAAATTTTTCATGAAAAACGAATTACATCATTGAAATTTCCGTGATATATTACCCCTTTAATCTAAGTTTTGGACATTTCTGAAACAAAAAATTTCTATTACACTCTCATTATCCGTTCTATCGCGTTCTGCGTCATATGTTCATCATCTCCATATTGTATGAAAGTTGTTTCTAATACAAGAAGAGCGCTTTCGAAATCGTCGACCGCGCAACTCGGGCTACGATATATAAGACGATGCTGGGAATATTTTTTCGCCAAAATGCTCAAAATGTTGTTCCTCAGCCAAAAACTTTATTTTGCCAAGATTTCGAGTATGCGAACTTGGGAGAAGGAAATTCCGATATTAGTCTTTTTTTAGCTGCCAAAATAAGGACGAAGAATCGGCCACTATTTCAAAGTGCCAAATGATGAATGACTCGGTGGACAAGTTTTGTTCCTGCCAAATCACGGACAATTTTGTTTTTCCTTTGTGACATGTTTTGGCACTGCCAAACTCGACTCTTTTTTTGAACACTTTTTGTCCGTTGAACACAGCTCCGCAACGACCACATATTAACCACTTCTAGCGACGTACCCCAACCGAGTTTAGTAAACTCGGTTGAGGTACGTCGCTAGAAATGGTTGGTCTGTGGGCGTTTTAGCTGCTGGTATTGCAACTCGGCCTTTTGGATGAGATCAAAGCCTAGTATTGGCACCCCCCAAAGAGTTCCTGAGAGCGATCCTTCATCATCCCAGAAATGAGGCTAAGGAGTTGCAGGGGCTACAAAAAAGCCCGATTTTGGCAGTGACAAAACAAGGACAAAAAATCCGGTTCTGGCAGTGACAAAACAAGGACATAAAAACCCGATTTTGGCGGTGACAAAACAAGGACAAACAAAAACCCGATTTTGGCAGTGACAAAACAAGGAAAAACAAAAACCGGATTCTGGCAGTGACAAAAGCGGTGACAAAACGAGTACAAAGTAGAAAGCTTGTTTTTTTGACGGTTTTTCTTGGCAGGCCCGTCAAAACGCATGTTATTTGCTATCATTTATTATGGCGCTTTTTTCCGTTTCTTGCCAAAGCTTGGTTTTTCAAGCGAAATCTGCCCGAGGAACAACATTTTGAGCATTTTGGCGAAAATTATTCCCAGCATCGTCTTATATGCAATGTATGAAAAAGAACTGATTATTCTTATATAATTTGATAGATAGAAGTTGGCAGTAGATGGAATAAATAGTTGACGAATGCAGGCTTGATTGTAATGATTCATCTATCAGTAGAGCCACGCCGCCACCTTGGTTAGAGCTATTTCTATCAGTACGATAAACAGAGAAGTTATGCATGGACAGCATAAAATCATGAATAGTTGAAGATGTTGCCCATGTCTCAGTTAAAGTTATTATTTTGGCGCGATATTGCTCAGCGAGAGACTCAATGATATTAATCTTGTGAGCAACAGAACATGGGAGGAAATTGGACTAGATTTCGTGTCAGAAGTCTGAGCGCGTAAAATCTTATCCTATTTACGTGTAACCGCAGGTGAGCCTTGTTTATTTGAATCTAACCAAGGGCGAGTCTTGTTGGCTGACAGTTTCCCTTTCGTTGATGTCATAGGGGCCACTGCTGGGTTTCCTCCATCAGTAGATAGACCTGGCTGTGGCTTCTTCTTTTGCATGGGCTCCTAACGGTGTCAACTTTCTTCAATTGTGCTCTAGTTTTCCTGTTTTCTCGAGCGCGGGCTTGACCGCCCTTGCTAGATAGATCAGTGAGCACATGAATCGTGGGTGGAATAACAGGCTGAGAGTCAAGATCAGTGCACGACGCCTTATCGTCCAAATGGCTGCTGTTCTCGGAAGATCTTTTAGGCAGCTCTCTTGGGTTTTTCAGCTCACATATTTCTGGCCCGTTCCCATTGTCTCGGACTACGTAAGCCAAGCAATTTGCTCTAGCGTTTTTTTCTTGGCCTCTCTACGTAATTCTGAATCATATTTTAACTGAACTTTCAAATAATCGGGTCGTGCATATGAGTGGACCTTAGGGACGCAGCGAGTAGATCTGGTATGCGTTACAAAAGCAGTGCTTAGAGCTCGACTATTGAACTCGATTCTGATTGGACGAGGACGATTTTTAGCTCGTTCCTCACTGTAGCTCGAGCCAGTGTGGCGAAGAACAGAAACTACGCTAGAAAATAAACAGGAATATACACTTATTATCTCGATTACCTTTTACGTGAGAAGCACAAATACGAATTGTATCGTATAAATAATTTTCCTCAGCCATTCTGGAAGAAAGGCATCGGAAAAAATTCGTTGTGAAGCGCTTTCCTTGAAAAAGGCCATTCGGGAAAGTCACAAACAAATGAAAAAATTTTGAATGAAAAACTCGAGAAAAAAGCATACATACTTCCTTTTTGTAGACAGCACATTTTCAAAGTATATTCAGCATACTTTCACTGTGTAGACAGCATACTTTCGAAATATCCCTAGCATACTTTCAAAGTATCCCTAATTCACTTTCATTTTATTACTATTCATAATTTCAAAGTATGCATAGTAACACTTATGTGCGGAACAATTTGGAATACTTTCTAAGTATACAATTCCATTCTCATACATTCGAAAGTATGAATATTAATAACCTTTTTGTGTGTGTTTCCCAACATATTCGATGTGCACAATATTGATTGTTTGTTGTTTACAAAAAAAAATCTTACTACAAGGTTATATTCCTGCTTACTTTTGACTCGGAATTAAGACGGAAAAAATGATTTTGAGAAACAATTTGCAATTCTTTTTGCTTTTTAGAGGAATTTTTCGGAGCTTCACTCGATTTTCTAACTATCTTGGAATCTGGAATAGAGCAAAGTTTCTCATTCAACGAGTTTTTCTGACGACATCTCGTCATGAGAAGATGTTCTAGAAGACCTGTTTTTCTCTTGTGAATCTTGAGAAAATTCAATATCTTTCTAAAACTCTCTTGTTTCCATTAGGCTGAATGAGATTACGTTGTCTTGCCAACAGCACAACTAGTGGAAAAGCGTCGTAACTAAATTGAATCGACATTTTCAGCACAGTTATGAGTCAAGTTATAATAGGTTCTCTCCAAAGCTTCAAACTGTTCCTCAGAATTGAATGTCTAGCAATGGAGTTCAAGGAACTTGAAGCGTTGCTATTTTGTGAATGAAATAGATGACTTCTCATTTACAGAGTATGCATTTTCTCAAAGCAGATAAGCGTGATGAGAAAGAGAAAGAATAAAATGAATAAAAAAAACTGCAGAGGTAATGTAGTGAGGAACGTCGTGAACTAAGAAAGCTTTAAATACTTTAATCTTATTAGTGAATTGTTTGCATGATTTAGATTTAATGTTGAAATTAAACCACGTTTTCTTTTCCGTGAGCTCACCGATGAAAAACCTCAAGTTTTTGTATTACTTCTAGCATCATAAAGCATAATAAGCCTAAGCCTAAGCCTAAGCCTAAGCCTAAGCCTAAGCCTAAACCTAAGCCTAAGCCTAAGCCTAAGCCTAAGCCTATACCTCTGAAGTTCAGCCTGGTACTAATCCTTTCCTTCTGTTCTCTAAACTACTCCTAACCTTTTTATTTTCCCCTCTTTCTCTCCTTTTGAGTGGTAATTCTAATCGTGTTTCACCATGGTTTTTTCTTTCTTTATATCACTTTCTCGCTTTTTTTTGTCGTACCTTAAATCGTACCTAAATCGTAACTCAAATTTTTTTTAACTACACCTTAACTCTCATTTTTAATTTTAAACTTGGTCTGCTGTCCGTTTGATTTGTTAGTAATTTCCCTTGATCTATGTATGAAACTTTCTTTCTCGTTCTCACTGAGTGCATTATTCCCGTATCCCAATGTATCTTCTTCTTCTTCTTCTTCTTCCTAGCGTTGTCCCGCGATGGCAGGGTCCGCTTTGTGGATCCCGTATCCCAATGTATGACTCATTTATATAGCTTTTATAAAGCAGTATTTAACTCTAACGCGATTATTTTCTCCGCCTTACACAGCCCCCAGTCCCTTACTATGTATTGCTGCTTGTTTACCTTATGTTGCTACGCTGTTCTCTTAATCTGTGTTCCTTCTCTGTTTTTTTTCCTCATTCAACCTTACAAGTTTTTTAATAATATTATTTTAAAGATTCTCGAGAGAGATAGAGAGAGATAGAGAGAGAGGAGAGAGAGAGAGAGGATGATAGAGCAAGAGATAGAAGGATAAAGAGATTAAGAGATAGGAAGAAGGAGAGAAAAAGAGAGAGAAAAAGAGAGAGAGAAAGAGAGGAAGAGAGAAGTACAGGGAGAGAGGGAAGGAGATGGGAGGAAGAAAACAAAAGAGCTTTTTACCTATTTGATGATCTCAGACGGTATTCGCTCTGACATCGAACTTTGAACGCTTCCGGCTTCGCAAAGTGCATCTACTTTAGAGCACAACTCCTCTCTCTCTTTTTCTCTCTATTTTTATCTCTCTCTCTCTCTTTCTCTCTCCCTTGAATGACTATGAAGACTTTCGGAACAATCAGGGTAAACTGAGAGACTCCTCAAAAATAACCATTTCGCCCCGCCCCTCAACACTCTTAGTGTTTCTAAGCAAAAAAAGAATTCCTCAGGGCTACTAGGAATCCGAGTTATACATAACTCTTCTTTCTTTTTTTTAAATATAAGTACTTTCAGGGCCATACCAAGCTTTTCTGCGTTGATTAGGACAACTGTTTTTCCATCATTTGTCCGAGTTAGAAATAAAAATTTGATTATTTGAGTTAGGTAGGGCACAACTAACAGATTGAGAAAAAGTGTAAATCGTTTCTGCGAGAGAGAGAAAGTGAGTGAGAAAGAAATGTAAAGATAAAGAGAGAGAAAAGAAAATGCGTTGAAGAAAAATATATAAAAAATAATAATCCGTTATGTGATAATTACTTTTTTAAATAAGCTCAAAGTCTTATCATAATCTAATTTTATCCCTTGTTTATACACCCAACCGCGAGCTGAACCACTCATGACTTCAGGTATTTTCTTTGTTTCTCCGAGTTTCTGTCTCATTCCTCTCTTTCTCCCTCTCTCTCTCTATCTTTCTTTTTCTCTCTCTTCTTGTCTACCTTCCTCTATTTCTCTCTCTTCCTTTATTTATCCGTCTATTTTCCTTTGTTTCTCTTTATCTCTGTCCATATCTCTGCACTTCTGCCTCTGTCTCCTTTTTTCATGTCTCTTCCACTCCCTCTCTTCAACATCACTTTCCGACTTTTAAGCTCTCTCGTTTTATTTACTCAATCGTTTATCAAACACCGGTTAGCTCATAGGAAAGAAAGTGAGCCAGGTTGACGTAGACGTATTCATTATTTTCTGCCCCTCGCTTTTACTCAACCGATTTTTTAAAACTTTTACTCAACCGAACCTGACGACCCTATTGTGAAAAACAATAGGGTCGTCAGGTTCAACACTGTTCTGCCACTTATTTGTTGTTGCCTCTATCTACCCTTTGTCAGCTTCTACTTCATATTATTATACATACATGTCTACATGTTACTCTCTCTTACTACCATAAGTTTATCTATTTCTCAGTCTGAGTCTACTTGAATCTCTCTCTTTCTTTCATTTTTCTCTTTATCTTCCTCTCTCTCTTTTTCTATATCTCTCTCTTCCTCTTTGCCCTTCTATCGCTTTCTTCTGTTAGCTGTTGAACTTATCATGCCTATCACTGGACGTGAGTAATTTCTGAAGTTAGTTCTTCGCAGAGGAACATGAAGGTCTTATCGGGGTTGGACTCAAAAACTGTCGGATGCAGCCGTTGTGTGGTCGTCGTGCTGAGCGTCGCCATGCTGGTTCGCTGGAACTTTGAGTCCATATTCGGTTCTTTTCAACATTTTAATACCAATGATGTCAACATGAATTATAAAAATTATGACTGTATAAGAAAACAGTGGGAATACAGAACATTGGCGCTACAAATCATAAGTTGTCAGAAAGAAAACACCCAATACTAGCATCTTCCAGTTAATTAGTGAGTCGTTTACCGAGTTCGTAATTATCCAGTCTGCCTCTCGATGAGTTTGAAATGAACTTCGAGCAAGTTGAACTTTATCGCTTAGAGAATTCCGTAACTCACTAAGAAAACTTTTTCTTAATTTTTTGACCCATTCCAGCTCACCGGTCTCGCTCATTTGACCCATTCCAGCTCGCCGGTCTCGCTCATTTTACCCATTCCAGCTCGCCGGTCTCACGCTCATTGCCTTGACACTTTGGATTCGATTGGACAACAGATTTGAGTACGAAATACGGAGAGATCTTGTGATAACAGTAGATGCTACTCCGGAACTGATTACGTCGAAAGACCAACTTCGGACAGGCGCCAGTTTTTCTTCTTTTTCTTCAATGAGAGTTATTTGCTTACTACATGCGAATTTTCTAGAATTGGTAGCGATGTTCCTATAGGATCTCATTGAAAAGCATTGAATATATATTTGATGATCGCCATACTCGCAGCTCTCAATTGCTTTCTATAACAAGAGACTGCTACATCGAGAAGTTTACAAACATCTGATTTCTTCAACCTGCCGCGACATTAATCTCTGAACGATGAGGTCATCGGTGCGATGACCTCATGTCATTCAAATTAGGCGAAAATTTTGAAAAATCTTGGAAGAAAAAAGTGGTAACAAGAAGAAAAAATGTTGGGTACAAAGTTTCGGGGTACGAAATGTCGCGGTACGAAGTGTCGAGAATACAACAAAAAAACAAAAATTTTAATGAAATGTTCAACAAAAAAAGTGAAATGATTTTTAAGTACGGAAACAAACTAGATTGCAATTAGTTAGTATTTTAAGATTCAATTGGAGAGCAAGACGACATGTGAAATCTCATTTTCTCATACTTTAAGATGTTATTTCGCGTGCTCTCGCAAGATCATCTCATACCTCACTGATCCAACATTTTTTTGCCTAAAAAGAGCGAGAGCCATGATCTCATCGTGAAAAATTCCAGTTGTATTAACACTGACTCGATGATCTCATTCATCGAGCAATGATGTCATCTTTACAGATACATCGTCGGTCACTCAACTTTTTTCGAGAGATTAATGTCGCGGCTGTTTTAAGCACTCAAAAATTAAATATAACGAAAAGTTTGAAGAGATATTAGGTCATTTGCCTTCTTGCTTTGTTTAGTCGACGTGCTGAGCGTCGTCACCATGCGTCGCCGGTATACGTTTTTTTGCCTTATGGAGCATGTTTGTGTGGACTGGTTATTGCACAGTGAACAAAAACAATGGATTTGAGAAATGACTGAACATCTAACTAACTTTATCTTTTGCTCAAGACATAACCAGGGAATTGAAGCCTCTGTTTTCGCAAGATTTGGCTCATTCAATACCTCAAAGAAGTGCGAACCCTCCCGGTAAGAGTAGCGCGAAAAAGAAAGTTTTTGCAAAGTCCATGAGCGGCTTGATCGGTAAGCACCAGAATATTGGTATGACGTGGGTTCGAGTTTCCATGCTGACACGATGTCTAAAAATCTCTACCACGAAACAGAATTTACGAAGCCGAAAATCAAATTAGCGGTAGGCGACTCGAGTTGTTGAAAACTTTGATAATTTTGAGCTGTTTAGTTACCCGGAGAGACTGGAAAAATGACCTAGAAAGAATGTGAGAAAAAAGCGGTTTAGTTGTCTCGATTATATGAGCCGATCATATCATTCAATGACTTGCGGAGAAAATAGAAATATGTTGTAGAGACATATTTTAAGATATCTTGTTTTTCGTCATATTTATATTTACCCGTAAAGGTTATTAGCACTTTGAAGAACTAGATCAAAAGAATTGTGGAAAAGATCGAAGATCTGGTTGGTTCGCTCACTTTTGTCTGAGCTTGACTACTTTTTCTAACTGTCGAAAAGCAAACAAATCACTAAATTTTACTTCAGATTCTCGTTTCCTTTTGGATTCTAATTGGGTTCGGCATCGGATCGGCTATGCTTGGAATCATTGGCTGCAGTGCCGCTTGTTGTTTCATCCGGTTAGTGAGTTGAAAGACTGACGGAAAATGCAGGAAAGCAAGTTCATCAACATTCGGAGAAAAAAACCACATTCATGAGAAAAAGGTTAGTTAACATGCTCGTAAAAAAATGTGCGAACATAGTTCATCGTGCGGGAAATTCTCTAAGTTTTGAGCAATACTTTTGCTTACTCTGAGATATTCGCAACTAATCATGAGCTTTTTCAGACTCTTACACGGAGCCTTAATTGGAGCGAAAATAGGCATCTAAAGCAATCGCTCTCTTTTTCAGGTGCTCAACCGTGCTCTACGTAATTTTATTGCTTTCTAAAACTCTTCTCGAAATCGCCATAGGCATTTTCGTTTTTGTTCAGCGTCCTAAGGTTATTTTGACAAGTTTTGAGGTTTTGGAATTGTTTACCAATTAACTCTTTTCAACATTTGATAGTTGGGATAATCCGACTCTGAGCTACTAGGTACTGTAATATTGGATACACTCAAACCAGCTCACATTTTAGAGTGTTTGTTTACCACTCATAAGCGATTTTCGCGGAACATAAAATAGTAATTAATTTTCTCTGTGTGAAAGCTCCATGCTTGTGTTCAAAATGGCAATTGACAAAAGAGGTGAGCAAATGTGAATTGCACTACGCACTGACTAAGTATTCGACTCTTCCAGTACGGTTTATTGTTTTTGTTCATGCTTACCTTTAGCGTATTTTGCTGTTTTTTTGCTCAGGCATAGATAAAGGTTACACTGACGATGCCTTAAGGATTAGGAACGAGTGAGCCTGAGGAAATTTACTCACAGTATGAATTTTTTACTGGTTTGGAAGGTCTAAATATATCAAATACCCTCAATTCGCTCTAAGGACTTTTTGAAGACTTCAATAACGATATGACCTTTGCGAACACTAGATTTATAACCATTTTCGAATTGATCGAAATACAACAAAAATTATAGAAAAAAATATATAAAAAATCATGAAGAACCGTCAAAACCCGAAAAATGTATGTCTTTTGTTATAGTGTGTCCAACATGTGTTAAGTTCAATTCAGTTCATTCAATTCAAACGATTTATTTTTATTTTCGATGCCATGGGACATGAAGCGCCATTAAATCGAACGGCTCTATCTGGTTCTTTGTACATTACAGTAAGAATGAGAACGTTGAGTGTAGACTGGAGTGTCAATCATAGTTCGTAGAACGTTTTTTCCGATCAAGTAGACTTTGTAGAATGTTTTTTTTCTCGATCATTTAGACTGGAGTGTCGATCATTTGTGGTGCTATACACATCTACCCTCACCGTCTTTTGTCAATTGCTGTTCAAAATTTCGTATCATATGTCTGCTTTTTGGAACGTGCATTTCATTAAATCATTCATTAACACTTTTTGTTTTTCTTGACTAAATTTCTTTCGTTCACGAGTCTATAACTAGTGATATTCATTCGTCTTAAGCACAATGACGTTGAGATCAATAAGTAAACAATTCCTAGCAATTACGATATGACTCAACGCAGTTTAAACACTTGTATATAAAATGGGTTTGCTGTCAGATTCGAGACACAGTGAAGGGATATGTTGTGGCAGCCTACTCAGCAAGAACTCTTGACTACGATAGCATTCGCATGAGGGTTAGACTCTATATTCAAAAAAGAAAATTTTACGAATAATTTAATGAATAAGTTTTCTTTTTACCTTTTTAATACCTTTTCTTTTTCAAACCCCGTAGATGGTCGGGTCTATCATTTCCTCTTCACACTGACTTCTACTCGTCTCTACTTCATTGAATTACAAGATTTCTCTTCTGTCTTCTTGGGACTCAAGACTTCGTGAATATCTTCGGTATGAGGTTGAAACGCTAAGTGGTCTACCAAGACTCTTCAGTGCAACGCCACAGTTGCTTATTCCTCTTCCGAATATTTTCTACTTTTTCATTTTCTCATTGTCAACCATGTTAGCGATGACCCTGAACCAGTTGTCCTTTGGCGATAAAGAATATCAAGTTATTCAATGAAAAAAAAAGAATAAATGAAGTACAGTTCCCTCTTGGTACTGTATAGCACTGTTAGAGGTAGCAGTGTTGTGCATACAGACAGTGTAAGACTATTTCGAAGTATTTTAAAATGACTCTAATGAGATTCCGGGGTTTATCAAGGCTTTGCCACTTTTATGCCGAAGCAGTTGAGACTTCCGAAGACGAAGAGATAGACCGAATGGTAGCCGTCTACTTAACAGTTTAACCATTCTATTTTGATTCACTGACTTTTTCTTTTCATTTTTTTCTGTTTCGCATTCCAGCTTTTCGTCAAGTCATTCATTAACGTATTCATCCACCCATTAATTCAGCAGAAAATTCAACTTTTGTTTCATTTTCAAAGTAAGATAATGTTGACCAGTTTATCAATTTTTTCAAGTTTTCTTCAGCTTTGATGAGATATATTATACTCCCAGCTGAAAAAAAATATAATAACTTTTTAGTACGATTGTTGCGGCGTGGAAGGCGTGGAAGATTCGATGTGCAGTTTCGGACAGGTGGGTCATTCAAATACTTTTTTCCTTTGGCATTGGTCTTCCTGGGTTCATAAAACGGTTTTTTACTCCTCAGTGAACAATTTCACATACATCGATTGCCATGATCAAAAAACAGTTCTTTTCATACTCGTGCTCCTTATGAGTATTGAGCGAGAACGTGAGACATAGAGTATGGTTTGTACGATATGGCCTCAAGGTAGTATGGTTTGTACGATATGGCCTCAAGGTATCCTCAAGGTATCCAAATCCTGTAAAATATTGGTCCAACCAATGAATAATGAGCGAAGAACATCTCCTTTGCTGTAGTATGGCATGCGATTAAACTCATATTAGAGTGCTTCGACGCCTCTATGTATTCTTCTTTTCCTGTGATTTAAAGTATCACTCAGAATAGAATTGAACATTGTCCTTTTCGAAGACTGTTCTGTCCTCAACGCTCAAAAGGTGCTACACCTTTTAAAAAGCAATAGTATTTCGAAAACACCTTCTAACCTGAATGAAAGAACAGTCAGTTTACCTTGCAAAATACATCGGAATGCGTAGCAACAACGTTTCTCCTTGTTGATGTTGACGAGATAAAAGGTTTTATTGTGAAATTTGTCTTCCTCGGTAGAGGAACTGACTGTTCTTCATAATTGTTGATGGCGATTGATCTGTTGAAAGACCTGATAAATATCTTATGAAGCGCTTTTCGCTTAAACTATGTCAATTATCTTCCAAATCAAACATATAATTTTTTTCAAATGCGTGTTAAAATGATTGGGTTTTTTCAGCCGACTTGCACATCTTCCGTATGGGACCGGCTGGACTTCACGCTGATGGTTGCCGGATTTGTTTTGATTGCGATCACAGTCTTGCAGGTGAGAGAGAATAATCTTGGACAACTCACAGAAAGCCGTTAAGGTATCAAAAAGCAACTGTTTATTGAGCTTTTCGTTAACATTCCCAAATTACGTGGGGTTCATGATGATTTATGATTAAGGTCATGAAAATCAAGGAATGTAGTTAGCGTCATTCATTTTACATATCTTAGTTCAATCTTTTTCAATTATTTTTCTACCAATATTATTCTTCTATTTTTTATTGTCTAATGAAGAATTTATCACTTGCTTCAATGTACAACTTGTTATTTTTCGAGGTTGTTGGGATTTACAGAAACATATGATTTTACATTTTATTTTAGAGAAAAAGAAAAAACAACAAAAAAAGGAAAATAAAGGAAATTAACAAGAAGCCAAGTTTTCTAACTCATCGAGCAAGTAGCGGGTGCAGTTTTTTTATTATAAAAAAACATGTATGTTATAAATGACATAGAGCTGATTAGCTCATCAAACAATGTAAATAAGATTTGGGGTGATGAGATTGCGACTATATTCTTTTTTTACCGACACACAACAACAACAAAAATTATGGTCTGATCTAGAGATAGCCATTGCCCTTTTTTAGGAAAACCACTTCAAGTAACCATTACTTTGCAAACTTTAAATAAGACTCCGTTGATAAAAATAGAGAAAAAGTAAAAGTACATTTATGTAAGCACAGAAAATAAGTCATGATTTTTCTTAGAGCTGAGATAGTGAGAAGGTGCAATAGCAATCAGTGATCAGTTAAATGCAGTTAGAATCCAAAAAAAGGTTTTTTCTGCAGATAGTGTCGATTGTCTGTGCGGTTCTTTCTTTGATACTCTCGAGGCGGAGAACGGAGCAATACACCTGAGAAAGCTTCAATACCAACATTTATTTGGAGTCATTCATTTTCCGATAAATTTTGTGAAAAGATGACTCAAAATTCGATTTTTTATATATCCAGATTGCCAGATTTCCAGGATATTCAGATTTCCAACGTGTGCCATGAAAGCGCTGATAATGTCTACTGTATGACACTGATAAAATTTTCGGAATTATGAATGTGCTATTTTCATTCATTCATTCTTCATTCCATGCTCGAATTACATTTCAGAACATTTAAATTTCTCATATAATTTGAAACTTTGTCAAGAGTATTTCTATTTCATACTTTCCGAGTAGCGATACTCAGTTGTTGTTCCTACTAGAAGGTTGAGTCTGTTTGAACTCCGCGAAAAAACCGGGTTTTTCTAGAAAAATTAAAAGAAGTATGTAAATACAAAGGTCCAAAAATTAATAATCTGTTTTGTCACATGCGAACAATCACTCTATAAATTAGGTTGTTAGAATAGTTTTATCTCAGCATTTGGTCATCGAAGCATTTTAGAACATCTCAGTAAAAAATTGATTTGAATATAGAGAAAGAGTGGTTCTAATTGGGTGTTGACTCGAATCATGGCATCCATGGAATCAATATAAATACGGAGCTTGATCAGTTTATGTCGCATCAAATGCCTTCGTAGTTCCAAAAACTATGACTTAAAATCTGCTATTATAATCACCGCATCTCATATGAAATCTTAGCACCGAACTGTTATGTCTGTAAGGGTTCAACGTTATCCGTAAGGAGATGTGCCCGTGTCAGGATGATAGTCAAATGTTGACGATTTTTTTAGCGAAAATTGCCACAGCCTATCTCTTCATAGATAACACCTTCATAATTCAATCTCTCAATTTTTTCCCCAATTCTCGCTCAATGATTGCACAAGTGTGCAAGGTGCGCAAGATAGTCAAATCGGTAACTACATTTCAAAAACCAAATTGAAAGAGAAAAACGCTTTCGTTTACTTACTAGAAAACCATTATCTTTTCAGAAATCAGTTGATTAATCTTTCTTTAAGCTTTAGAAGACTTTCTCACAATATGATATGTCGTTAATTAGGCCCCTCCATCCTACCCTTATCCTTAGGCCCTTCCATCCTACCCTTATCCTTAGGCCCCTCCATCCTACCCTTATCCTTAGGCCCCTCCATCCTACCCTTATCCTTAGGCCCCTCCATCCTACCCTAATCCTTAGGCCCCTCCATCCTACCCTTATCCTTAGGCCCCTCCATCCTACCCTTATCCTTAGGCCCCTCCATCCTACCCTTATCCTTTTTTCTCTTCATATATCACTTTCGAACGGTTGTAATGTAGGTGCTCCTCGCTTTGGGTTGAAAGCGGGGTTTTTGTGCTGTGGATCTCACAACACGGGAGAATAATAGTTTATTCAACCTTTTATATAAGTAAAGATGACATTCACCACTGTTCACCAGCCATGCTGATGATCAAACGGAATGTGCTACTTTTGCTGCTTCTGTCTGTCTTCATTTCGACTTTTATGTCTTCTGCCGTTGCCATGAGCCCGCAGGAAGAGACAGCATCGTTTGAAATTGGCCCGATCCTCGGGGAGCCCGGAGTGTGGAGTCGGAAACGGAAGGAGCGTATAGCAATCCGTCAACGGCTTGAAGAAGAAGAGAAAAAGCAGAAAGAGAAGGAAAAAAAGAAGAAGGAGGAAGAAGAAAAAAATAGAGAGCAGGAAATCGCTGGAGAGCAAAAGAAAGGAGAAGAAGGTTCGGGAGAAGAAGAGAATGTTAGGACGCAGGGGGGAAAAGACAACGAAAAGTAAGCTGGAGGGCCAGCAAATCATTCATCGCGACTGTGTTCCATGATACAATAACCAATTCGTTCGATCATTTCAAATCGCATTGAAGGGTTCAAATCTGGCTCTTGAAGAGGACTTGAAGGTTGCCAAAGGCGAACATTCCATAAGCTATCTACCTGAGTCTCTCTCTATCTTTCTGTGTTCTCTCTCTTCCTCTGTTTTTTTACTCTTGTGAGCCGTTCTCAAATGCCACAAGGGAGTTCGGTTTATCTACGAGTACAACCAATTATCGTGTTATTTTTGTGACTTCCCTAAAAACCCCTTGAATGAACAAACTCACGTTTTTTAGTTATTCAATAAAACAACGATGGTTTTAAAAATCATTCTTCCCTTCCCTTTCCTCAAGAAACGGCTGCTACGGAGCGGCTCTCCTTTTTACCTCTCCCCTCTTCTATAAAGACACTCTGAGCTTTTCGTCGTATCATTCATCCTTCTCCCTCTCCTCTCCAATGGCTGGTTTCGAACGGCTATCGATGATCTTCTTACCATTTTCTGCTCCTACTTACCATCAGAAGCTCCTTAGCCTTTTTTAACCGTGTTTTCTTCCCTTCACCTTCTTATACATACATCCCTCCATGCAACGTCTTTTTTCACGTGATACATATGTTTCGCGTAATAAAAAGTTCAAAAGTTCAAAAAGTTCAACTGAGACAGCAAGCCCTTCAAATGGCGAGGACGGACTGTTCCGCCAAGCGAGCAGACTCTTCGCTCTTAGGATAAAGGACTCTAGACGTGATCCTTTCCTTGCCTTATATACTCATTCCTAAGCGCGCTAGAGGTAGATAAGAACCAAAACAATACATGCTCAAGAAAAATACAACAAACATCAATATTATCACAATCCAATACACGTCAAGTTTACGAGAGACTCTATTAATAGAGAGAGTGCTCTGGTATAACAAGAATACAACAACATCAATATAACACAATTACATCCAATGGGTACTATCTCAGCCCCCACACTTACATGCTCCCCTTTTTTTATCGTCGTCCACGACGATTGGATCCTCTCCGGACTTCATTATACTGGCCTATCCTGGATATTGTATTCGGGTAATCCCTCTGCGGGATGTTCTCTTCTTTCTTCATCAATTCGTTGATTGCCGCTATGAGTTCCACCGCCGTGTTGCATGAGTACGTTCGCAGGCCCTTCATGTTCCCAGACTCGTGGTGATCCGTGACGGTGCGACCAACGTCATATTCCTCTGTCTGAAAACCCGTTCTTGCTTTTCTTTTAGTCTTAGGGTTCAGAACCTCATCGCCCAACTCTTGTTTTATCCTTTTCAGTTGGTCAAATGGTATTCTTAAGATTCTTCCGCTGTTGACCTCTTTCACCATAGCCGAATTATCACTCACGTCTTCTATTCTATATGGTCCTTCCCATTCTGCTGTCAGTTTTGGAAAACGGCTATTCGCTTTTTCGGCTGGCAATTTTAGAAAGACTCTTTGTCTCTTGGTCGAAAATCACTGCTTACTCTGGACCTTATGTAATTTATCATACTCTTTTTTCATTCTTTCTCTTTCTCCTTTTGCATTTTCTTTCACAGTATCCCAAATAACTTTCAATCCTTCCATCAAGTTCTCTTTGTATTCATCCAATTCGCAGTACTTCCCTCTATTTTTCTCACTCAGTTGGTCACCGAACGGTTTTGGGTCTCGTCCGAAAATGATGAAATGTGGGCTTTCCCCTGTTGTTGTGTGCACTGTAATATTGTATGCGCACACCACAAATGGAATCATCTCGTCCCATTTCCCAGTATCTTTCACTTTTTTCTGCAGTAGTCTAATCAAAGTTTGGTTGAACCTCTCCGTCAAACCATTCTCCCTTGGGTTATACCCCTTCGTGGTAATGTGTTTGATCTCCAGTATCGTCGTAATTTCACTGATCACCTTATTAACGAATTCCGTTTCTTGGTCCGACAATATTGATTCCAGCATGCGTCCCATTTCTATAATCCATCTCGTAACTAGCACTTTGGCGACTGTATCTGCTTTCTTGTCTTTTATTGGGCAAGCCGCTCCGTACTTGCTAAACGCATCTATCACGGTCAACACATATCTGTTGCCCGACAGTGCCTCACCAATTTCCAGAATGTCTATACCAATTATCTCGAATGGCACATTGGTTTTTATAGGTTTAAGTGGTGGGGTCATAATCACCGCTGGATTGAACAATGCACATTTCACGCAACTGTCGATCCTATTTTTCACATCTTTTCTCATACCTTCCCAATAATACTCCTTCATTTTCTTCAGTGTTTTCTCTAGCCCCCAATGGCCCGCCAACAACCCGTCATGGTTTTCTTTGATAAGTTATTCTCTCAACTTTGTCGGAACAAAGTATTTCTTTCCTCCTTTAGCTCCTTCGACGAAAAGTATTCCCTCTTCCGATAGGGTTCACCTCAATCTTTTCTCTGTGATACTGCGTCCCACGACGCCTCGCAGTCTCTCTATCCACCACTTTCCTTTCTCATCTTCTTCTGTCATTTGTTTTCACTGGTCTCTCACACTTTCGAAAGTCACCTTGTTCAACACTCTCTCCACCTCAGTTTTTTCTGCGGATATTTCCTCTTCATCTCTTCTCACAACTTCACTTCTGCTCAACGCGTCTGCTACTTTGTTAGCACTTACTTTCACGTATTCTATCGTCACATCGTAACTCTGTAACTGTATAGCCCATCTCATGATACGAGCAGAACTATTCATCTGGTTGAAGAGTGCTTTCAAAGGTTGGTGATCTGTGCGTACAATGGTCTTCGTCCCTAGTATGAAGAACCTGAACTTTCTCAGGGCGAACATCACTGCTAATGCTTCTGAGTCGGTGACGTGGTAGTTTTTCTCTGCTGGTGTGCAATTTTTTGAAGCAAAGTATATCGGGTGTACCTGGCCGTCGTCACCTTCTTGACACAGAACCGCTCCAATTGCAATCTTGCTCGCATCCGCATGAATGATGAACGGTTTGTTTCCTCTCTGTGCTTCTTCAATGTCAGGCTGACCAAGTACTGGGGTCCTAGTCAGTACATCTTTCATCTCTTTAAATATCTTTTCTTCAGCTTCATTCCATTCCCACCTCACCTTTTCCGATGTGAGTCTTGTCAATGGCGCAACCTTTTCTGCAAACTTGTGGATGAATTTTCGATAGTAGGAGCACATTCCGATGAATCTTCTCAGTTCATGCACATCTCTTGGGGCTTTTTGAGCGTGTATACTTTCTATCTTTGCTCCATCAACCGAAATGCCTCTTCTCGTTACAAGGTGTCCCAAGTATTCGACCTCGACTTGAGCCAGAGCGCACTTTTGAGCTTTCAGTTTCAGATTGTGTTTTCTAAAAGCCATGAAAACTCGGCTCAGCTCTTTTGCGTGGGTCTCCTCATCTTCCGTGGCTATCATGATGTCATCCAAATATATGTACCTTCACATTCTCTCCCAGGACGCCATCGAGGACTCTTGTCATCAGCCTTTGAAAAACCGCTGGCGACGTTGAAAGCCCGAACGTTAGGACATTGAACTCGTACAATCCGTTCATGGTCGCGAATGCAGACTTCTCTCTCGAATCTTCCGCTAGTGGGACTTGCCAATATCCCGCAATCATATCCAGTGTTGAGAAGTATTTCTTTCCTTTCAGCGTTTGTAGAGTAAGGTCGATTGACGGTAACGGAAAAGCATCACTTTTTGTTACTTCATTCAATTTCCTGTAGTCAACACACAATATTCATTTACACCATTAGGTGTGACACTAAAATGAGTCGAGAGAACAAATAATAATTAGAACGCACTTCCCACAAAGGGAGAGAAGAACAACAAAAAAAACAGACATTACATCACGAGGTCACAGAAAAGAGGCAAGAACAGCATTAAAACTTCTAAAAAAGAACAGTAACTTAGTGAGAAAGCAAGGGGATGCGAGAGAGGAGGGCTGAAGATGGGACTTCGTTGTCTTTCTTCATAAGCAGTTGAAAGAGAATAGAAGTGGAGGAATACCCAAGGACCACTGTTACATTGTACACTCGGGGGTTGCCAAGCCCCGGCATCGTCTGTATTCTGAGACGGATCACAGTGGAGGAGGAACACTGCAGGTACGCCGTGAACAGGGCCCAATGGTATGTGCTGCCGATGAAAGTGGAGGTGAAGCTGCCTTGCGATCTCTTCCCGAGTTTTCCAAATATAAGTTAAGGTGGTATGGGAGGAAAATAATCTAAAGAAAGCAACAAAAAAGAGAAATCAAATAGTCAATGGGGAAAATTTAGATATTGGATACGCTCAATCCTAGAAACTCTAAGACTGGGAAAGAATACAGACGCTTCTTAAAGATTTTAGAATTAGGGCTGTTCATTAACTCAGGAGGTAGCTTACACATCCAACGGGCTGTTCGAACACAGAAGGAGTGGAAATATTGAGAGCGGTTCGCTTTAGGGATGTGAAAATTGAATGGAGCTACTCTACCATTACAAGGCTTAAACGTGAAAAGGTTACTTATAGTCACAGTCATTTCACAGCGAATGAATTTGAAAGCAAGAACGAGATCATTACATACTCTTCTATAATAGAGACTGTGCAACGAAAAATTAATGAGACGAGCTTCATAACTTGGAAAGGGAGACGAAGAATGGAAATCAACACAACGATAGTGTAACAACTTGGTGAACACATGACTCACTTTTTCAATCTGGACAATGTCTTTTTTAATAAAAGGAGACCACACAGAAGAACAAAACTCACAAATTGGTAAAACATATGTCTTGAAGCATCTAATATAAATCGCAGCTATTTTGGACTTCAAAATGCGAAAAATACAATATACAATATTTAAGGATCTTCTAACAACTGAAGAATAATGATAACGGAAACTGAGATCTGAATCAATCAGAACACCAAGATCTCGAATGAAAGAAAAAGATTTGAATGAGGAAGAAGGAGAAACGAAGTAAATTAGTTGTGGGTTTCTTTTTCCTACATAGAGTACATTGCATTTTTTCTCCGCAATGCCCAACTGCCATTTCTTGCAGTAATCTAACATGTATGAGGAAGCAGACAGAGTTGGGAATGGGCTTTGATTTTGCGCGTCAAAAATTGTTGATAGTTTTATGTCATCAGCGAAAAGTTGGATATCAACCAAAGGCAGTGTTCGAAATGCGCTGGGAAGATCGTGAATGTAAAACAGAAAGAGTATGGGTCCGAGAACTGACCCTTTGAACTTTTTATTACGCGAAACATATGTATCACGTGAAAAATTGATGGTGCTTGATGGGATGTATGTATAAGAAGGTGAATGGAAGAAAACATGGTTCAAAAAGGCTAAGGAGCTTCTGATGGAAAGTAGGAGCATAAAAATGGTGAGACGATCATTGATAGCCGTTCGGAATCAACCATTGGAGAGGAGAGGGAGAAGGATAAATGGCACTCCGGAAGTTGGCACTCGCAACCCTTGCGGCACTCCGGAAGTCACGTCTCTGGAAGCTCCTAAATGAGAATTAACGCGAACAGAAAAAGAGCGGTTAGCGAGATAAGAATCGAACCAAGACAATAGGTTACCACGAATACCAAGACAATTCAGCCTATGAATTAATTTAGGATGCGAGACTGAATCGAATGCCTTAGTTAAATCATAGTATAGACAGTCAACGCATCCATTCGAATCGAGAGCTTTATTCCATTTTTGAGTGGTGACAATCAATTGTGACTGGACAGACTTTCCAGGTACGAACCCATATTGATCTGCAGGAATAATAGAGTGCAAGTCAGACCACCACTGAAGCTTATCTCTAACCAGTCGCTCAAATACTTTGGACGGGCTAGGCGTTATAGCAATGGGACGGAAGTCATCGACACATTTGGGGTTAGCACATTTAGATATCGGAGGACATATGACACCTTCCAGAGAGAAGGAAAAATCCCTAGCTGAATTGACAAGTTATAAATATAACTAAGAGGCTCTGAAAGAGAATGAGCGCAATACTTATACACGATTTGAGGAATACCATCAACACTTCTTGAAGTAGTTGATTTCAACTTTCGCATCTGGCGGGCGACTTCTTGAGGCATGATGAGGATATCAGTGAGAGAGTCTCCAATCACATTATCAACAGAGGGAAAGTCCCCATTATCAGTACTGAATACGGAAGAAAAGAAGAGAGAAAGAGCTTCAGCTTTCGCTTCATCTGTGTGATGGCTATTACCAGACAAGTCTAAGAAAGAAGGAATAATCGCTTTGCCTTTTAGATGCGAATTCATAAACTTATACAAAGCTTTCGGGTCAAGTAGTTTACGCTTCTCTCTATTTGATTCGAATTTTGTTACAGCCTTATCCAAATTATGCGAAATTCTTTTGTATTCTGATAGAACTCTAGAGTGATGAATTTTCTCGAACAAAGATCTTGTGTGACGGTACATAGAACGTATATACTCAGGATACGATTCAAACGGGGTTCCTCGACGTTTAGTAGGCACATATCTAGAAATTGCTTGCGTCAAAACGAGATTGAGTTTGAGTTTGAGATTGAGCTTATGGATAAGATCATCGACACTAAGCCAGTTATTAAACGTAACTGACCAGTCGATGCTATTGAGTTGGTCATTGAACTCATCATGATTACCCTTATGATAGTCATAGACTTCTTCAAGAGTAATAGGTGGAGAGAGAAAAGAGAGAGTAAAAGATATAGAATTGTGATCAGAAGTGGCCGTAAAGGGTGGGCCAACAATGCAATTGGATACTGTATCCTGTGTAGACAAGACTAAATCAATGATTTTAGACCCATAAGTGCAAGTTTTAACGTGCTGAGTCATAGAGAAGTCCAAACTTAGGTCCTTGAGAAAATTTGATGAGAAAGACAGCGTGCTTGAATCAAATTCCAAATTAAAGTCCCCAACTATTACAGATGGTTGGGGAACAGCAACTAATTCTGTGAGCGAATCGAAAAAAGATTCGTTTTGTTGAGAAGATAATGCTGGAGGCCTATAACAGATAATTATCCGGGTTTTAGAGACAGAGATAGAGGAAAACAGGTCGAATGCCAAAATGTTGAATGCAGAATTTCTACGCGCAGATACTTGGCTGAACGGTAAATGATCTCTAATGAGAGCACAAACACCACCACCCCTTCTATTCGATCTGTCATGCCGTAGTACAGTGTAGGGAAGACTACCAGTGAGTTCAGAGTCTCTTATGTCATCATTAAGCCAAGTTTCTGAGCAGAGGAGAAGATCTGGCTTATGAGAAGAAAGTAAATGATGCAAATGCTTCAACTTATTTTTAAAGAGCGAGCATTAAAGTAAAGAACAGAAAAGAGTCAAGAGACATAGTTCCTTGATCAATCAGAGGAGGTTTGTGGAAGAGCCGGCGGTAGTGTTCGCCTCGGCCCTCCTATCTCTTGCTTTTGCCATAACTCATCCCGGTATAACACCCAGCCGGAGGCTGGGTTCGCTTCACGTAGTTGTTTTAGCAGGAGTCTTTTTGTGTTCCATGTCGTCAGTTCATCGGGTGTCATTGATTTACGGATGTAAACGCCCTTCCATTTAGGCAGAGAACGCAGAGAATGAGCAGCACGCAAGGAAGACAGCATGAAAGAACGCGCCGGTAACATCACTTTGAGCAAGCGCCGGTTACCGGTGCCCATTCTGAAGACTGCTTCAGGTCGCACTTGAACATTCAGATCGTCTAATAACTCCCGTACCACTGCCTCATCATGTGATACGCGCTCCCCCGCAGAAGGAGAGTCGCTCTCTTTTAGGCCAACAATGACGAGGGAGCGTGCGCGACGGAAAGCTTCCTCATCATGCGACGAATTTGGGGAGGACTGTGACTGAGGCTGTGGAAGAGACGACAGTACTGCGGCAGATGGTGCTTCAACAGAGCGTGAATTGCAAGAGCAAGTTTGAGATGCGACCTGTTCCAGAGTTGTCGAGAGAAGCATTATCAGACGAGAGTACACCTGCCAGTGGGCGGCAGGGAAACCTGCCGGTGCTTCTGCATTCGCAAGTGCAAGTGCTTCAGCGACACAATCCACTGACTGGAGAAGACAGAACAGCAGGAGAAGAGGCAGAAGTATTTGATGCAAAAGAAGATTCCGGATCTTCAACTTTCTTCTTTCTTTGAGTTCTCTTCGGAGGCATGTTTGAAAGTCAAAACTAAAAATTTGAGTTATAAGGAACAATTGGGCAGTCTACAAAATAGAGACAACGGTTGTAGGAGAGAGAAAAAGATTGAAACAAATCACAAGAAAACTGTGATAATCAATCAATTCTAGAGCGCGTAATAAGGTCACCTTCCAATGAGAGTACAGAGAAGGGAAGTGAGGAAAAAAAAAAGTTTTCAGGAACAGAAACAGAGAATTAAAAATATCATAGTGATTTTGATTTTTCTGTATGTACTAAAAATGGGGAAAAACTTCATTTAATTAACTAGAGCCTTCTTTTCTATTATGAACTTATCCCTACTTTCATATTCGAAAATTCTTATTCATATAGACCGATGAATGAATGATTTATTGCACAGTGCGAGTTGCATTTCAGATAAAAATAGGTAAACAGGTCAATAGGCCCGTTGTTGTTTTTACTGTTCATTGACGACATCGAGAAAGTTATCCCTGCTACTAATCGCTTCAGTATTTTTGCCAATGATGTTAAGTTGCTAGCTCAAGTACCCTTATATTCAGATGAATTGCAAACTGCAGTCAACAATATATTTGACTGGTGCACTCAGTGGAACCTTACTCTATCAACTTCCAAATGTACTGTTCTTCATATAGGCAAGCAATCGGTGTTTCACCCCTACTCTATCAACCATATTCCATTGATTGTTACCAACCAGGTTAAAGATTTAGGGATTTTGTTAACTCATGATTTCCGTTTAAATTCTCATATTGAGAAGATTTGTAAAAAAGCTTCTTCTACTGCTAACCTCATTCTGAAGGCTTTCAAGACCAAATCATGCGAAATGCTCATGCTTGCTTTTAATGTATACGTTAGACCGATTCTCGAATACGGGACTGAAATTTGGTCCCCTACCACGAAATACCTCATCAACGATTTAGAATATGTACAACGTAATTTTACTAGAAGGCTGTTATATAGATGTGGTAATATAAGCCTGCCTTAT
>OZ057403.1:8889202-8958258 GCA_964056735.1 Allodiplogaster pararmata
TCAGTAACTAACCGATCAATCGGTTTGATAAGGAAACAAGGATAGCCTCCCACGCAGTTCAATTAATTATTTAACGAAACACAACCCAATACTCAACGAGAATATTGTACACCAGCTAAGGCTAACTACAAGAATTTAAATTTAATTAATAGGAAGAACGTGATACAGAAAACACCGAAAGAAACCGAAGAAAGTAAACTAACTTGAACCGAAGCTGCAATGTGCGGCAAATAGAGAAGAGGAGAGGGTCCGGGACGGGAGCGTTTTGGACGAAGCACTCCTTACTTACTCAGACTTGGGTAATTGAACCTATGTTCAGTTTGAATAACAAAAAAACAACTAAACAAAGGAAATAGCTTTAAGGACGGCGTAAGCAATGGAATACCGTGTCTCCAATATTATGATGTGCACGCCTTTTAATATTAATATAGTTTGTAGTCTAAGGTAGCGTAGCTACATTGGGGGCCGCCAAAAGGGGGCTAGACATCGGATTGACTTAACCTTTCCTGATCACTCACCAGCCCTTTTGGCACGGAGGAGGGTAACGAGCGTCGGCCAGGAACTGACAACCCTGAGCAGTGCGCTAAAGGTACCCACTCGCACCAGCTTGTGACCAAGTTGTTGTTTTTGTTTGCCCATAGATCCTGTCGAGGGGAGTCTTTTGGGATAGGATCCTTCTGAGTCTGGAAAAACTTTCTCCGTGTACACTCGCACCGCAGTCGGAGATCCTCTTCGCGAGACCCATTCGTTAACCGGAGAAGGGCAAGGGGATATTTTACTGGAACCTCGACTCGCCATTACAGAGTGTAAGGGAGTATCGGCTAAGGTTTATCCGGTGGCATGCCCAGGCCATTCCGGCATCGCCCTCCTCTGAGGAACTACACTATCCAATTTTGGTCCGCGACGTGCAAGCCCGCTATCTCAAGTGCAAATGTGCAAAGTGAGGGGCGTAGCATCATCGAAGACGAGTCACAGCGGCGTGCCGTTCTGATACTTCTTTACTTCTGGCCATCGCATCAGTTATTGCTGTCCAGGCCATCCTGACTTCGACTGAACTTTGTACTTGCCGCCTTGAGTGTTATAACGAGCGAGGGTTGCGAAGACTATGTCGGAGAGTCGAAGGTTGCGGAGCCTCGAGTTGCGAGCCTCGAGATTGCGAGGTTGCGGAGCCTCGAGATCTCCGTAATGCTGTCTGTTTTTGACTCACTGAATGTGTTGTGCAAGAGCTCTATAGCCGATGTCGTGGTAATTGTCGTCAAAACAGTTTTTGTCGAGTATACTTGAAGTGCATATATTGCCCTATCTTTCATACTTCTGTGTTATTCACCTCCAGTTCGCTACTCATTATTCTAGACCGTTTTGAAAGAACGCCAGTTATCTTTATTCATGTCACCTTATTAACTAAGATCTGGGTTCCCGATAAGTAAATAGCTCATCCCAGATCTGGGTTCCCGATAAGTAAATAGCTCATCCCAGTTTCAAATATGTGTTTATTCCATTCATTTCCACCCAAATAAGCGTCGCTTTCAAATATTCGAATCTTTTATAATAATGAATTTCATGTATCCTTCCAGGTGACAGAGAAAGTGGTTGCATCGGGAGTGTTGGATCAATGCTTGAAAGTACTTCTCGGTAATGTGGAGTATTGGAAGAGTTACAAGGATCCCCCGCGGCCGCCCCGCGCATGGCAGCCTCAAGTTGGTCATTTGGGTAATTTGGTAATAGGAATTGGGGAAGGGGTTTAACCCTTAACTTGTTCATACGTAGGGTATAAAATAGGTGGGGCTCACCCCATATTCCAGTTATAGGAAAGAGGGAAGGGGGTATTTTTCCATTTCTCCATTTTCACTTTTCACTGCATATGCAGAACCCAGCGTTGAGATAACCGCTTTTCATCGCCTTTGGAAGGGTTCTTTATTGTATATGGTGTTCATGAATGAAACGCAGTTACTAGAGATGCTATACAGGTTGTAGAGATGCTCGTAAAGGCACTGAAAAAGAGAGAGAGAGAGAATGTGCGAAAGAAGATAATTGAAAAGTTCTTTTAGGTCATTGGTTACTCTCCGGAAGTTGTGCCATACGGCCTGAGGCAGAGTGATTTGGTCAACAACTACACGGCGCAGATGACAGATCTCGCCCTGCGACTCCCCCTCTATGTGATCAAGACCAAGGGAGACTTTATTCTCACCCCGAAGTGGCTGAATGTTCTTTGCGAGGTAAGCCCTAACCAGCGGTTCAATACTTTTGTCGGACCATTTTTCGTCGCTCCTCTGTTTGGACTTCAGCAAAGCTCTGTCTTACATTTGAGAGAGGGTCTTAAAAAGTTTCTTTAAAACATGGTTTGTTTAGGGGGACTTGAAAACATATGTCCCAAACCCAAGTCAACTTTATGACTGCAAAAATTAAGTGAATTTTTAAAGTGAACAAATTGTTGCCTATATGTACAAGTGGGCGTTTCGAAAATGAGACAGCAAGCAAGCGGGTAAGCTCGAAGATGGGTTTGAGAAATGAAGAAAAGACGAGACGTAAAAGAGGGTAAGTGGGCTAGGATTGGTAGTACAAGGTATGAAACCGCGAAAGTTAGTTACCTTTTGGGTACCGTAGCTGTACGAGGATACTAAAGATGCTTTTGAGCTGGCGCTGGTGGAGAAGGCAGCGCCCATCCAGAGAGCCTCCAGAAGACTCATCATCGCGAGCCAAGTCAGTTTCAGCCCCTCTGCCACTAGTTCTTTCTCTCACTCTCATTCTGCTACGCCCTCTGTCAATCTTTTTCTCTATATATCTCTTTCACTATCCCTATTATGCTCTATCATACATTGTGTAATATTATAAAACAATGTTTCATCTCACCATGTTGCGCTCTGTGTTCATCTCTAATAAGCATCTCTTCATCTCTTACACTCTCTCTCTATTTCATTTTCTCTGTCTCGCGCTTATTCTGGTCACATATTCAAAGGTTTATGAAAGGGAGAATTGAAGAGAGGCAGCAAAGAGGCCTACAAGAAGCTACGAGACGAACACTCAGTCAAGAAGAATCTGAGGGAACTCCAGTGTCGATACCTGAGTGCCGCAGATTTCAGCCACATAATGCTGACGGAAATGACTGAGGTCAGTAGGGTGAATAGACTATCATTATTCCAACTGGTAACGCGCTCACAGTTCAGGTCAGAGAGAGAGAGAGATGAGTTCGATCCCGCCCGATTACACCAACTTTTGTCCATGTAGTTCAATGATATTCCTCCAACTCAGTGACATATTACCTTTCATTTTGTTGTTATTCTAGTAATTATAATAGTATTCCTTGCGGTAATCTAATCGTATTCTTCGCGGCAAAGTACGCGCACTTCTGGGATGTGGTACAAATCTATCCTGGTAGAAATAGGAGTTGAGACAAACCTATCCTGGTAGAAGTAGGAGTTGAGACAAACCTATCTTGGTAGAAGTAGGAGTTGAGTCAAACCTTTCCTGGTATAAGTAGGAGTTGAGGCACACCTATCCTGGTAGAAGTAGGAGTTGAGACAAACTTATCCTGGTAGAAGTAGAAGTTGAGACAAACCTATCCTGGTAGAAGTAGGAGTTGAGACAAACATATCCTGGTAGAAGTAGGAGTTGAGACAAACCTATCCTGTAGAAGTAGGAGTTGAGACAAACCTATCCTGGTAGAAGTAGGAGTTGAGACAAACCTAGGATTGAGACAAACATATTCTGGTTTAAGTAGGAGTTGAGACAAACCTATCCTGGTAGAAGTAGAAGTTGAGACAAACCTATCCTGTTAGAAGTAGGAGTTGAGACAAACATATCCTGGTAGAAGTTGGAGTTGAGACAAACCTATCCTGGTAAAAGTAGGAGTTGAGACAAACCTATCCTGGTAGAAGTAGGAGTTGAGACAAACCTATCCTTGTAGAAGTAGGAGTTGAGACAAACCTATCCTGGTAGAATTAGGAGTTGAGACAAACATATCCTGGTAGAAGTAGGAGTTGAGACAAACCTATCCTGGTAGAAGTAGGAGTTGAGACAAACCTATCCTGGTAGAATTAGGAGTTGAGACAAACCTATCCTGGTAGAAGTAGGAGTTGAGACAAACATATCCTGGTAGAAGTAGGAGTTGAGACAAACATATCCTGGTAGAAGTAGGAGTTGAGACAAACCTATCCTGGTAGAAGTAGGAGTTGAGACAAACCTATCCTGGTAGAAGTAGGAGTTGAGACAAACCTATCCTGGTAGAAGTTGAGACAAACCTATCCTGGTAGAAGTAGGAGTTGAGAGAAACATATCCTGGTAAAAGTAGGAGTTGAGACAAAACTATCCTGGTAGAAGTAGTAGTTGAGACAAACATATTCTGGTTTAAGTAGGAGTTGAGACAAACCTATCCTATTAGAAGTAGAAGTTGAGACAAACCTATCCTGGTAGAAGTAGGAGTTGAGACAAACAAATCCTGCTAGAAGTAGGAGTTGAGACAAAACTATCCTGGTAGAAGTAGGAGTTGAGACAAACCTATCCTGGTAGAACCAGTGGCTGCGCGCTGGATCACTGCAAGTGTGTGAAGCAACAGTGGGGAAAGTCAGATTCTTGCATAACACGACCAACAATTCTAAACCCTGTTAATTAGAGTTGATCTGTCAAGAAGAAAAGAGTCGGAAATGGAAGCTTCCACACAATATTTGCGTACATCATCATTATGATACGCCCCGTTATCATTATTATTATAATTATGGTCATTAATGATATTATTAATACTATTATAACGTTTATTATCATCATTATTATTATTATTATTTAGTAATTCTTTCTCTCTTTTGCAGTATCTCAATCGAATCTGCGCCATTGTCTCCCACCGCCGCTACATCTGGCCGTTCATCTGCGAGTTGAATGTTCGTGGCATGTATATAAGACGATGCTGGGAATATTTTTCGCCAAAATGCTCAAAATGTTGTTCCTCAGCCAAAAACTTTATTTTGCCAAGATTTCGAGTACGCGAACTTGGGAGAAGGAAATTCCGATATTAGTCTTTTTTTAGCTGCCAAAATAGGGACGAAGAATCGGCCACTATTTCGCAGTGCCAAATGATGAATGACTCTGTGGCCAAGTTTTGTTCCTGCCAAATCACGGACAATTTTGTTTTTACTTTGTGACATGTTTTGGCACTGCCAAACTCGGCTCTTTTTTTGAACACTTTTTGTACGTTGAACAAAGCTCCGCAACGACCACATATTAACCACTTCTAGCGACGTACCCTAACCGAGTTTAGTAAACAGTTGAGAAAAATGTATGTTGCTGCGCTAGTACGTAAAGATTTGTGTGGCGGTTGTAGTCGGTTTAATTACCCAAGTTTGAGGTAAAGATTCGATCCGGCTCGTTGAAAGACGTGGCCTGAACCACACATTTAAAGAGATCAAAGTCTAGTATTGGCACTCCCCAAAGAGTTCCTGAGAGCGATCCTCCATTATCCCAGAAATGAGGCTAAGGAGTTGCAGGGGCTACAAAAAATCCCGATTTTGGCAGTGACAAAATAAGGACAAAAATCCCGGTTCTGGCAGTGGCAAAACAAGGACAAAAAAAAACCGATTTTGGCAGTGACAAAACAAGGACAAACAAAAACCCGATTTTGGCAGTGACAAAACAAGGACGAACAAAAACCGGATTCTGGCAGTGACAAAACGAGTACAAAGTAGAAAGCTTGTTTTTTGACGGTTTTTCTTGGCAGGCCCGTCAAAACGCATGTTATTTGCTGCCATTTATCATGGCGCTTTTTTCCGTTTCTTGCCATGGAAAAGCTTGGTTTTTCCAGGGAAATCTGCCCGAGGAACAACATTTTGAGAATTTTGGCGAAAATTATTCCCAGCATCGTCTTATATGTAGTGAGTTATCACAAGCGAGAAAAAACTGAACATGTGGTAAAAGAGAACATCAACCCATTTTATATCTCCTGCCGATTGTCTCGGTGTAATAAAAAAATCAATTCACAGTTAGCGGAAAAAGGTGAAGAACCTTGAGAAAGCGTTCACTGGCAGTCTAAAGAAAGTCATTTTTTCTATTGCTTCAATAAGGCTAAAGAAAAAAAGTGATTTGAGTGTCTTCAGAATTCCTGGAATAAGTAAGTAAAATTGCGAAGAACACCCTCTCTCTTTCTCTAACTATGTTTTTTTCATACTCTGTCTCCTCTTCATCTCTCTCTCTCTCTCTTTTCTTTTTTCTGCTGTGTTTCTTCTTCATCTCTTCTGTTTCTGTTCTCTCTCACTCTTACTTAGCCTCTTTCCGTAAGATATATCTCAAGGGTGCAAAATAGCCCCGTTTTACCCAGATGTACTGATTTCGGAAGTATGGAACGCGCGGCGTATCTTTGGATGTTCTAAAAGAGTCAAGAAAGGAACACTCACACTGCGAGGTAGGTGTTTATTACATAGAAAGCAATAAGGTACAAACGTAACATTGAGTTTGAAATGCATATGTTATATGTATCATCAAAGTGATCGTCGATAGAAAAAGTTGCGAATGTATTCGTAAAAAGTTAGAAGAGCCGCGGATATAATTAATTGGATCGAGACTATTTCAGTCGTTGAAAAAAGCAGGTCATATCTCACAACTATTAATTGACTGGAGAACAATCTATTCTTTTTGTGTGGTCAATAAAAATGCTAGCTGAAAAATAAATTCTAGCTGAGAAAAGTTCGTTAGTGATTTCTTCAAACTCAACTGAATGTCCAATTTTTTTTTCTCAATTTTGCCTCTTATTCAGTACAAAGATGCTAAGAATTCACAAGTTAACAAGGTTTTTTGAACTCAAACGGTCATACGAAAATAGTAAAACATAGCAAGTTATCACGAGCAAGGAAAAAACAGAGCAATCGGTGAAATGAGAACAGTGGAACCTATTATAAAACTTTTTGCAGTTTAAATTTCTTGGTTGAAAAGAAAAACATAAAATCACAGTTATTGGCAATACGCTGAAGAACCTTAAAAATGCGTTAAGTGAGAGCCTAATGGAAGTCATATCTACTGAGTAAGTAAAACTGAAGAAAAGAAGAGATTTGAATGCTATCAGAATTCCAGGGGCACACTAAGTAAAATTTCGAAGAACAGTCTTTAAGCATTCACGGTTTTCTTGATCGGGAAGACTATAATAAGGGAGAGTCATCAGAGAGGGCAAGCCATACCAGAAGGTGTAGCACAGCGTCCGGTTTGTTGAGTTTCCATTGGTGAACGTGATGGTTGATTTGCTTTCGTCGATGATTGTACTTCGGTCGCGATGGCATCGCGACTCTTGAGGTAACTTTCCTATCTGAAAAATTGACGGTTGTACTGAACAAGCTAGATGGGCGGCAGTGAGTGTAAGAATGCTTGAGAAAAATATTGAGAAAAAGTAGACCGAGATATCAAAATGGGGGGATGAAAGAAGGAATAAGAAATTGGGTGAGTAAGAGTGAGAGAAAAAATATATAGGAAGAGATTAACAACAAGAATAGAGAAATAAGAGACAAGAGAGATAAATAGAAGAGACAAATTGAAAGTAAGAGAGATGAAAAGGAGAAGAGTGGATAGGTGGTTTGAGAAAGTTAGGGATAGAAATTAAGAGAGAGAGAGAGAGAGAGAGAGAGAAAAAGAGAGAGAGAGAAAGAGAGAGAGAGAGTGAAAGAAGGGAAGTGAGAGACAGAGGAAAAAGAAAAGAGAGAGACCGAGAGAAAGAGAGACAGAGAAAGAGAGGGAGAGACAGAAAAAATAGATAGAGAGAGAAGGAAACGAGAGAGAGAGAGAGATAAAGACGAAGAGTGAGATGGAGAGAGGGAGAGAGAAAGAGAAAGAAAGAAAGAGAGAGACGAAGAGGAGACAGAGTGAGAGGATGATATATAAATATAAAAACAGAGTTAGAGAAAGATAAAGGATTGAGTCAGAAAGGTAGAGATAAAAAGTAAGAGAGAGAGAGATAGAGAGGAGACAGAGTGAGAGAATGAAAGATCTAAAAAACAGAATTAGAAAGAGAGAGAGGATGGAGTGAGAAAGTAAGAGAGTGTGACAGAGAGACAGAGAGAAAAAGAGAAATAGAAAGAGAAAGAGAGAGAGAAAACGAGGGAGAAAAAAAGAGAGAAAAAGAGACGAAGAGAGAGAAAGAGAGAGAGAAAGAGGGAGAAGGAGAGAGAGAGAAAGAGAAAGAGTAGTACCTGTCGGGAAGTCATCTCGTTTAAATCTATCGCGACCAGCACTCCTCCCTTGAGATGGAAATACGCCTGAAGTTCGACATTCTGTTAAGAGATGAGATGGCGTGAGAATTGATCGTTCGATTGAATGATCTTCGTGATTGTCCAATTCTCAACTTTGATGTTTTGCATATTCAAAACGCTTCCATGAAGTTTTTTTCTATACATTTAAAATTGTATTTAAATTCCGATCCCAAACTTTAAAGGAACCTCTTCCCCCAAAACGACTGGTAATCCGAAATCTGGAAAAACAAGTTCTTCGAGGAGCGCCGATGGGAGCTCGACGCGACTCAATTCTAGCTCTTTAGTTGTCACATTCCAGGTCCCAATTGTGTACTCGTTGAATCGTTAAATCTATCGCGACCAGCACTCCTCCCTTGAGATGGAAATACGCCTGAAGTTCGACATTCTGTTAAGAGATGAGATGGCGTGAGAATTGATCGTTCGATTGAATGATCTTCGTGATTGTCCAATTCTCAACTTTGATGTTTTGCATATTCAAAACGCTTCCATGAAGTTTTTTTCTATACATTTAAAATTGTATTTAAATTCCGATCCCAAACTTTAAAGGAACCTCTTCCCCCAAAACGACTGGTAATCCGAAATCTGGAAAAACAAGTTCTTCGAGGAGCGCCGATGGGAGCTCGACGCGACTCAATTCTAGCTCTTTAGTTGTCACATTCCAGGTCCCAATTGTGTACTCGTTGAATCGTCTTCTGCTTATTGGCCTGAGAGCAAACATCAGCCTGTAAAACATATCAGCTTAGTAACTCATGGAGATTCGCGCTGGGAATGAACAACTCTTTCAGTTCACTCTATTCCCCACAAACCAACCTTCCTCCATGATGACCGATGAATTTGTGATTTCTCAGCAAGTGGCTTTCAATGGTTCCCACTCTCTTCACTTCCGCTTCGTCTGAAGAAAACTTTATTGGTACTGGAGAAAAAAATAACACTTTTGCTAAAGTCATATAACAGCGGCTAACACACCTTTACCGACGGGGACTTCGTATACGGAAAGCTTCGTGTTTGTTTGAATCAGCCAAAGTGTTTTCTGCAGAAAAAATAACATAATTAGAACTCATAGCCGCATTTATTTATTTATATCTTTATCGCCAAAGAATAACTTGTTCATTGTTATCACTAACATGGTGGACAGAGAGTTTTTCGAGTTAACTTGGAAAGAGGAAGAGGAATTTGTGGATTGGAAATTGCTGTTACATGGTCATCAAGTGTTATGGTGTCGTTACTATAGTTTTCGAGATACTCTAGATAAAAGCTCTAGTTTTTTCAACGCATAGGAGGATCTTCATTCACTCTATCGGAAAACTGTGAACAAGTTGTGATTCTGTACGTTCCTTGTTCACTGTGCTGCACTCAGCTCTCAAATGCAACCCCTAATTTTGAAATTAAATTGTCGAGGAGTAATTTTTTTGAGAAATTTTAAGTGACCTTTGGAATGGAGACAAAGTAATCGTCGTTTGCGGTGATCATCTCGTCTCCACTAAACATCACCATCTCTTGCGAGGTGCGCTGCTTCTTACTAAGAAGGCTTTTGAAGGTAGCGTCGGAGAACTGACACTCCCACCAAATGAGAGTAGTATGTGCAAAGTTAAAAGACACACGTGGTAAAAGAAGTACCAGGAGTCTGAAATTCGAGAAAATTTTTAATGGAAAAAATCCAGCCACCAGCAAATATTGGGAAGAGTCACAGGAAAAAAATAACAAAACGCTAAAACTTACGAATGGCCTGCTTTCCTTAACTGCCCTTCTTCCAAGAACTTCCCACCAAACCAAAGGTTATTTTCCAAGCGCATGATGACAGTTGGCGCACTGCTTGTAGTGGCCTTCCAGAGGAAATAGCCGGCCAGGTCGCATCCAAAGCCCAGCATAATTCTACCCACTGTCATCTGAACAATAATAAAAAACTTTCTGGCTTCTGAAAAGAATGGAATACTAGAAACTCAGCCACCCTAATCTTTTTCATGATTTGAAACGAATTAAACGTACTTTTTAATGTTAGTTAATTTATACAATAAAAAGTTAGAGAATGTAAACAAAACCATCTGTATCATTTGGAATTTATAGAAGTTTTTGCTAACCTTTAAAAAGTATTCCGGGGGCAGTACAACGGTTTCCTTGATTCTTAACTTCATCGTAGTCTCAATCTTTTCAGCCATGGAGTGTGTTGAAACTAAATTTTTCATCAATCGCTTTATATTCGAGAAAGAATTCTTTTATTATAACAAATCCATCACGTAAATTTCCACTCATCAAGAATGAGAAGAAAAGTTTTTAAAAAAATAGTATATAAACTTGATGTTTTGACACAGAAGAATGACAGCAAAAAGGCATGCGATGAATAGCTAAATAAGATCATCGACAGGTGTTTTAACAAGTAAATGTCGATGAAAGAGCTTAGAAACATTAAAATACATTAAAATAACATTCCGCCGTAAGCAAACAGAATGCGGAAAAATCTTCTTTTTTTAAGATGAACAGGTAGAAGACAATGTTGAATTTATACTATAAAATCATAGCGCGATAAAACGCATGTTCAACAAAGTTGGAGTTGAGATAGCATAAGAGATGCAAAAAAATTGGTAGTGTTCAGACTACCCCAAAAGGCCTCACTAGGGGGAAAACTGATTCGGTTGTCTCTTACTTTCTTATGATATGCAAAAGATGTTCCTCTGAACGACTTTTCTCACGTTTTCTCGCGTCATTGACCCTTCTTATCAATCCAGATGGATATGCCTCGGCTGTGGCATTGCTAGAGGGCTTGTAGTTACCTCCTCCTTGAAAAACCTGCCCCTACCTACTGTTCAGGTGATCAACTATCACATAAATTTAGAGAGAGAGAGAGAGAGAGAGAGAGAGAGAGAGAGAGAGAGAGAGAGAGAGAGAGAGAGAGAGAGAGAGAGAGAGAGAGTAAGAGAGAGATAAAGAGAAAGAGAAAGATAGAGAGATAAAGAAAGACAGAGAGATATAGAGAGAGAGAGTAAGAGAGATAAAGAGAAATAGAAAGATAGAGAGAGAGAAAGAGAGAGAGATAAAGAGAGAGAGATAAAGAGAGAGAGAGAGAGAGAGAGAGAGAGAGAGAGAGAGCCGCCGTAGAAAAACTGAACAAGAAGGAACGATCAAAAAACGAGGGAGAGTGCTGGAGAGATATTTTTTTAAAGAGAGAGAGGAAGGTAGAATTAGAAAGAGTAAGAGAAAAGATGAATATAATGTGAGAAAGATGATCCAAACCGAAAGACTCGGAATAAGAAACATTAACCTAAACATAAAATAATTAAATAAATGAAGAAAAGGAGAGAAGTGGCAGAATGAACGAATTAAAGCGTCAAAATACAATAGATAAATTGCAAATATTTCACTTAGAAATGAGAATTTGTGTATAATGAGAAAGGATAGTAAACAAGTGAGTTACATCAAATCGTGAAACAAGAGCACAAGTACATGATTTTCAGTTAAAATAGTATATGTAGAAAAAGATGGAAGAAAATTTGAGCACTTCTCGTCATTACTCTCCGTTTATTTAATTCCTAGATTCACGTATCAGTTTTTTAGTTTCTAAGAATCTTTTTTTCTTCAAAGATCAACAATCTGAGTAAGATCCTTCATGCATTGAGATAGACAAGATGAAGCGACATCAGGACCTCGAATAAAGTTGAGAAAAAAAACATACTTATTAGGTATTGGAAATTAATATTTTGAGGAAAAAAAATCATAGGAATGAGTGAAGAAATCTGAATAAGTCACTCCAAGAAGTAATCATGAATGGAAAAAATAAGGAAGAAGAAAAATTTAGAAATCGAAAAATCAATGAGAATAGAGTCATTAATCAATTCTTCGAGAAAAGGTGAACTGACTTGGAGAAAAGTGATAAAAAATATAACACAATTTGTCAGAGTCTCCAGATCTTACCATAAAAGAAAGGGGGCCTTACAAGACAGAAAACTGATTCGAATGATCCTTCTATTTCCTTATATACATGATGCTGAGTGACTCCTCCCTTGGTTGCTCGCGTCTTTCAATATCTCCCTATCTCTCTTTATCTCACTTTCTCTTTCTCTCTCTCTCTCTCTCTCTGTGTTCTGAAAGCGGTTTAAATCAAATGGGAATGCCTTGGCCGACGAATCGTCAGAGGGATCTGAGATGTTTCTGTATCAGCCAATGACCTCATTTACTACAAATTATCTTTGAAGAGGATATACGATCCCGTTTACTGAGAATCCTGTTACCATAAAAAAACTGGGGAAGATTTATGATATAAGAACTAATAATCAGTACTCTACGAAGAAGGAAACACACCTTTGTTTATGTAACTTACCATATCGTTCGAATAATTCACTACAACGAAGAAAAAATAGAGAATTCTTGTGAGAAAAACAAAGAAGAAATAAAAAAGAGAAAATGAGAGAGAGAGAGAGAGAGAGAGAGATTCAGCATGAGACAAACAAGAGAGCAAGAGATGGTTATCAATGGAAAAAGAGAAACTAAGAGAAAGAAAGAGAGAGAGAAAGAATGAGAGAGAAACAGAGATGAGATGCTTGGAGATATAAGGTACAGTTTTTGATGAGTACCGAGAATTTGAGTAAGTTTTTTGAATATTGACAGAGACTAATATAAACAAAAACTCATCAAGAAGTCGATTGAAGATTCTCATTACAGTCACTTTTCAGAAATAATTCCCTGGAAGAAACAATCATAGGAATGTTTTAAAACAAAAATACTTCTCAAAAAGAATTAGAATTAGAAATGGAGAACTAGTAAAAGAGAAAAAATTACCCAGAGTCAAAGAGTTTTCAGTTCCTTACACTAGTAAAGGTCAATTGATTGGAAGAAAAGCGACTGTAAAAAACATGCAAAGTTTAGATAGTTAAGCGGGAATGCCATATTTGACTGAATGCCCAAACTATCTTATGCCCGTATAACTCATATGGTTCATCTCTATAGTTTACTTCCGTCTTCAATTCCACTCTTGACTACCCACTAATCCATGCACAATCACTCCTCTCTATATTAACTGTCTGAGAATCTAATGGAGCCTGGCTGAGGCATTCTTTTAGAAACCTTTGGTAATGCCTCTTCAAAAAGAGTCGGTCTTCACTTGTAATTGACCCAATTTCAGTTTCATATCGGTTTCGGGTGCGGAAGGTTTCTTATAGATTATTATGAAGAGATACATGCAGGAATTATGATGACTTAAGGTTCTGAAAACGAAAGTATAAAAAACTAACTAAGTAATATTTTGAGGAAAAAGTGTAAATTTGCCAGAAACTTGAAAAAAAATTGGAAACTTACCAATTTGAAGAACAAAGGAATATTTGGAATAAGAAACAAAACAAAATAAAGTTTTCAGCAGTAGACTATAAAATATTATATGTATGTATCGTGGAATGATAAATATGGTCTTGATCACAGAGGTTCTCAACTGCACTGAACCTCTATGTATCAAGTGTTGAACGGAAGTCGCATTGAACATTAATATTTGAGAAAACTTGAGGAAAAGAGACAAATATTATAGAAGCTTCGAATTCTAAGATACACAGTTTAAAGGCAGTGACGCCTTATTGAGATGACAAATGATTGAACTATCGCACAGAAAAAAGCCTTGTTCATGGCATATGAGCCTTTCATATAACACTTTCGCACGGAATAGCAATGTGTCCCCGTGGTGTAATGGTAACACGCGCTCCCGGTTTGAGTCGAGATGGTCTGGGTTCGATCCCGCCCGATGGAGTAGCTTTATTTCTGTGCGATAATTCAATCACTTGTCATTATAGAAGCTGCTAGTCTTTCGAAATTCAACTCTGATCAACCGCAAAGACGAGCGAATTTACCGATAAACATAGTTAAGATAGCACGACAACGGTCAAGCATTTGGCTAAATAAGGAAAAATTCACATAACAGAAGAGGCATTACTTGACCGGGAACTGTTTCCTTATATGTACATACATACATATATAAGATGCGTAGTGACTCCTCACATGGTTCCTCGCGCCTCTGACTATCTCTCTCTTTATCTCTCTCTCTTTCTCTCTCTCTCTCTCGCTCTCTGTTACATATATAAGATGCTTACTGACTCCTTAGTGAAATCTGAGTTCCTGTATCAGCCTCATTCACTATGAATCATATTTCGTGAGAATTTATGATTACGTCAATTGAAAATACTGTATCCTTCAAAAAAGCCGGTGATGATTTACGGGGGAACTAAGCATGAGTACTATACAAAAAACATCACATGAATTTTTTTGTTACTTTCCCTATAGTTAGAAAAGTTCTTATCTAAACATTTGGCAATGCCTCAGCCAGGTTCCATTAGATTCTCAGACAGTGAATAGAGAAGTGATTGTCCACGGAATAGTGTGTTAGTCTTCTGGCAAGTCTTCACCTTTTTTCCTCAGAATATTGCTTAGATAGTTTTGTTACAATTTCATTTTTAGAACCTTAAGTCATCATAATTCATGTATGTATGTATCTCTTCACAATTATCCATAAGAAACCTTCCGTACCCGAAACCGATATGAAACAGAAATTGGGTCAAATACAAGTGAAGACCGACTCTTTTTGAAGAGGCATTGCCAAAGGTTTCTGAAAGAATGCCTCAGCCAGGTTCCATTAGATTCTCAGACAGTGAATAGAGAAGTGATTGTCCACGGAATAGTGTGTTAGTCTTCTGGCAAGTCTTCACCTTTTTTCCTCAGAATATTGCTTAGATAGTTTTGTTACACTTTCATTTTTAGAACCTTAAGTCATCATAATTCATGTATGTATGTATCTCTTCACAATTATCCATAAGAAACCTTCTGTACCCGAAACCGATATGAAACAGAAATTGGGTCAATTACAAGTGAAGACCGACTCTTTTTGAAGAGGCATTGCCAAAGGTTTCTAAAAGAATGCCTCAGCCAGGTTCCATTAGATTCTCAGACAGTGAATAGAGAAGTGATTTTCCACGGAATAGTGTGTTAGTCTTCTGGCAAGTCGTCACCTTTTTTCCTCAGAATATTGCTTAGATAGTTTTGTTACACTTTCATTTTTAGAACCTTAAGTCATCATAATTCATGTATGTATCTCTTCACAATTATCCATAAGAAACCTTCTGTACCCGAAACCGATATGAAACAGAAATTGGGTCAATTACAAGTGAAGACCGACTCTTTTTGAAGAGGCATTGCCAAAGGTTTCTGAAAGAATGCCTCAGCCAGGTTCCATTAGATTCTCAGACAGTGAATAGAGAAGTGATTGTCCACGGATTAGTGTGTTAGTCTTCTGGCAAGTCTTCACCTTTTTTCCTCAGAATATTGCTTAGATAGTTTTGTTACACTTTCATTTTTAGAACCTTAAGTCATCATAATTCATGTATGTATGTATCTCTTCACATTTATCCATAAGAAACCTTCCGTACCCGAAACCGATATGAAACAGAAATTGGGTCAATTACAAGTGAAGACCGACTCTTTTTGAAGAGGCATTACCAAAGGTTTCTAAAAGAATGCCTCAGCCAGGTTCCATTAGATTCTATGTCAGTGAATAGAGAAGTGATTGTCCTCGGAATAGTGTGTTAGTCTTCTGGCAAGTCTTCACCTTTTTTCCTGTCTTCACCTTTTTTTCATGTGGCATTCATTGGATCACTTCTGATCCAATGAATGCCACATCGGGTGTGCCCCAAGGGTCTGTCCTGGGGCCACTTCTTTTTACTCTGTATATGTATATCCGATATAAATGAGGTACTAGAGAACTTCCCTAATATTCGTTATCAAGCATACGCAGACGATCTCAAGATTTATGTTTCTTATGATAAGAACTCATACGGGGAACGAACTCGAGAGCTGCAATCAGCATTAGATTCCGTATTCGATTGGTGTTTAGTTAACCAACTATCTCTTTCTCCATTCAAGTCTCTCCATATTCACATTGGAGGTCGATCTTTATATTCCTCATACAGTATAAATAATGTTTCCATTTCATGTGTATCTCAGATACGTGACCTGGGCATACAAATAGTTTCTTCTTTGCGTAGGAAAGAGGCTGTAGCAGACCGAGTTAAAAAGGCATCCAAAGCAATGTATGCTATGCTCCGTGCGGTAACTGTTAATGATCCTGGTATACTGGTCAAGTGCTTTATAACTTACGTAATGCCGCACTTGGACTATGCTTCGAATATATGGAATCTATACTATGGAAGAGATTGTGATGATATAGAGAAAGTTTTAAGGAAATTCACTCATATCATCGATGTTTCGCAAATGAAGTTGATACGAGGTCTCTTCCTTCTTACCCCAATCGACTTGCCCGCCTTGGATTCGTTTCTCTCTCCAAGAGGAGGATATTTTTCTGACTTAGTTATGGGTTTCAAGATCTTCCATGGACTGTCGATAATAGATAAAAAGCGATTTTTCAAAGAGACTATTCCAACGCGAACTAATATAAATGGCTTATTAGTTCAGGGTAGCAAGAATACAGCTAGAAAAAACTCTTATGGAATGCGAATATCCCGCCTTTTCAGCAAACTACCTCGAAACTTGATTAATAGTATGAACCTGAAATATTTTAAATCCCAATTAAAAAGTGGTGTTCTATCTACTCTTCTCTCGTCATGAATTCAGAACTAAATTTTTTTTTGTCGTTCAAATTGTTCTACTTATATAGTTTTGTTTGTTTGTTTATTTGTTTGTTTTTTCCCCCGTTCAATTCTAAAGTCAAATTGATGTATCGCTTTTGTTATCGTCTTTGACAATTGTTTAGCTGATCTATTCATTCCTCATTTTCATTGTAATTAAATTTGTGCGTTATTGAATCGAAAGATGTAGATAAAATATATATATAATCATTTTACTCGTGTTCAATCTCCCCTCGAGGCTAGACACACGCGTATATGTAGGTACATATGAGTTACAGACCTAAACAGATAAGCTTAGCGGTTACTATTTTAAAAAATTCAGTTTGTATAGAAAACAGACTTTGATTAGTGTAAGCAATACCATAATCAGTTAACTTTTTTCAGTTTAGTCAATCTTTCCAAACGAGCCGAGTTTATATAATTAGAAATATTACGTATGTACCAACTGGACCCTATTAAGCATGTTTTTGGCTAGTACATATCAAAAAAGTATAGGTAAGACGCTGAACCTGGAATCTGAATGTGTAATGAAAGAACGAGTTGGAGGTTAACCAGTATTATGAGAGGGTCCGGCGGGAAAACGACGAAATTTGACCAGCTGTCAAAGTCACGAGCTTTAGCTTTGCCATAGAAGTTTTCCTGGAGGTTCAAATCTTGAAGAGAAATTGAAGTTTTTTCGTGTCAATAATGATTGATTTTCCCCCTTCTCTTTTGCGATCTCTTGTTCTGGATTCGATCTTGACTGAAAAAAACGATTCCGGTTTGTAACCAATGCGGAAACATTAACTGCTCCCTTTTCTTCTTCTCTCGACTACTTAGTCGCTCTCGCTAGCCCTGGTCACGTTTTAACTTCGCAAATTTTCTCGAAGTCATGTGGTCGGAACGCTAACTGGGTTGCCAATACACTTAAACATAAAAAGTCTCTGGCACCTGTTCTTCATTTACGTTCCCTTTAAAAGGTACCTCGAGAGATTCCATTGGCTGTGTATAATATAATAGTCTCATTCGCTCCTTTCTGTATGAATACCCTTCTGCAACGGCGTCTGCGGATCCATTCTGGACGAGTTCAATGATACCGCCGAAGAATCCATTCTTGTTCAGCTGGTAGCCTCCTAGAAGCAGAACACGGCGCTTTGGGGTAAGCGAGCTAGAGATAAAAAGAGAGAGACAGGGAGAGAGAGACAAATAGAGCACGAAAGAAGGATGAGATAGAGAGAGAGAGAGAGAGAGAGAGAGAGAGAGAGAGAGAGAGAGAGAGAGAGAGAGAGAGAGAGAGAGAGAGAGAGAGATAGAACGACAAAACAGTAAAAAAGCGAGGACAGAAAGAGAGTTACAGAAAAGAAGAAAGAAGAGCAGAAGAAAAACAGAAAAAGAACAAGGATAAATAAGAAAAGAGAAGAAGTAGGAGAAAGAAAAGAAAAACACAAATAGAGATTCAACTGAAATAGGAGGAAACAAAAGATTTGCAAAAATATTAGAAAAAGGCAGAGCAAAAAATAGAGCAAACAAAAGAGCGAAAGCAGAAAAGTAGGATAGAAAAAAGAGATAGGGATTAAGCAATGTAAAAGAGCAGTGAGAAAAAAGAGGGGCTTTCGAACTGATATTTTCAACGCGTATCTTACCATTTTTTCTCACTTTTCTAGACTTTCATAACACACTGTAGGCTTTTGAGGGTCATGCTAATAACATGTTCCATATCTTCATCTGCTATACAGACACACCAAGTTTCCACGAGATGTATTTATAATTCATTAATACATTATTGCTGTCTTGTTAACTTTTTGCTTAAAGCTATGCAAGTGACCTAATGTGTATTTTTCGCAGTTTTCTGAGGGCTTATTGGGAAATCTCACCATAAACGTCTCCTCTGCGATACTCGATGGTCTTGTTGATACATTTTGCTAGTGATTTCCACATCTCGAAATAGATCCCGGAGAAGTGACCCGACCAGGGGTTTCTCCAGAGATAAGGAAAGATTTGGTTATTATAGGCAAGATCTAATTATAGGCAAGAATTGGGTCATGCCGAATGAAGAGTCCGACAATTTACTTAAGTTGCCTGTCAACCTAGTTTTACCAAATACTTTTGTTTCTGATAACTAAAGGATCGTTTCTCTATTAATAGCATTTTCTATCTCCCCCACCCCTCCCCTAATTAAGCAACCTTTTGCTTACACACAGCGCCACTAGAAAGACAGTCCATGCATATCCGCTATTGTTATTGTTCACTGTGAACCGAAGTTGAATATAATCTGTGCAAGGAATAAAGAATGAATGAATGGTTGTTACAACTTATCGATTTTAACCTTTCACTAAGGGATTCGGGAGTAGCGAGCCATGAGGGAGTTTCAGGAGATGCTGCTGGAAAGTTTCACTATTGGTTATGGTAATCTCACTGTGGGTAATTTATGATTCTATTGAGTTTTATATTTTCGAAGTATTTATACTCGTGATATTTTTTCAATGACTGTGAAGGTTCTGCTCAAGAAATCTTCGTAAAAATACCAGTTATCAAAAAATCTCAAAACTTTGGTATAAATGGTATTTTATCCGACTTGAGTTGGTATATTCGAGGATTAATGTAGAACCCTCTATGAGTCCGAATTGCCTGAGGTTTCTTCTCATTAAGCTAATATTCGCGGGATCTATTAAGGTTATCCCACAAAACTGAGCTTCTTAGCGAATTTCCTTGTGTTTTTTAAAAGTATTACAATTGTTAACAACAGTAGGTCATTGGACCATAATCTAAGTTCACAAGTCTTCGCTGAAGTGGAAAACTGATGTCAAGAGGCTCCACGGCTCTGGAAAGCTTTTAACCGTCTAATTTCACCCAAATAGCGAAAAGTGGATGCAACCTTGTGAAAAAAACTGAATTGTTTTCAAATGTGTCATTTCCGATAGAAAAAAACATAGTTCTTAATTTCCGATAAAAACTTCATCCTCTTATAATAGTCGGTGATATAACATTATCGCACGGAATAGCAATGTGTCCCCGTGGTGTAATGGTAACACGCGCTCCCGGTTTGAGTCGAGATGGTCTGGGTTCGATCCCGCCCGGAGGACTAGCTTTTTTCTGTGCGATAGTTCAATCAATAGTCGGTGATTTCAACTTGCCTTGTATTAACTGGAAGAAATTGTCCAGTTCTAAGAAATATTCCTCTATAATTTTTCTCAATTACTGCTGTGACAACGAATTAAGTCAACACATTGAATCTCCAACGCGGAGTAATAATACTCTTGATCTGCTTATTTGCAATCAGCCTAATATATCCTCTGCCGTTATCGCCCCTTTCACGTCTGACTGTGATCATAACTCAATCACATTCGCTACTTCACTGTCTATAGTAATTGATCCCAATATCAAGTCCTTGAAAGTATTTGCTAAAGCTAACTGGAGTCTCATCGAGTATCACTTTTACTGCCACGATTGGACCATGAACTTGACTCAGAAGATTTGCAAATTGCCGTAAACAACATTTTTTATTGGTGTTCTCAATGGAACATGTCTCTATCAACATCTAACTGTCAAGTTTCACACTTGGGTCAGTTTCACACAAGTCACGTTGTTTACCTATGCTATTGATGGAATTCCCCTGATTAAGGCTAACAAGGTCAGAGACTTAGGAATCGTTATCAGTGAAGACTTCCATTTTAATGATCATATTAAGAAGATTTGTAAGAAGGCCTCCTCAACTTCAAATCTCCTTTTGTAAGCCTTCAAGACTAAATCATTAGAGATGCTTATGCTAGCTTTTAATGTGTACGTCAGACCAATTCTAGAATACGGAACAGAGATCTGCTCACCTACTAATAAACATCTCATTAATGAAGTTGAACATGTTCAGAGAAATTTCACAATAAGATTACTATTAAGATGTGGCCAATCAAAGCTGTCTTATTCTAAAAGACTGCTTTTTTTGTTTTTAAAGGAGTCGCTCCGAGATGCCATTTCTACCATTAAATCTGAAGTTAGAAAGATTCTAGAAAAAAGGGGCTTTTGCGGTCTCGGAATGATTCTACATCAGTTCACCTAAGAGTACCATGGACTTAATGACTCTTTTCCAGGGTGCCGTAAGAGTAACCACAAACAACCCTAATTTGATGTGGGAGTCAAATTATTGCAAGAGATAAAGTTCTGACATACTGATATCTACAGGGAACAGCTCTTAACAATTGTATTTGTACAGCGAATAGTCAACAGTCACTTATTTCTTCGCGTGCAGAGTATTCTCAGGGCATACTCTGGATGTACCATCAAACTAGCCGAAGAAATCTGCAAATGAACTTGTAATCAAAAATCCTTCTTTATGTTCCTAATTGTGCTTCTTGTCATGATGTCAACTTTTTACTAACCTGCTACTAGCAGTGGGTTTCAACTGTGTTACTACTGCTTGTGTGTGTAGCATGGGACGAGGAAGTAATACCGAAATTTCTTAAATCTATCGTTATAGATGGGTCCACCAGGTTTGAGGCCAAAATAGGGTAAAATTGATGACTAATCAGGTTCTCTGCCTCATTTCGTTAGGCCAGACTCAGAGCTGTCAATAATTTATCTGTGTTAAAGTCAAAAAACTTTGCCGTGAAATTCCGAGTATTGAGCTTACCAAAAGAGCCGTTTCTATCACCTTGAAAATGTCATGGATTCTCAAATGAAACATTAGTGACAGGCCTTCTTTCAAAAAGTCTGACTTTTATTTAAACGGGCTAAATCACTTCACGTAAGAGTACCATGGACTTAATGACTCTTTTCCAGAATGCCGTAAGGAGTAACCACAAACAACCCTAATTTGATGTGGGAGTTTTACCCTGAGAACTCTCTTGAATCATTCGTCAATGTTTTAAATGACTCTTCTTTGATTCATATGGTCATAGACAATATTTAAAATATGTATATCTTAAAACATGAAAGAAAGTTCCGCTTTTGACGGCTTGAGAACTAACTTGAGAATAACAATTCTGCGACGAAGGCGATAACGGCGAGAACGTAAACGATTCCGCAAATGATAAAGATCTTGTGAAATGCTGATAAAGGAACGGGAGTGAAGTCAAACTTCGGCTATAAAGCATCAATCATTATGATACTAGAATAAGAACTTGAATCATGAGCCAAAACAGGAGGTTTTTTGGTAGAATGTCTCCCGGTTCGAAATTGAACTGAAAGTGTTTGAGAAATGAAAGAGATATCTAATCATAACACACATTTGTGTTCTATCAAATTTTTCTCTATATCGGCACACTCGGTTAAAAAAAATAGAAACTTGGTGATTCATACTAGCAGTGAACTCTGTATTTCCTGAAAAACCTATCTGATAATCTTATCGATTGATTGAATAGATTAGTCCCTGTTTTTATGAGTAGTCGGAGACACCCTTATCGTCTACTACACTTCAACATCTTCTGTTCCTCAGCTTAATGCCTGATAAAAATACCGAATGACATGAACTTGAAGAACTCCGGTTACAAGTTTTTGAAGAAAGTTTTCGGGGTTTGTCAAAAATCTTTTACCAAACAAAATCTTTCAAACTTCAAAAGAAGGGAGTTTTCGACCTAACGAAAATTCGCTGGGAGGCGAGATCCGAAATCATGAGCTTAAATTACATGAATATAGGTTTGAACGCGCTCCATGTTGTTGTTGTTGCCGGTTGTAGCCGTCATCGAAGAGCGAGGCCCACGTGATATGTTTCTTTTCGCTTCGCCTTTCGTTGTGTTTAAATCGGAATTTTTAAATAGACATCTTCAAGAAGTTTGCCACTTCTTGTGGTTTCTCCCATAAGTCGGTGAGTAAGAGTGTCGTGGGGTCGCCAATACAATCGAACAGGTGTGCGACGTCATGAGTTGTGGATGAGCATGTTAAGCAGACGGCTGGGATGGACTCGTCGATACGGTGTAGATACGAGTTTGTGAATCTGCTGAATCCGGATCGAAGCTGGGAGAGCGTACATCTTGTGCTGCGGGGAAGGTCATTCTCTTCCACGTTGATGTCGGGCGGGGGTCTACCTCCGAGAATGACGGCGTCTTCCATTGATTGGAGTTCGCTGGAGACCATCATTGTGTGTATGGCGTTTGCGACGAGTTTCCCGTTGAGAGGGTCTGTTGCTGTTGAGGCTGCGGACTCGACCGTGTGCTTGCAGCTCATGATGAGTTCGTTTTTCATGATGCATGGTGGAGCATGACTTTCCAGGAGGCCGTGATGGTTGTGAAATGGACCTATTGTCCTGGCGAGGTATTGAGCGGAGAGCATGTGAAGGTGTGACTTTGTGCGCATGACCTCGAACTCTCTGTGTAAGTGATCGGTGTCTGCCATCTGATGATTGCCCGTGACTACGCGGAGACCGGCATTCTGGGCGCGTTGGATCTTCTCGAGGACCGAAGCGGATAAGAAAGTGGACCATGCGGGGGCGGCGTAGCTGGAGATCGCTTGCGAGATAGCTTTGAAGGTTGTCCGTAAGGATTCCTCCTGGTTGCCCCAGGTGCTACCGGCGAGGGCCTTCAGGACGTTGTTTCTCTGTGACATGCGGGCTGCGATGTCTCTGGCGTGGTAGCTGAACGTGAACATGGTGTCGAAAGTTACGCCGATCTTTGCGAGCTTGACTGTTGGGACGGTGGTTCCTCCGATGGATACGTCCAGGACCGTGTTGTATTCTTTGCTGAAAGGCGTGAGGAGCATGAGTTGACTTTTGTCTGGAGAGATGGTGAGGGAGCGATTGTTCAAGAAGCTTTCGATTCCAGGTATTGCCATACGTACATACTCCGAGGCGGTGTTGATGTTCGAGTTGGAGGCCCATATGGTAATATCGTCTGCGTAAGTTATTACATTGGTGTGAGCGCTATCGGAAGGAAGGTCGCTTAGATAGAGATTGAACAGCGTGGGCGAGAGGGCGCTGCCTTGTGGGACTCCGTTTCTGATCAGCCGGGAGCTCGAAAAGGTGTTGCGGAAGAGTGTGCGTCCTGTGCGTCCTCTCAGATACGAAGAGAGCCATTTCTTGATGTAGTTGGGCACGCTTGTGGTCATGAAGAGGTCGATTAGCTTGGTGATGTCGATGCTGTCGAAGGCTTCTGACATGTCGATCGCCATAAGGACTGTGCGCTTCGCTGGTCTTTTCTAATTGAAACCGTCTGCGATGTTCTTTGTGAGCTTCAGGAGTGCCGAAGTGGTTGAGCAGCCCGCCGTGAATCCGTGTTGGTGTTCCGCCGGTGGTATATGGGACTGGATAGTGTTGAGGAGTAGGCGTTCAATCTTTTTTTTGCGACGGGGGAGAGAAGAGAGATCGGGCGGTAGCTTGAGCTGACGGTGGCTTGCTTCCCCGGCTTCAGGAGAGGGATGATGATCGAGGACTTCCATATCATAGGGATCCGGCCAGTGCGTAGTGAATCGTTGATGAGGATAGTGAGAGCGTTGATTCCTCTGGGACCTAGGTTATGTAGGAGTAACGCGCTCCATGTGGATGATTACTCTGTCGTGCGTCAGAGAATCGCCCCTTACGACATTCCCGTGAACATCAGAAATGAATTAGTCTTAAAATCTCTAGAAATTTTTTGATTGAAATTAACATTAACCGCGAGAATTTTCCGATACTTCAACATGTATCTACGTACATATGTATTCAAAATTTTTTCTCGTAAACTTAACTGCGAAAAAATTGGACTGATCCGATATCAACCTTGACATTGACATATTCACGTGGCCTTGAGGTGAATCGAGTCCACCAGAACTTTGTGATCTGTAAACACTCTTGCTCATCGATTTTTGATATTTCCATTCTAGTAACACCTCTCAAAAATCATGAAGATTTAAAACGTAACCATATCTTCGCTGAAAAACCCTGAAATGATGGTGTCAAAGCGTTTCCTGAACTTGAGTCCGTATTTCTTTTTTAAATGGTACGTTTTACGCTTCTCAACTCCGAAAGCCTCCTGGAACACACGAGCTTAGTCAAGAATAGACGTGATGTGTTTAATACTGAGCTCGAACTTGATACAGATTTTTTTCCTTCAGATACAGATTTTCCCTAAATTACAGTCCTAGAACCAGGAGCTGCTACATGGCTCACTCTTGTTTACCGGGCACCGTTCCAGTCTTGTTTTAGACGAATCTGGGAAAAGTTATGAGGTCAAAAATATGTATGTAGTCTGTGAAAATATAATTGATGGCGCGATAGTCTGTGCGATAGTTGAATCACTTGTCATCTTGACCAGGCGTCACTGCCTTTAAACTGTGTGACTTGGAATTTAAAGATAATTGATGATGTTTGGTAGCTCAGAGCCTCAAGTTGACACCTGACCAATGATAAACCCCGAAACAATGTAATAATATGTTACTTAAATTTACTCAACAACAAACCTGACCAATGTGAGTCTCCACGCTGAACGGCTCCCCCGACGTGTCTACTCTAAAATAAAGAATTTTAATTGGCAGAAGGGACCCGGCTCATAATTTCTAAACTGTTTCTTTCTGCTTCATCTTTTAACCGAGCGCTTAACTATACAGAGATGTGTTGGAATTTAGAACGCTGTGTTTTCAAGGTTCCAGATAGCATTGGTGAGTGTTTGGTCGAATATGGTCATAAATAGGTTGAGAATTCAAGGTTCCAGATAGCATTGGTGAGTGTTTGGTCGAATATGGTCATAAATAGGTTGAGAATTCAAGGTTCCAGATAGCATTGGTGAGTGTTTGGTCGAATATGGTCATAAATAGGTTGAGAATTCAAGGTTCCAGATAGCATTGGTGAGTGTTTGGTCGAATATGGTCATAAATAGGTTGAGAATTCAAGGTTCCAGATAGCATTGGTGAGTGTTTGGTCGAATATGGTCATAAATAGGTTGAGAATTCAAGGTTCCAGATAGCATTGGTGAGTGTTTGGTCGAATATGGTCATAAATAGGTTGAGAATTCAAGGTTCCAGATAGCATTGGTGAGTGTTTGGTCGAATATGGTCATAAATAGGTTGAGAATTCAAGGTTCCAGATAGCATTGGTGAGTGTTTGGTCGAATATGGTCATAAATAGGTTGAGAATTCAATAACTTACCGCTCCGATTTATTCGGACTTTTCAGAAGTTTGACATATTCATGTCGCATACGCACATTTGGCATGACTGACAGGGCTAAAGCAAGAATCATTCTTGACTGACAGGGTCAAGACAAGGATCATGCATGACTGACAGGGCGAAAGCAAGGCTTATTTCTGACGGACAGAGCGGGGGCAAGGATCATTCATGACTGACAGGGGAAAGTCAAGGCCCATTCATGACTTACAGGGCGAAGGTACAGACAATGACTGACCGAGTGAGGGGGCATGCATTTGCTGCCCTCGCAGAGACACTCATTGTCAAATGGTTGTTGATGTATATGATCGTGTTTTTCTTCCAACAGGGCTGCAACGAACCTATGCTATCGATAAAAGACTTAGAAGAAAAAAAAACAGGAGGAGCGTTTAAAGAAAGGCTTTGAACACCTCTGACATAATTGACATGATAAAAAAGGACCTCACACCCTGTCATAATTTAACCCATTTCAGTCTCTCATGCACTCAATATTGAATTTTCTCTTGCTCTTCCCGTTTTATGCATTCCACGAAAAAAATTTCACTAGAGGTTTGAACTTTCGAGGCATCTATTTATGCTTCTGAGTCAATAAATATTGAAAACAAGATGTGGTCAGTTTCGAAAAAAAACCTAGTGTTTTCGCTGCTCTTCACAGAATTATCTAAAGTTCACATTCTCAATTGCACAACTGAAAACCTTACTACTGAAGATTGAAGAGTAGTTTGTCATTTGTTCCAAAACTTTTCCCTAACACCAAATCACTAAGTTTTTTTCTCGGTAGTTTTGAGCCAGGAAAAGTGCCTACTAGTGCGAGTCCATACTTCAATTACCTTTCCATAGTTAGTAATTTCTTTCGCCTAGACATAGAAATGTTGAATGATTTGAAAATGGTTTCAGAAGAGAACTGGGCCCGTATGCAGAGTCATGGACCAAGTTATAGGGTAAATCATAGTCTACAAAACAGTGTGATAAACAAGAGAAAAAAGAATCGAGCTTCTTGCATTGATTCGAGTCTCTCGCCTTGTTCTCTCCTCCAACTCACTATTTTGTAGACTATATATTTTGATACAAGACTCTGCATACGAGCCCTGGTGTGTCTTCACAGAAGTAAAATTTTCCATAAAAGCGCTTTTCAGGCTTGTCCGGTTGTGCTTTTGTATGTGAGTAGAGAACTTCTCACTGACATGGTTACAGTTTCAAATGCTTTTCGAACTTTTATCGAAACATGAACAGTTTAAACCTCTAACCATGCTCAAAAACTTTAGCGGATCTTTCTCGATTATGACAGATCCTTCTTCGGGTGTAATTGGTTTGCCAAACATTTCTTCGAGCTGCAGAAAACTAATTAAGCATGATACGGTTCTACATATGTTATTTTTATTAAAAAAGTAATGTTCTTTCGCTTTCGGTTAGACACACGCGCGTCATAATTATGCTAACACCCTATTTTTCATATTTTCCGGAAAACCGCTGATGATACCTAATAGTTAATTGCATGGCTTATTCGAAAGTTTTTTCAAATATTATGTGGAATTATAGTAATCAATAGACGCAAAAAAAATTTTATTTAAAAAAATTGTTTTTCTGCGGCGTCATAATTATGCTAACATGTTTGCTTAATTTTTTTGCTGTTCAGACATTAAGCCCAGCTCGAAATTGCTTTCTGCCTCCGAGCAAGACACGATAAAAGCCCTGCGTGCCAATGGTATCTCCGCAAGAAGAATTGCTGTTCATCTAGGACGTTCCAATGTTGTAGTCAGCAAGTTCGTCAAAGACCCCGACGATTATGGGACTAAGAAGCAACCAGGGAGGACCAAGAAGTTGTCGAAGCGAGATAGGAGGATGATCTGCAGGTTGAACTTGTTATATTGATGTTTTGCTTCAGTAAAATTTTAAATTTCTGCAGGATCGCTTTGAACTCTATGAAGTCGGCTGCTAAAATCGGTGCCGAAGCGAACGCATCTGTGAGCAAGTCAACCATTTTACGCACGATTCGACAGTCCGACCATCTGGTGCCCGCCACACGCAAAACTGTGCCTCGGATGACTGAATTCCACAAGAAGAATCGCCTTGATTTCGCAAGGAAAAACATGACACGAAACTGGAAAAAGGTCTAAATTTTATTACTTTTTCTTTGGTCAGTTTAGTAATTAATAACCTTTCGGGAGGTTTTTTCGGACGAGAAAAAGTTCAATTTGGACGGGCCCGATGGGGTGCGTTCTGTGACAACGACACGTTCGCTCTAGATTTTATTTTGACTCGTATGAACTCAGGCGACTATCAGCAGCTTCTATGCACTCATTTTGTTCCATTCCTGCGAAGTCGTGCACAGTACACCTTTCAGCAGGACAGCGCCGCCATTCACGTGAGCAATTCGACAAATGCATGGTTTGCGTCTAAGCTAATCGATGTCATCGATTGGCCGGCATGCAGTCCTGACTGGACCCTATCGAGAATCTCTGAGGCATCATTGTGCGTCAGATCTATGCAAATGGAAAACAGTTTTGTAGTGTACAACAGCTCATAGACGCGATAGCGGAATCCTGGCAGTCTCTCAGTTCACAGACGCTTCATGACCTAGTTGATTCAATGCCAAATCGTGTCTTCAGTAGCATGAAGTCTTCTGATGGGCCAATCTATTACTAAATTAGAGCTAAAAAAAAACGTTTCTGTGCTGTTATTGTTGTGAAATTCCGGTGTTAGCATAATTATGACATGGTCGCAAATCAATAAAAGATTGTGAAAAAACTTATTTGTCTATCAATTCACACCAAATTTGTAGACAATGACTCTGAAACAGTATTGAACTATTGATATATCTTACAGCTTGCAGTTTTTCTCACTTTTCCGAAAAACCTCGAAAAATAAGGTGTTAGCATAATTATGACGCGCACTGTATACCTGTTGATAAGTTTGGAATACATATAGCTTTATTGATGAATCAGCTTTTCCACATGCAATGGTTGAGTTTTAGATCGAAATTGAGTATCCGATTACCGTAATGCAGTGAACATTGTATGACATTTTTTCTTACTGTATCATTTCCTAAAGTAAGTGCTTTTGAATGGGATGATGAGTGAATTAAACGAAGGTTTAATTAATTAGAAATGAATGAAAAAATGAATGATTCAGAAAAGACAAACCGCTGGTGCTTTGATCAATGAAATGGCTTGCATGCCTAGAATGTAGTTGCCGCTCTTAAAGAGTTTCAACAACTCTCGTAGCGTCCTGAAATTAAGTTTTTTAGTCTCTCTCTAACCTTTTCGAAAAAAATTGACAGAAGAAATAGATAAAATAGAAAAAATATAAAGAAGAAATAGATAAATAGAAATAGATAAATATTCTTTTCTTTTTCAAACCCCGGAGATGGTCGAGTCTATCATTTCCTCTTCACACTGACTTCTACTCGTCTATACTTCATTGAATTACGAGATTTCTCTTCTGTCTTCTTGGGACTCAAGACTTCGTGAATATCTTCGGTATGAGGTTGAAACGCTAAGTGGTCTACCAAGACTCTTCAGTGCAACGCCACAGTTGCTTATTCCTCTTCCGAAGATTTTCTACTTTTTTCATTTTCTCATTGTCAACCATGTTAGCGATGACCCTGAACCAGTTGTCCTTTGGCGATAAAGAATATCAATATCAATAAAAATAACACCTCATGAAGCTAATTTGCTGAGAGATGATTGTGTTTTTTCATAAAATTTGCGCATTGAAGTTCTCCGGTAAACTGTTCAACTCATTCACCAATCCTGTTCCTATGCATTGAACTGGAATATTATAAATTTATAGTGAACATTTAAAACATGAATACTTGAAACAACCTTACAGTAAAAGTTTTCTTAAGGTTTGAAAAGGTTTATTCTCGCCTCTTGCTTCCGACTATAATTCTCGTTGATGATTTACTTACAAGAAGGGCTTTGTCTCAGTTACGACGGCGTTGCCCGCGAATGCAGAGGAGTAAATGAGGAAGACGAAGAAGAAAGCAGAGACAAAGCAAAATGAGTATAGACGACGTGGCGGCTGATTCCTCTTCCAAGTGTCCGTTGAAGCCACAAAAGTTTGCGGAAGGCTTTGAGAATGTGGAATAGGTTTGTAAAATTTAACGTATCTTTCTTTACTTTGGTGCAGTAGATAATATGTTTAGAACGTTTTTGGAAAATCAGAAAATAAACATAAACGCAAGCTCAATTCACATAGGGAGTCTGTATATTACCGGTGGCTGGTACAAGCGATAAAAGAATTGATATGAGAAAAGTTTTTTCCCGAACAAACCCATCAATTATCATTGGATAGAGATTTAGAAAGCATTAACAAATATCTAAAATTTATTGGATGATATGTTCGAGGAGTAGCTAGCCCTTTCTTGTCTTCATCCTCTAATATAAAATTATGAAAAGTTAAGCTTAATGGAATCGATATACTGGTTTGCTAGTCCCTTTGAATATGAACACAAGAAAGTCAACAAAAGAACGGTTGAACTATCGCACAGAAAAAAAGCTAGTCCACCGGGCGGGATCGAACCCAGCCATCTCGACTCAAACCGGGAGCGCGCGTTACCATTAGAGAACGGGGACACATTGTTATACCATGCGATAGTGTTATTTGAAAGGCTCATATGCCTTAATCTCTTAGTCACGCATGCTTATCAAGCCATTGCGTCATGAATGAAGCGTGACTCCAGAATTCACGATTAATGCAGCAGAGAGATGGAAGATGGATGATAAATCTTTAAATGCTAAGTTACACAGTTTAAAGGGAGTGAAGCCTGGTTGAGATGAAAATTGATTGAACTATGGCACAGAAAAAAAATTTCTGTCGCAATAACCTAACTACATTGGGACGAGCAAGTATAAAACGTAGCAATCGAGGGATGAAAAAGAAAGAGAATTAAAAAGCTTTGTTCCAACAAAAAAAAAAGTTACTAACCGAAATTTGAGCTGTTTGACATTAAATTGCTGATTTTGCTGAAATCGTGAACCGCTGTAGGTGCTCATAAAACGAATGATGCAACTTCATCAAATAGCATTAACAGTATTTTCTGAAGAAAATAAAAAAAACCTGAGTTGTGTAGCTAGAATTAGCTACCATTGTTATAAATTTGTCTTCTAAACAGAAAATTGTGTCACTGTAGTTTGAGTATTAAAATTTTTCCGCGTAGAAATCGCGCTAGTGAAATCGCGCGAATCGTCTGAAATACGCTCAAGTGAGCAGTCGACTAAACTACCTCCGCCTTCTCGCCTTCAACTTGTTGTTAGTTTTTTTAAAACTTAGTTAAGTGTATTTGTTTGTTTTTTCTTAATTGTTTTCTCTCTCTCGTAGAACTTTCGTGTTTCTGTAGCCGGATAAAAAAACTGGTGAATTACCGCGTGGCAGGCAAAGCCAAGGGAGTATTTCCTCAATTGTACCTTTATGGTGCATAGGCTGTCATGGTAGAACACGAAGAAACTTTCTGTGAGCCTTCAGTACAGCAAGACACTGCTAGTGTGCTTGCAAGTGACTTGCAAAATTTCCTGATTTCTGTTGCGAAATTGCTCGATGAAGAACACGTTGATATTTTTTGCCGCATTGCGTCAGGCAAAAGAAAAAAATCGTTTGTTGTCATTATAAGAAAAGCACTTTTGTTGCAAGTCATTCGAAGATTGACAGAAATTCATCAGCAAATTGCAGAAAAGCAAGAAAAATTGGTGAAAGAATCAGAATTGCAGGCTAGGTTTAGAGAAGACTCAGCTAACAGAAATCTAGCCAGAGTGAAGAAAAACGTTGAAATAGCTCATGCCAAGCTGGAATTATTCGTAAAAAGCTATGAGCCCCTCTGCTCGGTATAAAAAACCGTTGCTTGAGATCAACGAGGAGTAGGGAATACTCTTATTTACAGCTCAAAGAGGGTGAGATTAATGGAAGAAAACACTCCGAGAGAGTCGTGGCAGCTAAGAAGAGTACTGAGTCCCAAAGAAAGAGAAGAGACTTGACACAGCAGTAATGGTCACACCTTGCAAAGACCAGTGAACCTGCTTATACCCTTGGAGGTTTTCGGAAACGAGTCAGATCTATTGGTTGAAATAGAAGACTCTGGAGAACCAGAAAGCTCTTCTGAAAAAGATAGTAGGCCGAGAAGATCTTGCAAGTCGTCACAGGACGTGATCCAGAATTCTGGAGAGCAGCGCGCCTTTGAGTGGGCGGCCCGCCCCAGCCTCACTCTGGTGACCATTACATGTAAATAGATTTTTGAAATTAATTATTCTTATTAGAACTGAATGTTGTAGCCTATTATGTTTAATTGAGTTCTTTGAAATATTTTTTGAAAAAAGTATAGTTTTCTATTACTTGAACTCAAGCCTTTTTGAATTTCAAATATATAATTCTATTTTTGCATTAAAGCCATTTTTGAAAATAGATAGAAATCATATTTGTTGCAGCAAAGTCGATTTAGTATTCTATGATGGTAATGCTGAAAACTCTATCGCTGAAAATATGTTCTTCTTCACGAGGTCGTGAAGAGACAGTGGTGGGTCAGAAGAATTTAACAGATTCAGCTTTTCTCATTTTCCAGCATTGGGTCACAAGAATGTCTCATACTTTGTTTCAACATAGGAGCTTCTCTAGCTAAACATGATTCATTTTCTTGGTTCTACTTCGGGAAAAAGTGGGTTTTCTTCTAGGAAGCTCCCTCCTCCTTCCGAGAGATTTGACACAATTTGGAGACAATCCGACTCCGGAAAGTTTCACCGGGAGGATAGACCGCATTCTCGCGCGTCAAGCAGAGGCTCCTGGCCGTATTCTCCATTCACAAGCACCAAAGGCCTTGGTCCCCAAGAGATAAGGCGAACACCAGAGGCCTTACAAGCGTTCGTCAAATCGTGCAAAGCCTTAAGTTGATATTCATCCCCTCAAGAGACTCAAGCCTGGTAGCCTGTTTTGTGGAGACCACGAACATCTCGCTTCAGAATGTCAGGCAATAAAGTCCCTCCAGGTCAGATTGAACATCATTAAAAACTCTGGGAGATGTTTAACTTGCATGTGCTTCATTCACCGGGCACGCCCATGCAACTCGTCCAGATGTCCGTTCCATGGGGCAAACCATCACGGTGCGGTTTGTGATAAGAACCCGGCTATCTCAATGCCTTAACTCCGGGACTCTAGTGTAGCTAGAATTAGCTACCTTTGTTATAAATTTGACTCCTACACGAAAAATTGTCTTACTGTAGTTTGAATATTAGTATTTTGCCGAATATAAATCGCGCTAGTGTTTTCGTAATCGTTTTAAATTATTCTTCTAAAATACGCTCAAGCGAGCAGTCGACTAAACTACCTCCGCCTTCTCGCCTTCACCTTGTTGTTAGTTGTTGAACTTGGTTGAGTGTATTTGTTTGTTCTTCTTAACTGTTTCCCCTCTTTCTTTTTTAATTTTTAATCTCTTTTTTAAAATTATTTTTTCGTGTTTTTTTTCGTGTTTTTTTCATAATTTTTGTTTCTGAATAATTTTCGTGTTTCTGTAGCCGAAAAAAGAAACTGGTGAAATACCGCGTGGCAGGCAAAGTTAAGGGAAGATTCCCTTAATTTTACCACCCCTAGCGGTTTTCATGAGAAAAAATTCAACATTTTACGATTATTCTACGAACAATTCTCTCCCGAGAGAACTCGTGTATGTTTTTTATTCTTCGTGATTTAAAAAAAAAACAACTCACAAATAGCGGAGCTTCAGAAGGTGTTATCCGCTCTATAATCATTGGCACTGAAATACCATAACTGTCATTGAATTTTTAGAAGTGTAAATATTTTGTAAAAAGACCTCAGAGTCAGAGAAGCAGGGAATCGGTTCAGTTAGAGAGCGAAAAACTAGTTTAACCCTTACAGAAAATCTTGAAAAGTTTTTGTTTTTTTGTAATTGCAGTTAGGAGAAGACAGAATAGAGAGTTTGACGAGTGGAGGACTGATAGGCTGACATTTCGTAACTGCTTGAAACGCTTCGGTCAATCGCCTTCTTTTGTTGACGCGTCTCCTCAAGTCAGCAGCGAAGTGGTCAATCGTAGATACGATGAGCACAGAGACCAACTTAACACTTTTTGAGGTTCAAACCAAATCAAAAACTTGTAGTGGATAATTACACCAAATAAGTTTAAAGGCCTTTGAAGTTGATTTTCCAAAAAAAAAGGGAAAAAAGGTTGATAATTTGAAAATGGTAAGAAATCTCTTGTTAAATTCAAAAAAGCAAAATGTTAAGAGTTAAGACGAACTGGATAAGTAAGGGAATTTAATTACCAATGAGAAGGGATAAATGATAACTTAGTCAACAAAAGGTAGCACATCATTTGAATTTAGTTAACCACGAAAAACCATCATTATCTAAGAAGCAAAAGTTGTAAGTCGATAAATGCAAACAAGTTTCATTTTTTTAAAGGTTATGTTAAGTGAGAAACGATTAGACAAATCATGAATCTGAAATGTGAAAAAAGTGAATGAATGAAGAAATGGATGAATAAATGAATGAATGAATGAAATAATGAATGAATACTGACCAGTATGATTAGAAAATTTGGTGGGAAAACGACGAGATTGGTCCAGCTATCGAAGTTGCGGGTTTCAGCTTTGCCATAAAAGTTGTCCTCAAATTAGTTAGCCGTTTGATTGAGTTTCATTACTGTTTGTCTCACCTTTTTTCATGCAACTTTTTTGACAGATTCGAACTGGACTGGTAAAATTCGATAACCTGCGTGAAATCTTTCTTTTCCTCTTCTTCCTTAATCGGTAGCTTTTCTCACTAGTTTGACGACCATAATTCGCAATTGTTCAGGCTTATAAAGTAAGAAAGCCAAATCTTCACTAAAACACTTCCTTGCGATAAAAGAGTTTCTGAATCTTCATCAATTTTTATAGATTTTTATAGTATCTTTTCCTATATTTTCAGGCATTGACCCCCCTGAACAGAAAATTTTTTTGACGAATCGTTCAGTAATTGTTTTCCTTTTTGACAAGTATGAATGCTCGACTAGCACTTATAAAAAATTAAAAACAAAAGTTAGCTTAGGAACAAGTTTTTATGATCCTCCGGATTCGAAAAGATGGTTTCTAGGAGAAAGAAGATGACGCAATAAACCGATAGAGACCTCTGTTTCTATCAAGACTAGTATGAGGAAAATCACAAGAGCTAGTGCACCTCACGGGATCGAATTGTTTTGCAATAACCAGACTTCAAATGCACCTCACTAGTGTCCATTGACATTGTGAAATAGAATTCTCTCATCCGCTCTCTTGAGAAGGTAGCCGGCATGGCGACCGCGTCCGCGCTCCCATTCTGAATCAATTCGAGGTTTCCGCCGAATAATCCGTCCTTGTTTGGCTTGTAGTTTCCTAAAAGCAACACATGGCTGTTCTGAGAACGCCTAGAGATTCATAGATAGAAAAAAGAGACAGGCAAACTCACGAAAATTAGACAAATAGGTAGGCAGAGATACAGACAGACTGACAGACATACATACACACAGACATACAGACAGACAGACAGACAGACAGACAGACAGACAGGCAGACAGACAGACAGACAGATAGACAGACAGACAGAAAGAATTCTACTATGGAATAGTTTACCTTGGAATAGTTTACCTCATTCGATTTTTACAACTAGTTCAACTGAATTGTTTTTAAAAAAATTAGGACTTTAGCTCTATAAAATTAAGCTGGCCTTTTTCATTGTTCTAGTTTTCTTTCTGGTTCTTCTCGAAAAGAACCAATTTTTCTCACTTTATTAATTAAAGTGTCACGCTGCGTTGTATTTGTTCTGCATTCTCTTGCAAATTATTTACTACGATGCGATAAACTTATTATTATTATTATTTACTAAGTTTCAATGTGAAAATCTGACCATAGAAACCCTGACCCTGGCGGTACTCGATAGTTTTGTTTGCACTTCTAGCAAGTGCTTTCCACATCTCGACATAAATGCCAGAGAAGTGACTGGACCAGCGGTTTCTCCAGAGATAAGGAAAGATTTGGTTATTATAGGCAAGAACGATCACATCTTCTTTGTAGGACTCGTTTTTCTTTGCCTCCGATGACAGACTCATCGCGAAAAAGTTTCTAAAAATATAACAAAGATTTCATAATCAATGTAACATTGATACTAGAAACATTCATGTCTTAACACTTTAAGTCTAACACTGAAATGAAAATTTGTACTTAGATCATATGAAAATTCATACATTGATAGTAAACGCATTGATACTATGCACATTCCTACACTGATAAAATAAAAAAAAATCATATTTGGCTTCTGCCTACTGGGTCTCATTGGCGTACAGCAATTGTCTGACCGGTTTCAAGCACAAAGAGAAACGTCTGACCGGTTTCGAGCACGAAGGGAAACGTCTGACCGCTTTCAAGCACAAAGGGAAAAGAACAGCTTTTTAAAGACCTAAACCTCACTGTGTGAACGTAATTTTTTTGTTGAAACATTTGTAAAGCGTATGCTTTGTAACAAAAAATATGAGTTCTTAAATGAGGATACTTGGATGATAAATCATCAATTCGGAATCCGACCTTCCGCTTCTTCCCCATTCCATGGATATTTGCGTTTCATCCTCATTCGTTGTTAAATAAGGTTTTCCCCCGCACCTGTTTTGAAAAAAACGCATATTTTTTTCTGTTTTCCTTCTCATTTTTCTTCTGTTAAAATGTTTGTCTATTCTCCAGTTACTGTAGCAACATCAAGCCTGTCAAATTGTCTGTTTATTTTTCAGAAGCAGAAACCGATGTATTTGTTTTCTTTCAACCGTTTATTGGGCGAACTTTTTTTCTCGTTTTTTCAATGTTATTACATTACATGACATTAATGTAAGTATAGGAATAATGACATGAAAAATTGGAGATCTTTCATCATCATGTTTACATAAATCGTACCAACAACTTTTATGTAGTTGAACTCGATAATTTGCAAAAAAAGAGGCCTTGTTATTTTCACTAATCATTATACATTTCCACAAGTTTCATAAAGAAAAGATTGAGGGAGAATGTTTAATAGCTCAGGCTTAGAAAAGGAGGGTAATCGATTTTGTGATGAGAGGTTTAAAACACACGCGACTAGTGCGTTTAGTCCGTAATGCGAAATAGGAAGCCTCTCAAGATCTTCATTTCCGTTGAAATCTCATGATAACTTAGAAGTGAATTTCAAAAGTCAAAAAGTTTAGAAATACTTTGTCTTCAATAAAAAAAACATACACAGGTACCCAGTTGATGTTTTTACTCTCGACAATTGAAACGATATTAATGTAAAGAACAAGTTTCGAGAGTTCATAAATGATCTGGATGAGTCCTTTGTTCAGAATTCAAGTTTTCTGGTCTCTGATCTCAGTTTTAAGATCCCAGGGCCGAGGCCCCAGGTCTTAGGACGTAGTTTTCAATTCTTCAATTCAATTCAATTCTTTATTCCGCTTGAAACAAAACATAATGTTAAGTGACGAAACAGATGACACTGTCACAAAAAAAAGTGAATTCAGTGAAGGTTATGGAAAGTGAGATCTAAAGTTTTTTTTTCATCTTTATTGTTCGATGGTGATATGAAATTATATGTATCCTATCCTCCAAACAACTAAATGTATGCTTACTCTCAACTTTTAACCAAATGCAACCGTTCTAGTGAGTGAAGTTTGCAATGAATGGCAGCTTTCAATTGCGATACATAAATTCAGTGTTTTGGTATTACGATACTTTGTACCAGCGACACTTCGTATCATCGACAATTCGTACCGCGACACTTCTTACCGCGACACTTTGTACCCAACATTTTTTATTGTTAGGTTAACGTCTCTTTAAATTCTCAAGCAAAGAAAGACCAGCCGCCGCGTTAAAGTCTAAAAGATGAGATCATCGGCGCGATGACCTCATGTCAATCAAATTAGGTGAAGATGTTGTGAGATGATCTGTCCTGGAACAATTTTTTTTTTGAAAAAAAAGGTCCTGCACGGAATTCCATTCTTAGAACTTACGTGCGTAATTGACAGAGTCAATGTCTGCGCTCTCACCTTTTCTTATTACACGGACTCGAGTTTTATATTAATCGCACTTGTACTTATTTGTTTTCATAGTAATTAAATTTCCTGATGATTGTATTATCTTTTTGTTTGTATATCAATTTTTATCGCTCTTTTTCTTCTTCTGTTCTTCCGTAATTTCTCTATTTTTTATATTTCTCTTTCTTGGGGCTTTGTTTTTCTTCAATAAGTCGCCCTGTTTTTATCTTCGTTTTTCTCCTCAGCTATTTATTGTTGTACCCGACATTATCCTCATTCTGTGTAGCGTTTGCTGCCTCAACTTTATATTCTTTATTCCAGTTTGGTAAACACGAAGTATACAAACGGATAAGCTGTCACATAAGTGATTTCAGTTATTGCACAAGAAATGAGAGTAAATCGAAACGAAAGACGAACGTTTAGCTCTCTGCCCGCGTATTGAATTTGCTATAGTCTTTGTACCGTTTCCCCATTTCATCGGCTTTGTCTTATCGTTCCGCTCTTCTCTTTTTTCGCAATTTCTCGACTGTTACTGCCCACTCACCATATAGATCGCCTCAAAGATGTTCAGATACCCTGCTGTGAATGTTTTGAGGACCCACTCACCATATAGATCGCCTCAAAGATGTTCAGATACCCTGCTGTGAATGTTTTGAGGACCCACTCACCATATAGATCGCCTCAAAGATGTTCAGATACCCTGCTGTGAATGTTTTGAGGACCCACTCACCATATAGATCGCCTCAAAGATGTTCAGATACCCTGCTGTGAATGTTTTGAGGACCCACTCACCATATAGATCGCCTCAAAGATGTTCAGATACCCTGCTGTGAATGTTTTGAGGACCCACTCACCATATAGATCGCCTCAAAGATGTTCAGATACCCTGCTGTGAATGTTTTGAGGACCCACTCACCATATAGATCGCCTCAAAGATGTTCAGATACCCTGTTGTGAATGTTTTGAGGACCCACTCACCATATAGATCGCCTCAAAGATGTTCAGATACCCTGCTGTGAATGTTTTGAGGACCCACTCACCATATAGATCGCCTCAAAGATGTTCAGATACCCTGCTGTGAATGTTTTGAGGACCCACTCACCATATAGATCGCCTCAAAGATGTTCAGATACCCTGCTGTGAATGTTTTGAGGACCCACTCACCATATAGATCGCCTCAAAGATGTTCAGATACCCTGCTGTGAATGTTTTGAGGACCCACTCATCATATAGATCGCCTCAAAGATGTTCAGATACCCTGCTGTGAATGTTTTGAGGACCCACTCATCATATAGATCGCCTCAAAGATGTTCAGATACCCTGCTGTGAATGTTTTGAGGACCCACTCATCATATAGATCGCCTCAAAGATGTTCAGATACCCTGCTGTGAATGTTTTGAGGACCCACTCATCATATAGATCGCCTCAAAGATGTTCAGATACCCTGCTGTGAATGTTTTGAGGACCCACTCATCATATAGATCGCCTCAAAGATGTTCAGATACCCTGCTGTGAATGTTTTGAGGACCCACTCATCATATAGATCGCCTCAAAGATGTTCAGATACCCTGCTGTGAATGTTTTGAGGACCCACTCACCATATAGATCGCCTCAAAGATGTTCAGATACCCTGCTGTGAATGTTTTGAGGACCCACTCACCATATAGATCGCCTCAAAGATGTTCAGATACCCTGCTGTGAATGTTTTGAGGACCCACTCACCATATAGATCGCCTCAAAGATGTTCAGATACCCTGCTGTGAATGTTTTGAGGACCCACTCACCATATAGATCGCCTCAAAGATGTTCAGATACCCTGCTGTGAATGTTTTGAGGACCCACTCACCATATAGATCGCCTCAAAGATGTTCAGATACCCTGCTGTGAATGTTTTGAGGACCCACTCACCATATAGATCGCCTCAAAGATGTTCAGATACCCTGCTGTGAATGTTTTGAGGACCCACTCATCATATAGATCGCCTCAAAGATGTTCAGATACCCTGCTGTGAATGTTTTGAGGACCCACTCACCATATAGATCGCCTCAAAGATGTTCAGATACCCTGCTGTGAATGTTTTGAGGACCCACTCACCATATAGATCGCCTCAAAGATGTTCAGATACCCTGCTGTGAATGTTTTGAGGACCCACTCACCATATAGATCGCCTCAAAGATGTTCAGATACCCTGCTGTGAATGTTTTGAGGACCCACTCACCATATAGATCGCCTCAAAGATGTTCAGATACCCTGCTGTGAATGTTTTGAGGACCCACTCACCATATAGATCGCCTCAAAGATGTTCAGATACCCTGCTGTGAATGTTTTGAGGACCCACTCACCATATAGATCGCCTCAAAGATGTTCAGATACCCTGCTGTGAATGTTTTGAGGACCCACTCACCATATAGATCGCCTCAAAGATGTTCAGATACCCTGCTGTGAATGTTTTGAGGACCCACTCACCATATAGATCGCCTCAAAGATGTTCAGATACCCTGCTGTGAATGTTTTGAGGACCCACTCACCATATAGATCGCCTCAAAGATGTTCAGATACCCTGCTGTGAATGTTTTGAGGACCCACGCACCATATAGATCGCCTCAAAGATGTTCAGATACCCTGCTGTGAATGTTTTGAGGACAAGTGTAGGTTACCCGACGTTCTCAAGAGTGATCTAAAAAGAAGCAAAAGAATCACGAGAAGTTGCAGTTTGTATGCCATCACTCGACCAGCGACGGGCAGATCTGCAAAGCTGGAGACGTTTTCGGAGATCTCGAAACGATTTGAGAAGACTACACCAGAGGTGGCGCAGTCCATCTAGGAGGATCAGTTTGAAGGTTGGAAAAAAGAGAAGAGGGTAGAATGGATAAAGAGATAAAGGGTAAAAAAGAGGGGGAGATGAAGAGAAGAGGGTAGAATGGATAAAGAGATACAGGGTAAAAAGAAGGGGGAGAGATGAAGAGAGTTAGAGGTAATTAAGTTGAGAAAGATGAAAGGTGAGTCAAATTAGGAAGAATTAGAGTATAAGAGAAAATAATGAGAAAGTGAGTAGAAGTAAGATCGAGAATAACAAGAAAGAAGTAAGAGATTGTGCTGTTTGCACCAACCGCCGACCAAGCGTGTTTATCGGAAACACTAATAATGAGGGAACGGCAGAATCACGAAAAAGAATCTAAAATTTAGAGAACGCAAGCGAACAGAGAGATTGTGTCACTGACCTATTTTGGATATGCGCATAGATTTCGGATATGCGCCTAGATTTCACCCGCAGAGCGGGTGAGAGAAACATTCTGTAAGAGATGAAAAACGAAAATAAATTGATGAGTCAGATAAACGAGCTTAGGAGTTTTTTAATGCTTTTTTTGATGAATCAGCGAAGTGTTGGTCTCATGATAGAGTATACTGTATGTTTAAGGCTCTTCTCGTCAGTGTCAACATGCGTATGTGCATGAGAAGTGCAAGAACGAGGCAGCCGGAGTGTACTGCGAGGTCGGCCGGCGGACTCGGACGTATTTTGTGCTCTCCGGATCAGTTAATATTCTATCTATTCATACATTCTTTCATAGTTATTCTTCATAAAATGATAGTTTTAAGAAGGACATATTTGTTTTGTTTTCTGAGATGTATTGAAGATGAGGAAGAAGTTTAAAACGTAGCAACATGTACAAACACAATAAGAGAACGGATGCTTTGTTACAATTACGGCGACAGAATTTGCTTGCTAAAGCGCCTTTATCCGAATAAGGATCAAGCAGCAAAAGTAATGGAAAATTTTCGGACGGTAAGAAATCAATTAAAAGGGACCTTTCGCGCGAAATGCCATTTTCATGTTTTTTTTTAAAGGAGGGCAAAATGGTGGAAAGAATAGAGAGAGAGAAAGAGAGAGAGAGAGAGAGAGAGAGAGAGAGAGAAAAGTAGACGACCGCTGAAGACATTATTAAAGATAATAAAGAAGCTATATGTTGAGGTGCTCTCTGTGTGGCCAGTGGTCGAAGAAGTCCTTTCGGCGAGAGAAAGAAGAGCATCCAGAATGCAAGTCATCAGGGTGCGCACTGACCAGGACCAGAAGATCGTTGGTAAGTGATTGAGTTCATTCATTAGTTATTGCTTCATGAGTTTTCGAATGTTATTCATTCGTCAAATGGTCCGTGTGGGGCATAATGGTAGTGTGTTCGACTATTGTGCGAAGAGTCCCGAGTTCGACTCCCACCCCGGAAAGATTCATCCAAATCATGCGGGTTAAGAAATGTTGGTAGTGCTCATGCACGAATCTGACTCTCCCCACTGCTGCTATTAACAGTAGAATTGATCTAGCGGGAAGCCACTGGTTCTACCAGGATAGGTCTGTCCTACATCTTATGGGAACGCGTACCCTGCCGCGAGGCGGTAACAAGGAAGATTATTTATTCAATCTTCAATAGATAAAACTTTGTTAACTTCCTGCATTCTGGGTTAAACCATGGCTCACAAGCGACTAAGAACTTGGACTTGCATTTTTGAATTTCTGTAACAATGTCCAAACATCATGTAGAGTCTTCATTTATAGTTGGGTTCATTCATTAGTTATTTTTTATCAGTTTCCAAATTTTATTAATTCTTCTACTAATTTGATAAATATTCTCTATTTATTTGTTCTTCATCAGTTATTCAAGAACTAGGCGGTAACCTTATTTTAAAAATTTGAAAAGATAGCTTACGAGTTTACCTGAGAAGTTCAACACGATTCTAGTTTTTTTTTTTAAATATTCACATAGAATTTGATAGGTAGAATAAGGTGCATTTTAAGCGAGAGAATAGTCTCTTCTTCTTATCTCCTTCCGTTCCGTTCATGTATGTGCTTGTTGGACAGGACCGCCCTTTTCTAGTGACTTTAGAGACTTCTAGTGACTCTCTAGTTCTTTTCTATCTCATAACTAGTCCGACATCTCATAACTGCTCTCGAAGAGCACTGTGGACGTTGCACGATTGAAGAGAACAAGAGAGATCCTAAGAGTCCAAAAAAGTCCGATTGATTGGAGTCTCGCTCAGTTCACATAGTTTGCAAGAGTCTGCGGTCGTCTCCTTCTCTTTTAATTAAAATGTTCGTGTACAGTTGTCTGAGAAGTTGAATCTCGAAAGCTAAATTCTCAGAAGTTTTCAAATCGATTCGAGATTCATTTTGTTGAATAATATTGTTGAATAATCGTTAGAAATGTGGTTGATCTCCTTAAAATTCAATTATTGTGAGGCTCGTCTCCTCTTTTAATTTTGTCGGGTTTCTCTAAAGTGTTTTCTTTATCTCTCATAACAAATTAAGGATGAGCATTCAACGGATTGAAGGTCCCTTTCACTTCAAAAATAGTTCTCTTGTTGTTTTTTCAGGGTTTTTTTTCGAACCCGAAGGGTACAGATGTTAATTAATAAAAGGTCATTCAGAATATAATAAGGATGGGGATGATCTTCAAAGTAGGATTTTTGAGCCTATTTTTTCTGTTTTTCAAGTGTCTCCAACACGCTGCTAAAAACCCAATCTGTCCAGCCTCATCCTATGGACAGAGGGAATGAACGCATGATGTTTTGATCGAAAACAGTATGTTTTCTTGTTCGCATGCGACTTGTAAAATTGTTCTCAAGTCAATCGGGTCCTATTCGTTGTGTTATATAATGCACTGTTTTGTGAATGACTTCACTGAACTGAAAAAGCTCATCTTCTTGGAACAAAAAATTCCTTAAGAATTGCCCCATATTTTTTCAAATTTTCATAATTATGTTACTCTGTCACGTTTATTTCTCATGTTGTCATAAAGAATACATAAAAAGAAGACTGACTTTGAACGGCTTTCTGAAACTGACATCTGGACTGTGGATGGCTTCTCATTTCGGGGATGGCAACATAAAGAGTATGGATGGGTCCTGGACCGTTTTAAAACCGGTCCCCTTTTGGTCTCCGACTCTATAGTGTGAAAAGCTTTTGTGAAATTCAGTTCTGAACCAAATACAAGGAGTTCTGTAACGGCTTTTGCTCGAAATAGTGTACGAAGGAGTACTTTTTGGCTTAGTCATACATACTACAATGTTGGAAACGCAAGGATTTCCAATCTGTAACATCTTTTTTGAAAATTCATTTCGACTGACGATGTTTCTCGTTCTGCTGATAGTATTTGCTCTTTTTCAATGTTGTGAAACATGGCTTGAGAAGCTCTTTTAGCTCAAGTTACAACCCGCAAACTTTTTCCTAAGCCTAAGCGTTTTTTAATGTAAAAAATCTTTTTAAAACAATTTTTTAAAACCCCCCACCCCAAGTGAAGCGGAGCTCCCCAAGTGAAGTGCGCCCCCTTAAGTTGAAAAGAACCCAAATTGTTCTTCTAAAACGGCAAATTATTCAACGCTAGAATCACATTTTTAAAAACCGGCACTTTCGCACTTTAGGCCCCTCCCCTCCTAGAGGTTCGACGTGTCATACTTCTGTCTTACATACATTTACAAAAAAATAATTTTTACATTAAAAAAGTATTTTTACATCAAATAAATTAAGTTTACATTGAAAACGCTTAGGCTCAGGAAAAAGTTTAGGCTCGGGGAAAAAAAGAAGCTTAGGCTCAGGAAAAAAATTTTTGGGTACAAAGTTTCGGGGTACGAAATTTCGCGGTACGAAGTGTGGAGTACGAAGTGTCGAGAATACAAAAAAAAACAAAAAATTTAATGAAATGTTCAACAAAAAAAGTGAAATGATTTTTAAGTACGGAAACAAACTAGATTGCGATTAGTTAGTATTTTAAGGTTCATTTGGAGAGCAAGACGGCATTTGAAATCTCTTCTTCTCGTACTTTAAGATGTTATTTCGCGTGCTCTCGCAAGATCATCTCATAGCTCACTGATCCAACATTTTTTTGCCTAAAAGGTGCGAGAGCGATGATCTCATCGTGAAATATTTCAGTTATATTAACACTGACTCGATGATCTCATCCATCGAGCAATGATGTCATCTTTCCAGATACATCGCGCATCTCTCATCTTTTTTTGAGACTTTAAAGCGGCGGCAGGAGTGTACAGGCAGAACAGATTATCATATTTGAAGTCGTGCAGACATTGTGGGAATGAGAAATTCTCCTTGTTTTCTAGTTAGATAGGATAGTCTGGCGAGACGAACGCTTCATCTTTGGTTTGCATAACTTTTGTGCGATTGCAGTTCCTTAGACCTCAAAACTGTTAGCGTACCAGCTCAAAAACCATAGAATTTCGCTTGGTGAACGTTTCTTTAAATTAAGTAGACGCTTTTATTAATAAGGTGGAAATTTCACGGAATTAGTTATGTTTTTTCGAATTAGGTAGGTATGTTTTTCGAATTCGGTAGGTGTCCATTTTTTCAACTTTTTAAATCATTTGATTAAATTTATAGATAATTCTATACGTTTTTAAGCACTTTGTTACTTGGGGGGCGCACTTTACTTTGGGGGGCAGGTTACTTTTCACTGAGTTTCTCGCTTAGGTTTAGTTAAAATGTATGCTAACGAGGCCGTACTGCTTAGAAACGAGGCCATATAGAACAATTTTTGTATCATTATTTAATAATTTTTTTCTTCTATATTTTCCCTGTCTCAGTTTTAACTTCACGTCATCATATCCGCCAACCTGATGTCACATATATAATTATGTATTGAATAAATAGATAAATAAATAAATAAAAATTAGCCTCAATATTTCAGTTTTTTTCTAGTCTAATTGAGTAAATTGGCTTAGCTTTTTCAGCTATTATTCACTGTTTTTTCTGGTTAGGCTTAGGCAAAGGTTCCGTACGGCTTAGGAAAGAGACCACATGGGAAAATATTTCTTTTATTATTAATTTTGTTGTCAATTCAGTGACTGAATTAGTCAAAAAATAGAGAAAATGGTGTTAAAAATACAGTAGTTTGAACACACTAAAACAAAAGCCCCCCCCCTTCCTAAGTAAAGTGCGGGCCCCTCTTAGTTGTACTGTTTTTATTTGAGAAAACAGTATATAAAAAAAAACAAGGTGTAAAAAAAACCCAAATAGTTAAAGGGTCTAGATTTTATATACGAATGAGAACAAATATAGTATAGAATATATGTTTATACCATTATCGTCTTAGCAGTGCTATTAAATAATTACCTATAGTTTTCAGATCTTTTAACATTTATTACACGATTGTTGATATTTGTGTATTCACTGTACAATGAGTGATGAGTAAAGATCTATTCAATACGAAAGATCCACTCAGATTGATAATTAAATAGCGGTATGAGAATTGAGAAGAAAAATAGAAAATGAGAGATGTATGTTGTAACAAAATGAATGAAGTATGATGATTCAAATTATTTTATTGAAAGATATATAAAACTTATAACAATGAGAATCAAAACAAATAAAAAAAATGAAGAAAACACTTTAATTTTAATTAAAGTTGTTTGATTATCTTATTGGGGTTTTTAAAGTTATTGATATATTTGAGTTGATTTTTAGAGTATTTACGAAGTGTTTTCATTTCATTTCATTTAATTTCATTTATTCCACTGACGGTGATAAAGGGAAGAGTTCAATAATTTTAGCAGCAAAAACAAAAGAACGTAAAGCGCGGACTTCTTGATATAAAAAATGAAGAGTTATAGTTACGGTGGAGGAGAAGAGAGGAAGAGTTATAGTTACGGTGGAGGAGAAGAGAGGAAGAGTTATAGTTACGGTGGAGGAGAAGAGAGGAAGAGTTATAGTTACGATGGAGGAGAAGAGAGGAAGAGTTATAGTTACGGTAGAGGAGAAGAGAGGAAGAGTTATAGTTACGGTGAAGGAGAAGAGAGGAAGAGTTATAGTTACGGTGTAGGAGAAGAGAGGAAGAGTTATAATTACGGTGGAGGAGAAGAGAGGAAGAGTTATAGTTACGGTGTAGGAGAAGAGAGGAAGAGTTATAGTTACGGTGGAGGAGAAGAGAGGAAGAGTTATAGTTACGGTGGAGGAGAAGAGAGGAAGAGTTATAGTTACGGTGGAGGAGAAGAGAGGAAGAGTTATAGTTACGGTGGAGCAGAAGAGAGGAAGAGTTATAGTTACGGTAGAGGAGAAGAGAGGAAGAGTTATAGTTACGGTGAAGGAGAAGAGAGGAAGAGTTATAGTTACGGTGTAGGAGAAGAGAGGAAGAGTTATAATTACGGTGGAGGAGAAGAGAGGAAGAGTTATAGTTACGGTGTAGGAGAAGAGAGGAAGAGTTATAGTTACGGTGGAGGAGAAGAGAAGAAGAGTTATAGTTACGGTGTAGGAGAAGAGAGAAAGAGTTATAGTTACGGTGGAGGAGAAGAGAAGAAGAGTTATAGTTACGGTGGAGGAGAAGAGAGGAAGAGTTATAGTTACGGTGGAGGAGAAGAGAGGAAGAGTTATAGTTACGGTGGAGGAGAAGAGAGGAAGAGTTATAGTTACGGTGGAGGAGAAGAGAGGAAGAGTTATAGTTACGGTGGAGGAGAAGAGAGGAAGAGTTATAGTTACGGTGGAGGAGAAGAGAGGAAGAGTTATAGTTACGGTGGAGGAGAAGAGAGGAAGAGTTATAGTTACGGTGGAGGAGAAGAGAGGAAGAGTTATAGTTACGGTGTAGGAGAAGATAGGAAGAGTTATAGTTACGGTGGAGGAGAAGAGAAGAAGAGAATACTTACGGTGGAGGAGAAGAGAGGAAGAGTTATAGTTACGGTGGAAGAGAAGAGAGGAAGAGTTATAGTTACGGTGTAGGAGAAGAGAGGAAGAGTTATAGTTACGGTGGAGGAGAAGAGAAGAAGAGAATACTTACGGTGGAGGAGAAGAGAAGAAGAGTTATAGTTACGGTGTAGGAGAAGAGAGAAAGAGTTATAGTTACGGTGGAGGAGAAGAGAGGAAGAGTTATAGTTACGGTGGAGGAGAAGAGAGGAAGAGTTATAGTTACGGTGGAGGAGAAGAGAGGAAGAGTTATAGTTACGGTGGAGGAGAAGAGAGGAAGAGTTACAGTTACGGTGGAGGAGAAGAGAGGAAGAGTTATAGTTACGGTGGAGGAGAAGAGAAGAAGAGAATACTTACGGTGGAGGAGAAGAGAAGAAGAGTTATAGTTACGGTGTAGGAGAAGAAAGAAAGAGTTATAGTTACGGTGGAGGAGAAGAGAGGAAGAGTTATAGTTACGGTGGAGGAGAAGAGAGGAAGAGTTATAGTTACGGTGGAGGAGAAGAGAGGAAGAGTTATAGTTACGGTGGAGGAGAAGAGAGGAAGAGTTATAGTTACGGTGTAGGAGAAGAGAGGAAGAGTTATAGTTACGGTGGAGGAAAAGAGAAGAAGAGAATACTTACGGTGGAGGAGAAGAGAAGAAGAGTTATAGTTACGGTGTAGGAGAAGAGAGAAAGAGTTATAGTTACGGTGGAGTAGAAGAGAGGAAGAGTTATAGTTATGGTGGAGGAGAAGAGAGGAAGAGTTATAGTTACGGTGTAGGAGAAGAGAGGAAGAGTTATAGTTACGGTAGAGGAGAAGAGAGGAAGAGTTATAGTTACGGTGAAGGAAAAGAGATGAAGAGTTATAGTTACGGTGGAGGAGAAGAGAGGAAGAGTTATAGTTACGGTGGAGGAGAAGAGAGGAAGAGTTATAGTTACGGTGGAGGAGAAGAGAGGAAGAGTTATAGTTACGGTGGAGGAGAAGAGAGGAAGAGTTATAGTTACGGTGTAGGAGAAGATAGGAAGAGTTATAGTTACGGTGGAGGAGAAGAGAAGAAGAGAATACTTACGGTGGAGGAGAAGAGAGGAAGAGTTATAGTTACGGTGGAGGAGAAGCGAGGAAGAGTTATAGTTACGATGGAGGAGAAGAGAGGAAGAGTTATAGTTACGGTAGAGGAGAAGAGAGGAAGAGTTATAGTTACGGTGAAGGAGAAGAGAGGAAGAGTTATAGTTACGGTGTAGGAGAAGAGAGGAAGAGTTATAATTACGGTGGAGGAGAAGAGAGGAAGAGTTATAGTTACGGTGTAGGAGAAGAGAGGAAGAGTTATAGTTACGGTGGAGGAGAAGAGAGGAAGAGTTATAGTTACGGTGGAGGAGAAGAGAGGAAGAGTTATAGTTACGGTGGAGGAGAAGAGAGGAAGAGTTATAGTTACGGTGGAGCAGAAGAGAGGAAGAGTTATAGTTACGGTAGAGGAGAAGAGAGGAAGAGTTATAGTTACGGTGAAGGAGAAGAGAGGAAGAGTTATAGTTACGGTGTAGGAGAAGAGAGGAAGAGTTATAATTACGGTGGAGGAGAAGAGAGGAAGAGTTATAGTTACGGTGTAGGAGAAGAGAGGAAGAGTTATAGTTACGGTGGAGGAGAAGAGAAGAAGAGTTATAGTTACGGTGTAGGAGAAGAGAGAAAGAGTTATAGTTACGGTGGAGGAGAAGAGAAGAAGAGTTATAGTTACGGTGGAGGAGAAGAGAGGAAGAGTTATAGTTACGGTGGAGGAGAAGAGAGGAAGAGTTATAGTTACGGTGGAGGAGAAGAGAGGAAGAGTTATAGTTACGGTGGAGGAGAAGAGAGGAAGAGTTATAGTTACGGTGGAGGAGAAGAGAGGAAGAGTTATAGTTACGGTGGAGGAGAAGAGAGGAAGAGTTATAGTTACGGTGGAGGAGAAGAGAGGAAGAGTTATAGTTACGGTGGAGGAGAAGAGAGGAAGAGTTATAGTTACGGTAGACGAGAAGAGAGGAAGAGTTATAGTTACGGTGGAGGAGAAGAGAGGAAGAGTTATAGTTACGGTGGAGGAGAAGAGAGGAAGAGTTACAGTTACGGTGGAAGAGAAGAGAGGAAGAGTTATAGTTACGGTGTAGGAGAAGAGAGGAAGAGTTATAGTTACGGTGGAGGAGAAGAGAAGAAGAGAATACTTACGGTGGAGGAGAAGAGAAGAAGAGTTATAGTTACGGTGTAGGAGAAGAGAGAAAGAGTTATAGTTACGGTGGAGGAGAAGAGAGGAAGAGTTATAGTTACGGTGGAGGAGAAGAGAGGAAGAGTTACAGTTACGGTGGAGGAGAAGAGAGGAAGAGTTATAGTTACGGTGGAGGAGAAGAGAAGAAGAGAATACTTACGGTGGAGGAGAAGAGAAGAAGAGTTATAGTTACGGTGTAGGAGAAGAAAGAAAGAGTTATAGTTACGGTGGAGGAGAAGAGAGGAAGAGTTATAGTTACGGTGGAGGAGAAGAGAGGAAGAGTTATAGTTACGGTGGAGGAGAAGAGAGGAAGAGTTATAGTTACGGTGGAGGAGAAGAGAGGAAGAGTTATAGTTACGGTGTAGGAGAAGAGAGGAAGAGTTATAGTTACGGTGGAGGAAAAGAGAAGAAGAGAATACTTACGGTGGAGGAGAAGAGAAGAAGAGTTATAGTTACGGTGTAGGAGAAGAGAGAAAGAGTTATAGTTACGGTGGAGTAGAAGAGAGGAAGAGTTATAGTTATGGTGGAGGAGAAGAGAGGAAGAGTTATAGTTACGGTGTAGGAGAAGAGAGGAAGAGTTATAGTTACGGTAGAGGAGAAGAGAGGAAGAGTTATAGTTACGGTGAAGGAAAAGAGAGGAAGAGTTATAGTTACGGTGGAGGAGAAGAGAGGAAGAGTTATAGTTACGGTGGAGGAGAAGAGAGGAAGAGTTATAGTTACGGTGGAGGAGAAGAGAGGAAGAGTTATAGTTACGGTGGAGGAGAAGAGAGGAAGAGTTATAGTTACGGTGTAGGAGAAGATAGGAAGAGTTATAGTTACGGTGGAGGAGAAGAGAAGAAGAGAATACTTACGGTGGAGGAGAAGAGAGGAAGAGTTATAGTTACGGTGGAGGAGAAGCGAGGAAGAGTTATAGTTACGGTGGAGGAGAAGAGAGGAAGAGTTATAGTTACGGTGGAGGAGAAGAGAGGAAGAGTTATACTTACGGTGGAGGAGAAGAGAGGAAGAGTTATAGTTACGGTGGAGGAGAAGATAGGAAGAGTTATAGTTAAGGTGGGGGAGAAGAGAGGAAGAGTTATAGTTACGGTGGAGCGGTGTGTCTTTATTCTAAGAAACGATTGAGTTTTACAATTGAGGGGTCTTCTTCCGTTTTTTGCAATGTGAGGCAGACTGACCCGGCCAGTCTGTCTCAATCTCTACTTCTACAAGCCGGAGACATCGAACGCAACCCAGGACCTCCCACCACCTGGCTCTGCTCCACTTGCCGAAAGACAGCGAACACGAACTGCATCCAGTGCTCTCTCTGCTCCGAATGGACACACATCAAAGCGAAATGCAGCGGTATTCCATCGCTCAAGGACTACGTCGCTGCAACCTACCGATGCCCCCCATGTCAGACCCGCCAAGACACACCCTCGCCGTCTGCAGACGCAGCTCTCGCTCCAATCGCTCGAAACAGACGCAAAGGCAACAAGAACCTGAGACTGCTACAATACAATTGTAACGGGATAAATGGCAAGACAACAGAGATCCTCGACCTCCTAACTCGCCTGAAGATCGACATATTCCTAATACAAGAAACGAAGCTGACGGATCGCGCGAAAACTCCTTCATTCCCCGGATACTCCATTGCTAGAAAAGATCGCGGAACCGACACAGGTGGCGGTCTACTCACAGGCATCACCCATTCCTTAAACTACTCCGTCGTCCCGTTCACCACAGATCCTCACCTGGAATCACTGACTGTTCGCATCTCGGACAACAACGGCCTCTCTCTGGACATCACTAATGTCTACATTCCTCCGATGACCTCCTGCAACACAGGCTACCAACCGGATCTATCCCCCCTTCTACGCAACCGCGAGAATTCCATCATACTAGGCGACCTTAACGCCCACGACTCCAGCTGGTACTCTCACTCGACAGACAACAGAGGAAACGTCATCTCCAGTGCTATTGACGACTCGGAACACGCCACGACTCGGAACACCCACACGAGTTCCCTCAAACGGTCGCCCTTCCTCGCCAGACATTTCCATCTGCTCTCAGGATCTCCTTCAAAAAGCGTCATGGAAAACCATCACTGAAGGCAGCTCCGATCATCTTCCGATAATCATCGAACTAGAAGGCAGCAATTTCAACCACACTCACAGAGACGCAACCTTCACAAATTACCGGAAAGCGGATTGGGAAGCGTTCCAGCAACACGTCGAAGAAAGCCTGTCCAAAAATCCTCTTCCCAACCTACCACCGCCAAAATCATCTCCCTTCTCAACAACTTCCGACTATGCCAGTCTACTATCAAGTTAGCCTTAACTACTATTGGATATCGACAGAAATTGATACGTGCACGCCAATCCCATTTCTTCCTCAAAGAGTGCAAAAGACATGATTCCATCCCGAGATTCATCTCCGATTTCCTCAGTCATCTCCCAAGAAACACCCATGCCCTAAAATTTGCCGCTCAAAAACTCGAAAGAGCTATGCTGAAAGCCCAAATTGACCAGAAAAGGCGAACGGTCTTCACCCTGCTGAGCCAAATTTCATCATCTGAAGCGGATTTGAAAAACGCAATTTCTTCCACTACCTACCTACAGATACAAGATATTTCTATTTCTATCGGATCATCAATTCGATCAACAATAAGAGCTCGTCTGTACAAGAAACTATGCAATGTCGCTCCACAGGCACGGCGAACGAACTATGTCAATTCACCATTACCTAAGCACAGGGTCACAGTAGCGGGTAACCCCACACTTCCCCCTCATACGCATGAACTACTTAGTCTTGGCCCGTCATTCGTCCCATCAGTCTCATTTCCGAAAGACTTCAACCTAACCATGGAAGTTTCCCTCCACCACCTGACACAGCTTCTACGATGGAAATTCATTCGAGATCTCACAACTGCATCGTCTTCGCCACCTACTCTGTCCCCACCCTCTCCCATCACCCAACCACCTTCCTCCTCCCTCCCTTCTGACCCACCTTTACCCCCTTGCCCATTTCAACCTATGCACACCTCTTTCCCTCCTCCCAACCCAATTAGTGATAGGCAAGTTTTGTCCCTTGTTTCTAATCTTCGCAGTGTAGTTTCACGTCACAGATGTCTAGCAATCACAAATAATTTGTCTAAGGAGTTAAGAACCGCCCTTAGAACTATTGTTGCACAAGTTCGTGATCAGGTTATTCGAATCAATCGGTCTGACAAAGGAGGCGAGTTCGTAGTCATGAGCTCTGCCCTCAACAAACAATTAGTTGATTCGCATCTCTCAGACTCATCATTGTACGCCCTTTCCACCAAGAGTCTTTTTAGTCGTACTGCACAAACTCTCAACAAAGTTTTCGAACGTATTGTTAGCCATACTGTCATCCCTGGACACATTAAACGTAGGTTAGACAACAATCATCCTCGTATTCCTACAATGTACATACTCATAAAATGCCACAAGTTTGACGTTTCAATCGCAGGTGAAAACATAGACAAATTTAAACTTCGTCCTATAATTTCTGGTTGTGGTGGTCCAACTGATAGAATCTCTTGGTTGTTATGCCATCTTTTATCTCCAATATTCACTTTAATTCCCACTCATCTCACAAACACTTCTTCCTTTCTCACTCACTTACGCTCACTTCCCCACGATGATTATCTGTATGAAAGTTTCGACGTTGAGAGCCTATATATGTACAAACGTATCGAACAAAGATGCGGTTGACGCAGTTATTGATATTTTACAATCAAATCTTTCTCGCTTCTCTCTACTAGGTATGTCTATTTCTGATGTTGAAGAATTGCTTATTTCTTGTCTCAATTGTAATACGTTCACATTCAATAGCAAAATGTACATTCAGAAGAGAGGTCTAGCCATGGGAAACCGTCTCGCACCACTTCTCGCTGTTACTTACATGCATAGTTTAGAATGCAATGCACCGTACCGTGATATATCATTAATCCGTCGCTACATTGATGACTACATAGTTGTTAGCAATTCTCAAGATTGTATTGATGCTGTATTCGATTATCTTAATCGTCAAGCTTCTCAAATCAAGATAACAAGAGAACGCCCCTTGATTCAGTCCTTCCATTTCTCAACGTCACCCTTACTTCTTCCGGTAATCGCATTCTAACTCGTTGGTACCGCAAGCCGTCAAATAAGAACATACTTTTGCATGCAACGTCTCACCACCCTGCTCATATCAAGCGAGCGATTGTAAACAATACCATCCACACTTCGTCCATTGTTTCGTCTTCTGAATTTCGTACTGAGTCCAAGGCACTCGCCTCAACCATTTTATCTCAAAACGGCTACGCGGTTTCTCGACAAAAACACTCAAACAGAAACCGCAAAAGCCTAGTGCGAGACAAAGAAGACATTTAAATTTCTATACCTTTCATTTCCGACGCATTCTCTCTTGATATTCGTTCGATTGTCCGTGCCTCAGGTCTCAATATCAAAGTAGTGGAGAAATCCCCTCCAACCTTACTTCAACTTTTATCGCGTAACCGGTGTCATGATAACAACTGCACTAAACCAAATAGTTGCATTTTCTGCCCTCATGCTAGAATTGGCTGTTGTAATGTCGTAGGAGCCATTTATTGTATAACATGTGATGTTTGTAACTCTTCATACATAGGGCATACGGGCAGACCTCTTTTTGATAGAATGGCCGAACACATCCGTGCCTCCCGAAATCCCAATGTCCCATCTTACAAATCCAATACATTTGCCCAACATTGCATATCAGCCCACAATAGCACCCCTATCACACTCACCGGCAAGATCCTCTCAATCGAACCAAATATCATCCGTCGTCGAATCGCAGAAGCCATCCTAATTCAATCCCATGGCCCATCTATCAATAACAGGACAGAAATGGCGGAGGAACGTGCACAACTCTCTCTTCTTTCTCTCAACATTTAACTCTCATCTCACCTCTCATTCAATCAATTAACCACTGATCTTCTGTGTTCTCTCCCATTCTCTCCCATTCTCTCTTTCCACTTATCTATTCATTCCTTTCTTCTTGTACAATACTGCTTTATCATTCAATGTCATAATTCATTATGTATTTCTAGGGTAATTGCTGATGATGGTTTTAAAAAACCGAAACGTCCGACAATAAACCAGTATTCTTCCGCATCGTCTCACCGGCACAACAAAGCACAAGAAAATATCAAAACCTTCACGATGCGAGTAACCAAGCACGCCAAAATCAACCTACCACCCGTTCAAGCAGAACCTCTCTTCCGAAGAATACTTGCATCAGCTGCAGCAAAAACAATCCCACGCGGCCGAATCAAGAAGAGAGAAGTCGCCCTAACGACAGAGATACGAGAATGGATGCATCAACGCGACACACTCAGAGAATCGAACCCGACAAGCGACCTTTTGAACGATCTCAACACGAACATAAGGAGAGCTACCGACAAAAAGAAACGGGACATCTGGCGCGCACTGATGGAGTCCTTCGATCCAAAGAAAGATGTCAACAAGCTCTGGAAGACCATCAAGATCCTCAACAACAAAGGAAGACCACCGCCGAACTGCGCCATAACCTTCAGAAATGAGACGATCACGACCGCCTCCGATATCGCGAACCGCTTCAACAAAGCCTACACTTGTCCAGTCCAGTATACAACCTCAAAGGAAAACAGGAAGACTATGAGGAAAATACACCGCCTGTCCGCAGATGACTTCGAGGACTTCACTACCACAGACGTAGCAGCCGCCATCAGATCCACGAAGAAGTCCACCGCGCTTGGTCCAGATGGCATCGCTCCTATAATTCTCCATCATTTAGGTCCGAAAGGAATCAGCGCCCTGACTTCCCTGGTCAACAGCTCCCTACGCACAGGCAGGATCCCCATGATATGGAAATCGTCGATCATACTACCCCTCTTGAAAGCAGGCAAACCAGCATCCGAAGGCTCCAGCTACCGTCCGATATCTCTACTCTCGCCCGTCGCCAAAGTGATTGAACGGCTAATACTCGGCTCCCTACAGAGGCACATTCCCCTGGCAGACCACCAACATGGCTTCACGGCAAGACGCTCTACAACCTCGGCCCTCGTAACTCTCTCGAAGAGCATCGCAGACGGCTTTAACCAGAAACGACACGCTAGTCGAACGGTCCTCATGGCAATTGATATGTCCAAGGCATTCGAAAGTATCGACATCGTCAAGCTCATCGACCTCCTTGAGACAACAACCGCGCCGAACTACATTAAAAAAATGGCTCGCCTCTTACCTTAGAGGAAGAACAGGACGCACAAGCTTCCGCGACTCGGTATCAAGTTCCAGACTCTTCAGAAACAGAGTCCCACAAGGCAGCGCCCTCTCGCCCACGCTTCTCAACCTTTACCTCCGCGATCTTCCCACAGACGATGCCCACACGAACGTCATCTCGTATGCTGATGACATCACGATCTGGGCGTCAGATCCCAACATCAACGTCGCCTCCGAAAATCTAACACAGGGCCATCACGAAAATTGAAACCTTCCTCAAAGAACGGTCACTCATCATTTCCCCGACCAAGAGCCAGCTAATGCTTTTCACCCCGTTCAGTCGCGAATTCAAGTCTACTCTGGACATATCAATCTGCGGATCACCCGTCCCCACCGTCAACCAGGCCAAGCTACTCGGCGTCACGTACGACTCGATGTTCACATTCAGCCATCATGCCAAAGACATCGCGAGACGGGTGTCGCAGCGCAATAACGTACTGAAAGCCCTTGCCGGAAGCACCTGGGGCAACCAAAAAGAAACCCTCTGCCTCACGTTCAAAGCCATCTCGCAAGCGATCTGCAACTACGCCGCACCCGCCTGGTCCACCTTCCTCTCGGACTCCGCTCACGCCAAAATCCAACGTTCTCAGAACTCCGGACTCCGCGTCGTGACAGGGAATCATCAAATGGCCGTCACTGACCATATTCATCGCGAATCAAAGGTCATGCGCACCAAATCCCATCTGAACATGCTCGCCGCGCAGTACCTCGCGAGATCGTTGGACCCAGAACACATCCACCACGGCTTCCTCGACTGCCCGGCGCCCCCTCGCGCAATGAAGAACAACCTCGTGTTGAGCTGCAAGAAGACTGTCGAAGCCGCGAAACAGATGTCAAAGGATCCGAGCAATGGGAAATCAGTCGCTAACACTGTACACTCGATGATGGTCTCGAACGAACTCCAATCGTTGAAGGGTGCCGTCATCCTGGGAGGCAGACCTTCGCCCCTTATCCAGGAAGAAAAGAAGGAGTTACCCTGTAAGACTAGATGCACGCTCAGCCAGCTCAGCTCGGGATTCAGCAGATTCATCAACAACTACCTCCACCGCATTGACGAATCCATCCCCGACGTGTGTCCCGATTGCTCTTCCGGACCTCACGACGTTGCGCATCTCTTCAACTGCCCATGCCACCCGACCGCGCTGTCTCTAATCGACCTCTGGACCAAGCCGCTGGAGGTCGCAGCGTTCTTGAAGAGATAAGAAAGAAAAAAAAGAACAAGAAACGAAGAACACAGACGTTCTTCGAAGCCGGCTGCATCCGGCAACAACAACAACAACAATTGAGGGGCTTCATTAGATAATTATTTCTTATATATAATACAAAGTTTGTTAGATAAGTCTATTGCGAAATAATTTTCTGTTAGAATGAACAGCGTGAAAACAAATTCCAATGGTTGTACGATAAGTTGTAACAACTTATCGACTTTAATCTTTCACTAAGGGATTCGGGAGTAGCGAGCCATGAGGGAGTTCCAGGAGATGCTGCAGGAAAGTTTCACTGTTGGTTATGGTAATCTCACTGTGGGTAATTTATGTTTCTATTGAGTTTTATATTTTCGAAGTATTTATACTCGTGATATTTTTTCAATGACTGTGAAGGTTCTGCTCAAGAAATCTTCGTAAAAATATCAGTTATCAAAAAATCTCAAAACTTTGGTGTAAATGGTAATTTATCCGAATTGAATTGGTATATTCGAGGATTAATGTAGAACCCTCTATGAGTCCGAACTTCCTGAGGTTTCTTCTCATTGAGTTAATATTCGCGGGATCTATTAAGGTTATTCCACAAAACTGAGCTTCTCTGCGAATTTCGTTGTGTTTTTCAAAAAGTAATGCAATTGTTAACAACAGGAGGTCATTGGGTCATTGGACCATAATCTAAGTTCACAAGTCTTCGCTGAAGTGGAAAACTGATGTCAAGAGGCTCCACGGCTCCGGAAAGCCATTTTACCGTCTAATTTCACCCAAATAGCGAAGAGTGGATGCAACCTTGTGAAAAAAAAACTAAATTGTGTTCAAATGTGTCATTCCCGATAGAAAAAAACATAGTTCTTCATTTCCGATAAAAACTTCATCCTCTTATAATAGTCGGTGATATAACATTATCGCACGGAATAGCAATGTGTCCCCGTGGTGTAATGGTAACACGCGCTCCCGGTTTGAGTCGAGATGGTCTGGGTTCGATCCCGCCCGGAGGACTAGCTTTTTTGTGTGCGATAGTTCAATCAATAGTCGGTGATTTCAACTTGCCTTGTATTAACTGGAAGAAATTGTCCAGTTCTAAGAAATATTCCTCTATAATTTCTCTCAATTACTGCTGTGACAACGAATTAAGTCAACACATCGAATCTCCAACGCGGAGTAATAATACTCTTGATCTGCTTATTTGCAATCAGCCTAATATGTATATCATCCTCTGCCGTTATCGCCCCTTTCACGTCTGACTGTGATCATAACTCAATCACATTCGCTACTTCACTGTCTATAGTAATTGATCAAGTCCTTGAAAGTATTTGCTTAAGCTAACTGGAGTCTTATCGAGTATCACTTATACTGCCACGATTGGACCATGAACTTGACTCAGAAGATTTGCAAATTGCCGTAAACAACATTTTTTATTGGTGTTCTCAATGGAACATGTCTCTATCAACATCTAACTGTCAAGTTTCACACTTGGGTCAGTTTCACACAAGTCACGTTGTTTACCTATGCTATTGATGGAATTCCCCTGATTAAGGCTAACAAGGTCAGAGACTTAGGAATCGTTATCAGTGAAGACTTCCATTTTAATGATCATATTAAGAAGATTTGCAAGAAGGCCTCCTCAACTTCAAATCTCCTTTTGTAAGCCTTCAAGACTAAATCATTAGAGATGCTTATGCTAGCTTTTAATGTGTACGTCAGACCAATTCTAGAATACGGAACAGAGATCTGCTCACCTAATAATAAACATCTCATTAATGAAGTTGAACATGTTCAGAGAAATTTCACAATAAGATTACTATTAAGATGTGGCCAATCAAAGCTGTCTTATTCAAAAGACTGCGGCTACTCAAAAATGAGTCATTGGAGTATCGAAGAGCGTTTCAGGATTTACATATGTTTCTTGCACAAGTGCCTATACAATTTATGTTCTCTCGATTTTTCTTTGCTGTACATTGTCTTCCCTTCTGTTTACAATACTAGGCAAACACATTCCCTTCGAATTCGACCCCTTCGAATTCGACTTCCTAAAGTTTTTTCCAACTAGAATGTCTTCGTTTCAAGATCTATATCAACCTGGAAGTCTCTTCCTAATGAAGTCATCTCAATCAAGAACGCCTCACACTTCGCTGATACTTTAAAGAAGCTGCCCTTAGAAATTCTGCTACCAAATCCTAGTGTTGAAGATTAAAAAGCGAGGAAATTAGCATTTACTTTTTAATGGAATGTTTTCGTAAGGTATGTTTTCAAATTCTCATTGTTCTCTTTTTTATACAGAAAAAAACAACCAGCACTAGGAATCAAACTTATCTGGAATCTATTATTATTTTTTTAATTCAAGAATCATGTACGCTAGTCCATGCTTAATTGTATTATTCTATTAATTTATCGCTACATGGAAAGAATGAAGAAAGAATAAAGAAAGAATGAAGAAAGATTAAAGGAAAGAATAAAGTAAGAATAAAGAAAGAATAAAGAAAGAATCACTTCGGTTTCTCATGTCTGTCCCTCAGGTGGTCAAGGGTCACTTCTCCTTCTCTGGGCAAAGAGTGTATCCTGGAATTACCTCCACTCGAGCCATGTGAATCTGCAACTAGAAGTGTTTTCATAGTCTTGATTTTTTTCTTTGGGTTTATGGTTTATCCCGGCTCGTCGCTTGATGCTTTGTCTGGCTTGAAACAGCCAATCTCTCTAAAAAAAAGTATCTCTAAAACATGAATGCGTTTTCAGTGACGTCACATTTTTGAGCTGATTTCACAGTTCATGGTTCTCAATCAGGAAGTCATGTAATTAAATCAAATGCTAAATGAAATTTTTTTTGGATGCAATATTGCACAAGTTTAATAAAAATTGAAAATGAGGAAAGAATAGCTCAGCTCCAAATAAGTGAATTAATTCGGTTACAAAAGCGATACAGCAATTTGACTTTTATATAGCGAATTGAACGAGAAAAAAACAAACAAACAAACCTATATACAGCGATTCGAACGACAAAAAAGAAATTTAGTTCTGAATTCATGAGGAGAGAAGTAGATAGAACACCACTTTTCAATTGGGACTTAAAATATTTCAGGTTCATACTATTAATCAAGTTTCGAGGTAGCTTGCTGAAAAGGCGGGATATTCGCATTCAGTGATAGTTATTTCTAGCTGTATTCTTACTACCCTGAACTAATAAGCCATTTAAATTATTTTGCGTTGGAATAGTCTCTTTGAAAAATCGCCTTTTATCTATTATCGACAGTCCATGGAAGATCTTGAAACCCATAACTAAGTCATAAAATATCCTCCTTTCCGAAAGAGGAACAAATCCAAGGCGGGCAAGTCGATTGGGGTAAGAAAGAAGAGACCTCGTATTAACTTCATTTGCGAAACATCGATCGTTAACTATGCGAGTGAATTTCCTCAAAACTTTCTATATATCATCATAATATCTTGCATAGTATGGATTCCATATATTCAAAGCATATTCCAAGTGCGGCATTACGTAAGTTTTAAAGCACTTGACCAGTATGCCAGGATCATTGACAGTTACCGCACGGAGCATAGCATACATTGCTTTGGATGCCTTTTTAACTCGGTCTGCTACAGCCTCTTTCCTACGCAAGGAAGAAACTATTTGTTTCTAGGTCAAATATCTGAGACACACATGAAATTCATATCACTTCCTTTCCCTCACAGTGAGTGGTGACTGGACAATTCGCTCTGATATTGATTTTCGTTAACTCAACACGAAAATGCCAAGAACCAAAAAGAATTCCTCCCCAAAATCTCCGAAGTCTTCTCCTTCGACCAAATCTCCCTCCGCCAGTGTCTCAATCTCCGAAACAGTTGCCGAAGCTGTCGCCTTCGCTACATTAGATGCTCCAGACGGAATCTCGATTCCACTTTGGAAATCCATTTCTCGGATCATAACCATGCTTTCGTCTACACTCGAAGCCATATCTTCCAAGACATGTCATTGCAATTCAACATCCCTTCCCCCTAGCGCGACACTGAAATCATCTGGGTCGCCTTCCGCCTTCTTGTCAACTACTTCTGATCAAGAGTCTCACAGAAGGGCACGTTCTCTCGTCATCGCGGGTCTTCCAAAAAGTCTCTCTCCAGCAGCAAGTGAGAGGGTCGTCCATGACGAGGCTATCGTCCAGTCTCTTCTTGATGATCTCAATATTCAAGTTAGACCAGAAGCCGTTTTCAGAATGGGTCAAGGTAATCGTAGGTTACTCAAAGTAATGCTTCCTGCTCGTTCTTTCATGTTGGCAGGACTTCGTTCAGCTTCTTCCATCCGTTCAAACCCCCGTTGGAAGGGGGTTTTCATCAGGAAGTCAATGACGCCTGATGAGTTGATGACCTGGAATGCAAAGCGAGCTCAACTGAAAGAACTCCGTCTGTCTAATCCATCGTCGACTTGGGTTCTCTACAAGGATGATCTGTGGCTGAAAGAAGAAATTGGAGGAGCACGAAGAACTCTACCGCCCCCTTGCGGTTACCAACATCTTCTAATCAGGGAAACTGATCCAGAAAGGACTATGTTATAGATCTTTATTTTCAACTTCCAATAAATCTAGTTCAGTATTCTCTGTTTCTTATTTCAATGCACGTTCCCTCAAAAACAAAATTGATCTACTTTACCATTATTTGTCATCAACACAACCAGATATTCTATTATGTAGTGAGACTTGGTTAAATAAAAACATAGTAGATGCCTCATTGACAGCTAATCTGCCTTATTGTGTGCTCCGCTGTGATAGAACTTCAAAAAGAGGTGGTGGTGTCTGTGCTTTTCTCCGTAATCATTTAATATACTCTGTTGTAACTCTCAAGACTAAAATATCAGCTGATGTCTTAGCTTTCGATCTCTTATGCAACTTATCACTCTCCAGAACACGTTTCATTATATGCTATCGACCGCCAAACACTACTGTGCATCAGAATAATCCCTTTTTCGATGTTCTTACTCAACTGTTAGCGGTACCTCAACAATCTGTACTTTGTGGTGATTTCAACTTAGAAATTGATGTTGACAAAAAATGTTCTTCAACTGAGCCTCTTATCGACTTGTGTACAGACTTTTCTCTTCATCAATTTGTAACTGAGCCTACACATGGTAAGAAAATAATAGATCATGTTCTTGCTAAAGCTGACTGTATCTCTAATTGTAAAGTTTGTCCTCCGTTCTCTAACTCTGATCACAATTCGATTACTTTTTCTGTATTTTTACTTTCGAACCCACAACCTGTTGTAGAAGTTTTTGATTTCAACCGGGCCAGTTATGCAGATATCAATAAGCTATTATCAAATATGGACTGGACACTTGTTTTCGATGATTTCATTTCTGTAGATGACCTAGTTGATCGATTGAATGTTATTGCGAAGTCTTTAATTGAGAAATTTATCCCTAGAAAACGTAGGAAAGCTGCTTTTGAAACTTATCCTGAGCACATCCGTAACCTCTTCGAGCATAAATTAGCCCTTTTCTCTAAAATTCATGTTCCCACTGTTCTAGAATTATTCAAACGCACTTCTCGAAAACTTGACAAGGAAATCAAGAAGTTTGAAATAAATCGACAGAAGGCTTTCTTCTCCGATCCTAGAAAGTTCTATCAATACGTAGGAAATCGTCTGAAATCCCATTCTTCGATTCCATCTTTCACAGATTTAGTTGGTTCTTTTGTTCACACGGATGAAGCTAAAGCTAGTGCTCTATCCGATTTTTTCTGTTCCGCTTTCTCAATCGATGATGGTTTGATTCCGAATGTTGATAGAGTTTTTGATCATTCCCTAACTGATATGCTTATTCTTCCCGGAGACGTCAAGTACTATTTAAAAAAGCTGACTCCTTCTCTTACGCAGACATCTGACTCTATTCCTCAGAAATTTTTACAAAGAATGCGCTTCGTCGCTTGCAGAACCACTAAGCTATATTTTCAATTTCTCTCTTAAACTTGGCCATTTTCCTTCTCTTTGGAAAATATCTTACATATATATTTTATCTGCATCCGAGAATGCGCATTGGTAATCAAACATCATAGACAATAAATTTGTTTGAAGAGAAAAAAAAAAAGACAATTGAGAGCTATGGCATATGAAGGCTAGATACTTCATTAAATGCGAAACACTATTCTATTTACAGACAATTTTTTACGGAAAGCTTTGAGAGACTTTTCCCGAAGAAGATCAATAGGTAACTTGCTAAATATTCGAGAAACTCGCAAAGAGAAGCTGTAGTACCTAGCAGTGTTACGAGTTTTTTCAACTTGAATACCACTAGGATTAGTTCTTGTACAACGTCCTTCTTTAAATATGCGGTTTCTATCAATTATGGACTGGTTCTGCATAATCTTCCAACCCATGACAACGTCGTTTTGATATCTCCTATCGGCCAATTTTGTTAGGCCTAGACATCTTAGCCTAGTTTCATAAGACGGAAGAGCCTGAGGGTACATTTTGTTCGGAAAACAACGATAATATACAATGCGTGTAAAAATTCTCTGAACATTTTCTACCGTTGTCGAATCTTTCGAGTAGTGAGGATTCCAAAGCGTCGAAGCAAAGTCTAGGTGAGGCATTACATAAATTTTAAAACATTTGACCAATATAGATGAATCGTGGACAGAGATGGCTCTAAGAAATGAGAACATAGCCTTTCGAGCTTTGGCCACCCTATCAAGTACAGTGTCATTACGACGTAGGGATGCGGCCAATTGGATGCCCAAATCACGCACTTGTGGTACTCTGTCGATCGATATCTGATTGATGACATATGTAGTAGACGGATTACTGGAACCAATATGTAAATGGAAGGACTTAGACGGTGAAAGAGTCAACTGATTGGAAAGGCACCAGTTATGAACACAGTCAAGAGCTTCTTGTAGTTCTTCTTTTTTCTCGTTCATATCTCCCTTGTTATAAGAGACATATAATTTAATATCATCGGCATAAGCCTGGTACTTCACATTCGGAAAACAATCGAGAACATCATTAATGTCGGCGATATATAAAGTAAACAGAAAAGGACCTAGTACAGAGCCTTGAGGAACTCCGGAGTTCACTGGCAGTGATTTCGAAAACGATTTACCTATTCGAACCGAAAAACTACGCTCCGTCAGAAATGATTGTAACCAGGAAAGCAATGGATCGTTGATGCCGTAATATTTGCATTTGTGGAGGAGTTTCGGAATACTTATGGAATCGAATGCCCTAGAAAAGTCTAAATAAATAACATCCGTACACTGGCCGATTGATAAAGCATTAGTCCAATCATCGTCACAAACTAAGAGATTAGTGACAACAGATGCACCTACTCTGAATCCATGTTGGTTACTAGGGATTATGTTGTTTTTCGTGCAATGATCAACAAGAATGTCTCGAACTAGGCGTTCCATAGTTTTAGAGGCTGGAGAAAGAATGGAAATGGGACGATAAGATGAAGAAAAACTAGGGTCTTTACCAGGTTTCGGAATTGCAGAAATGAAGGAATGCTTCCATATTTTGGGAGTAGATTGGAGCATGATGCACATGTTATAAATGTGCGTCAGGGGGAGACACAGTGATAAGGCACATTTCTTAAACATTATCTGAGGAATATCATCACTACCTGTACTACCAGTAGATTTAAGTTTCATAAGTTGCCTAAGAACAACATGCGGTAAGAAAACTTCTAAATTCAAAAGAGGAGGGAAAGGCCTCTCAAGGAAAGAAGGAGTAACTGTGTCAGCCGTTATGAAAGAAGAGGCAAATTTACTTGCAAGCATATCACACTTTTCAATTGTATCCGTTACCATAGTACCAGTAATATCGGTTAAAAATCTCGGTGGTCTTGGCTTCGGTTTAGTGAGAGATGAAATATGTCTATAAAGATCACGAGATCGCTTCAATTTGGTTTTTTCGGAATACTGTTTCCATCTACGCATCTTATGAAGGAGTTTCACACTTGCCTTTTTATAAAGAGCCAGCGATGCTGGTTTATCTATCTTACCGAACAGTCTATTTCTATAAGCAATCAATTTCATGATATGCAGAGGATAAGAACAATGAAAATCTCGTGGGGTGCGTAAAGGAACGAAACGAGATATAGCACTGGTAACAATAGTCGTGAAACGGGAGTATAAATCATCACAAGAGGTAAAACTATCGAACTCGTACTCCCAGTTGATGGTACTGAAAAATCGATTTATGAGGTCGTAGTTTGCTCTTGAATAATCACGAATGGGTGTAGAGATTGGTGACGAAGCGGATGTAGCTATATGGAAAGAAATACCACTATGGTCACAAGAGGGAAATGCAGGAATTATTTTCACATTTGTGAACATTTCTGGTGAAGAACTAAAAATCCAGTCTAAACAGCGACCAGCACGAGTTGGCTCACGACATAGAAACACTAAATCAAAAGCGGAAATTATTTCATGAGTCTTCTTGTGATTAAATGAGTTGTCAACCACTAAGGCATCGCAGTTCATATCACCTATCACAAGCAGTGGATGATCATTGAAAGAAAATATATCCGAGAGTGAGTCACAGAAAGATTCTGTTTGAGCAGTGCTGTAATCGGGAGGGCGATAGAAAAGAACTAGACGAACTATTGATTTGGTGACTAGGAGATCAATAAATAATATCTCGTTCGGATGAAAGGAGATGCTAGATTCAATGAACGAAAGGTGATCACGTATAATTAAGGCAACACCACCTCCTCTACTATTACGATCACAACGAACTATTACATATGGTAATATGCCTATTATTTCATGATCGGGAATACTTTTCTTCAACCAAGTTTCCGTTAGCAAGACTATATCAGGTTTTTCATTCTCTAAATACATTCGAAAAACAGAAAGTTTATTGCTTAGAGAACGAATATTATAATACGATACTTTCAAGAAAATATCAGTGGAGTGAAAATTACGAGTACGGACAGAACTAGGATTCGAATATATAGAACGGTGTGATGAAACATGACCTGGACATTTCGCTAGTTTGACGGCAAGGCTGCGTGGACTGTCGGATGAATAGATTGTCGAGGAGTGGTGACTTCTGACGAGCGGAGGACTTGGACGTTTCTTGCTGATGACCCAGTCGACTTCGTTGATCTCACAGTGATGTTCTGACTTCCTTGGAACGTTCGTTGATGGGAAGAGGGTCGATTGGTATATGATTGACGAAGAGCGTCGACCTCGCGACGGGGCATAAGTCGGCCATTGTATATAACAACATCTTGACCCGCAGCTACCAGCTTTCTTTTCTCCTGACGAAGTTGATATTCCTGTTCGCGTTGAAACTTCGTTAAGCTCGGGCGGACGAATATATTCCTCAAGAGAGGGTTCTGGCGGAGAGAGCTCGATTTAGCGAGAAACTGTCTCTGATGCGTTTTAGTCGGGAAGGTGAGCTTGAGAACACGTGCATCGTTTGAATCATTCTTCCTAATTCCCATGCGGTAGTGAGCGACTCCTGCGACCGGTAGATCAAAAGCGTCGAGTAGAGTATGAATGATGCCTGAATCGTGGGCTATTTGAGCTGAAGCTGAAGCTTTCTTGTCGGCAATCTCTGGTGCGCGTTCTATTACCACTGAACGTAGCCTTTTTTCTTCCTCCATTTCATTCTTCACAGTTTCAATGACATTGCAGTTGTTTTTAGATTCCGAAATCATCTGCTTCATTACTAAAGAACATGTCTTCAGCAAAAGAAGTATGTGATTCGGAATATTGGGATCCGTCGCCTCCTCTTCTTTGATGATACATTCGTCGAGAGAATTGAGAAGAGCTTCGCTAGCTGGAGACATTGGTCGGTGAGACGGTTGATAAGGTGTACTGATAAATCAATATGGGAGCGATGAGTAAGCGTACCACTCTCTTCAAGAGCAGAGAGAGATTTACATCACTCCTATTCCAAAAAAATCTCCACCCTTGAATGTAGACAACTTTCGACCTATCGCAATCACGCCCACACCTTCTAAAGTTTTCGAACGCATAGTTCGTGATAGGATAACAAAGTGGATGGACATGCATTCTATATTTTCTGAAGAGCAACATGGTTTCGTTCCTAGAAGATCAGTTCAATCTCAGCTTCTTTCGGTAACTAATAGTTGGACGAGAGCCCTCGACCAAAGTAAATCTGTCGATTGTCTCTATTATGACTTGACTAAGGCTTTCGATGTTGTCTCGCATTGTAAACTTCTCCACAAACTAGAAAGTTTAGGCATTCGTGGAAATCTTTTGAGATGGACTAGAAGTTTTCTGACAGGACGTTGTTTCAGTGTTAAGGTCAACCGAACATTTAGTGACACTAGAGAAATATCATCTGGAGTCCCACAGGGATCGGTTTTAGGGCCGCTATTCTTCTTGATCTATATCAACGATTTGCCTCGAATTTTTTCCAACTTACCCTCAGTTAGTATTCAGCTGTTCGCTGATGACATTAAGTTGTATATTTCTTATGATGAACTAGGTGCTCAAATCGCTAAATCCCAACTCTGTTTAGCAATAAATCAATTCGATAGGTATTGCGATACATGGCAGTTGGCAATAGCTGAAAAGAAATGCAATGTTCTATATTTAGGTAATAAAAACCCATGCTCAACCTATTATGTAAGTCCAAATACTCTTTTCACGAAATCAACCTCTGTTAGAGATTTAGGTATTTTAATAGATGATTCCCTGTCTTTCAAATCACAATATGAGCTTTTGTGTCGGAAGGCATTACAAACAGTTTATGCCTTATTCAGAATTATTTCTTGTATCACACCAGATATATGTATATGTAAGATGTTACAAATCATATGTTCTACCGATTTGTGAATTTTCTTCATCGGTTTGGTCTCCTCATTTAAAAAATGATATTAGGAAAATAGAGAAGGTCCAGCATATATTTACTAAACTTCTCTATTTTAGATGTAATTTAAACTGCTCTCCTAATATTAGTTATGAGAATCGTTTGAATACTTTAAATTTGACCTCTCTATATTGTAGGAGAATCATTAATGATCTCACTTACGCTTTCAAAATAATCCGAGGTGAAGTTGATCTTAAAGTTAGTACCTTTTATGTGTTCAAACCGTGTAATGGTAGAACATCCGCCTTTAATTTCCACATACCTTTCACAAATAAGAGGTTAACTTTCAATTGTTTTGGAGTAAGAACGTCTAGGTGGATGATTAATTTACCTGCTCAAGTTATGACTTCTCCTAACTCTAATGTGTTCAAAAAGAGGCTCAAGATGCTAAATGTTCTTGAAATTCTCGATCTGCACTTACCTAATCTCTGAGTTGTTCCCTTTTTTTGCTTTCTCTCTCCTTTCTTATTCTAGAAAATCATTGTTCAGATGTTATTGTCAAGAACAACGCTCACTATTGTATGAGTTATCTTATGTTTTGTCACATCAGTATTGATGTATGAATAAATAAATAAATAAAAAAATGGAGACATTATTTATAATGTATGAGGAATATAGAGATCGAGCTCCAATGTGAATATGGAGAGACTTGGATGGAGAAAGAGATAGTTGGTTAACTAAACACCAATCAAATACGGAATCTAATGCTGATTACAGCTCTCGAGTTCGTTCGCAGTTTGAGTTGTTATCATAGGAGGAATAAATCTTGAGATCGTCTGCGTATGCTTGATAACGAATATTAGGAAAGTTACATAGTACCTCATTTATATCGGATATAAACAGAGTGAAAAAAAAAACTATCTTGAATTTGCTCAAACTATCTTGAATTTGAGGATGAGTTTTCTGACTACAATCCAGAAGCTACTTGAGTTGACATCAGACTTTGACATTGTTGCAGTGTTATGACTTCATTTTAGAGGTTCTGCGAGTTGTGCG
>OZ057403.1:8958458-9178037 GCA_964056735.1 Allodiplogaster pararmata
GTAACTATAACTCTTCCTCTCTTCTCCTCCACCGTAACTATAACTCTTCCTCTCTTCTCCTCCACCGTAACTATAACTCTTCCTCTCTCTCTTCTCCTCCACCGTAACTATAACTCTTCCTCTCTTCTCCTACACCGTAACTATAACTCTTCTTCTCTTCTCCTCCACCGTAAGTATTCTCTTCTTCTCTTCTCTCCACCGTAACTATAACTCTTCCTCTCTTCTCCTACACCGTCACTATAACTCTTCCTCTCTTCCTCTCCACCGTAACTATAACTCTTCCTCTCTTCTCCTCCACCGTAACTATAACTCTTCCTCTCTTCTCTCCACCGTAACTATAACTCTTCCTCTCTTCTCCTCCACCGTAACTATAACTCTTCCTCTCTTCTCCTCCACCGTAACGTATATCTCTTCCTTCTCTTCTCCTCCACCGTAACTATAACTCTTCCTCTCTTCTCCTACACCGTAACTATAACTCTTCCTCTCTTCTCCTCCACCGTAACTATAACTCTTCCTCTCTTCTCCTCCACCGTAACTATAACTCTTCCTCTCTTCTCCTCCACCGTAACTATAACTCTTCCTCTCTTCTCCTCCACCGTAACTATAACTCTTCCTCTCTTCTCCTCCACCGTAACTATAACTCTTCCTCTCTTCTCCTCCACCGTAACTATAACTCTTTCCTCTCTTCTCCTACACCGTAACTATAACTCTTCTTCTCGTTCTCCTCCACCGTAAGTATTCTCTTCTTCTCTTCTCCTACACCGTAACTATAACTCTTCCTCTCTTCTCCTACACCGTAACTATAACTCTTCCTCTCTTCTCCTCCACCGTAACTATAACTCTTCCTCTCTTCTCATCCACCGTAACTATAACTCTTCCTCTCTTCTCCTCCACCGTAACTATAACTCTTCCTCTCTTCTCCTCCACCGTAACTATAACTCTTCCTCTCTTCTCCTCCACCGTAACTATAACTCTTCCTCTCTTCTCCTCCACCGTAACTATAACTCTTCCTCTCTTCTCCTCCACCGTAACTATAACTCTTCCTCTCTTCTCCTACACCGTAACTATAACTCTTCCTCTCTTCTCCTCCACCGTAACTATAACTCTTCCTCTCTTCTCTCCACCGTAACTATACTCTCCTCTCTCTCCTCCACCGTAACTATAACTCTTTCTCTCTTCTCCTACACCGTAACTATAACTCTTCTTCTCTTCTCCTCCACCGTAAGTATTCTCTTCTCTCTTCTCCTCCACCGTAACTATAACTCTTCCTCTCTTCTCCTACACCGTAACTATAACTCTTCCTCTCTTCTCCTCCACCGTAACTATAACTCTTCCTCTCTTCTCCTCCACCGTAACTATAACTCTTCCTCTCTTCTCCTCCACCGTAACTATAACTCTTCCTCTCTTCTCCTCCACCGTAACTATAACTCTTCCTCTCTTCTCCTCCACCGTAACTATAACTCTTCCTCTCTTCTCCTCCACCGTAACTATAACTCTTCTCTCTTCTCCTCCACCGTAACTATAACTCTTCCTCTCTTCTCCTACACCGTAACTATAACTCTTCCTCTCTTCTCCTCCACCGTAACTATAACTCTTCCTCTCTTCTCCTTCACCGTAACTATAACTCTTCCTCTCTTCTCCTCCACCGTAACTATAACTCTTCCTCTCTTCTCCTCTACCGTAACTATAACTCTTCCTCTCTTCTCCTCCATCGTAACTATAACTCTTCCTCTCTTCTCCTCCACCGTAACTATAACACTTCTCTCTTCTCCTCCACCGTAACTATAACTCTTCCTCTCTTCTCCTCCACCGTAACTATAACTCTTCCTCTCTTCTCCTCCACCGTAACTATAACTCTTCCTCTCTTCTCCTCCACCGTAACTATAACTCTTCCTCTCTTCTCCTCCACCGTAACTATAACTCTTCCTCTCTTCTCCTCCACCGTAACTATAACTCTTCCTCTCTTCTCCTACACCGTAACTATAACTCTTCCTCTCTTCTCCTCCACCGTAACTATAACTCTTCTTCTCTTCTCCTCCACCGTAACTATAACTCTTTCTCTCTTCTCCTCCACCGTAACTATAACTCTCTTCTCTTCTCCTCCACCGTAAGTATTCTCTTCTTCTCTTCTCCTCCACCGTAACTATAACTCTTCCTCTCTTCTCCTACACCGTCACTATAACTCTTCCTCTCTTCTCCTCCACCGTAACTATAACTCTTCCTCTCTTCTCCTCCACCGTAACTATAACTCTTCCTCTCTTCTCCTCCACCGTAACTATAACTCTTCCTCTCTTCTCCTCCACCGTAACTATAACTCTTCCTCTCTTCTCCTCCACCGTAAGTATTACTCTTCTTCTCTTCTCTCCACCGTAACTATAACTCTTCCTCTCTTCTCCTACACCGTAACTATAACTCTTCCTCTCTTCTCCTCCACCGTAACTATAACTCTTCCTCTCTTCTCCTCCACCGTAACTATAACTCTTCCTCTCTTCTCCTCCACCGTAACTATAACTCTTCCTCTCTTCTCCTCCACCGTAACTATAAGTCTTCCTCTCTTCTCCTCCACCGTAACTATAACTCTTCTTCTCTTCTCCTCCACCGTAAGTATTCTCTTCTTCTCTTCTCCTCCACCGTAACTATAACTCTTCCTCTCTTCTCCTCCACCGTAACTATAACTCTTCCTCTCTTCTCCTCCACCGTAACTATAACTCTTCCTCTCTTCTCCTCCACCGTAACTATAACTCTTCCTCTCTTCTCCTCCACCGTAACTATAACTCTTTCTCTCTTCTCCTCCACCGTAACTATAACTCTTTCTCTCTTCTCCTACACCGTAACTATAACTCTTCTTCTCTTCTCCTCCACCGTAAGTATTCTCTTCTTCTCTTCTCCTCCACCGTAACTATAACTCTTCCTCTCTTCTCCTACACCGTCACTATAACTCTTCCTCTCTTCTCCTCCACCGTAACTATAACTCTTCCTCTCTTCTCCTCCACCGTAACTATAACTCTTCCTCTCTTCTCCTCCACCGTAACTATAACTCTTCCTCTCTTCTCCTCCACCGTAACTATAACTCTTCCTCTCTTCTCCTCCACCGTAAGTATTCTCTTCTTCTCTTCTCCTCCACCGTAACTATAACTCTTCCTCTCTTCTCCTACACCGTAACTATAACTCTTCCTCTCTTCTCCTCCACCGTAACTATAACTCTTCCTCTCTTCTCCTCCACCGTAACTATAACTCTTCCTCTCTTCTCCTCCACCGTAACTATAACTCTTCCTCTCTTCTCCTCCACCGTAACTATAACTCTTCCTCTCTTCTCCTCCACCGTAACTATAACTCTTCCTCTCTTCTCCTCCACCGTAACTATAACTCTTTCTCTCTTCTCCTACACCGTAACTATAACTCTTCTTCTCTTCTCCTCCACCGTAAGTATTCTCTTCTTCTCTTCTCCTCCACCGTAACTATAACTCTTCCTCTCTTCTCCTACACCGTCACTATAACTCTTCCTCTCTTCTCCTCCACCGTAACTATAACTCTTCCTCTCTTCTCCTCCACCGTAACTATAACTCTTCCTCTCTTCTCCTCCACCGTAACTATAACTCTTCCTCTCTTCTCCTCCACCGTAACTATAACTCTTCCTCTCTTCTCCTCCACCGTAACTATAACTCTTCCTCTCTTCTCCTCCACCGTAACTATAACTCTTCCTCTCTTCTCCTCCACCGTAACTATAACTCTTCCTCTCTTCTCCTACACCGTAACTATAACTCTTCCTCTCTTCTCCTCCACCGTAATTATAACTCGTCCTCTCTTCTCCTTCACCGTAACTATAACTCTTCCTCTCTTCTCCTTCACCGTAACTATAACTCTTCCTCTCTTCTCCTCTACCGTAACTATAACTCTTCCTCTCTTCTCCTCCATCGTAACTATAACTCTTCCTCTCTTCTCCTCCACCGTAACTATAACACTTCCTCTCTTCTCCTCCACCGTAACTATAACTCTTCCTCTCTTCTCCTCCACCGTAACTATAACTCTTCCTCTCTTCTCCTCCACCGTAACTATAACTCTTCCTCTCTTCTCCTCCACCGTAACTATAACTCTTCCTCTCTTCTCCTCCACCGTAACTATAACTCTTCCTCTCTTCTCCTCCACCGTAACTATAACTCTTCCTCTCTTCTCCTACACCGTAACTATAACTCTTCCTCTCTTCTCCTCCACCGTAACTATAACTCTTCTTCTCTTCTCCTCCACCGTAAGTATTCTCTTCTTCTCTTCTCCTCCACCGTAACTATAACTCTTCCTCTCTTCTCCTCCACCGTAACTATAACTCTTCCTCTCTTCTCCTCCACCGTAACTATAACTCTTCCTCTCTTCTCCTCCACCGTAACTATAACTCTTCCTCTCTTCTCCTCCACCGTAACTATAACTCTTTCTCTCTTCTCCTACACCGTAACTATAACTCTTCTTCTCTTCTCCTCCACCGTAAGTATTCTCTTCTTCTCTTCTCCTCCACCGTAACTATAACTCTTCCTCTCTTCTCCTACACCGTCACTATAACTCTTCCTCTCTTCTCCTCCACCGTAACTATAACTCTTCCTCTCTTCTCCTCCACCGTAACTATAACTCTTCCTCTCTTCTCCTCCACCGTAACTATAACTCTTCCTCTCTTCTCCTCCACCGTAACTATAACTCTTCCTCTCTTCTCCTCCACCGTAAGTATTCTCTTCTTCTCTTCTCCTCCACCGTAACTATAACTCTTCCTCTCTTCTCCTACACCGTAACTATAACTCTTCCTCTCTTCTCCTCCACCGTAACTATAACTCTTCCTCTCTTCTCCTCCACCGTAACTATAACTCTTCCTCTCTTCTCCTCCACCGTAACTATAACTCTTCCTCTCTTCTCCTCCACCGTAACTATAACTCTTCCTCTCTTCTCCTCCACCGTAACTATAACTCTTCCTCTCTTCTCCTCCACCGTAACTATAACTCTTTCTCTCTTCTCCTACACCGTAACTATAACTCTTCTTCTCTTCTCCTCCACCGTAAGTATTCTCTTCTTCTCTTCTCCTCCACCGTAACTATAACTCTTCCTCTCTTCTCCTACACCGTCACTATAACTCTTCCTCTCTTCTCCTCCACCGTAACTATAACTCTTCCTCTCTTCTCCTCCACCGTAACTATAACTCTTCCTCTCTTCTCCTCCACCGTAACTATAACTCTTCCTCTCTTCTCCTCCACCGTAACTATAACTCTTCCTCTCTTCTCCTCCACCGTAACTATAACTCTTCCTCTCTTCTCCTCCACCGTAACTATAACTCTTCCTCTCTTCTCCTCCACCGTAACTATAACTCTTCCTCTCTTCTCCTACACCGTAACTATAACTCTTCCTCTCTTCTCCTCCACCGTAATTATAACTCGTCCTCTCTTCTCCTTCACCGTAACTATAACTCTTCCTCTCTTCTCCTTCACCGTAACTATAACTCTTCCTCTCTTCTCCTCTACCGTAACTATAACTCTTCCTCTCTTCTCCTCCATCGTAACTATAACTCGTCCTCTCTTCTCCTCCACCGTAACTATAACACTTCCTCTCTTCTCCTCCACCGTAACTATAACTCTTCCTCTCTTCTCCTCCACCGTAACTATAACTCTTCCTCTCTTCTCCTCCACCGTAACTATAACTCTTCCTCTCTTCTCCTCCACCGTAACTATAACTCTTCCTCTCTTCTCCTCCACCGTAACTATAACTCTTCCTCTCTTCTCCTCCACCGTAACTATAACTCTTCCTCTCTTCTCCTACACCGTAACTATAACTCTTCCTCTCTTCTCCTCCACCGTAACTATAACTCTTCCTCTCTTCTCCTCCACCGTAACTATAACTCTTCCTTTCTTTTCCTTCACCGTAACTATAACTCTTCCTCTCTTCTCCTCTACCGTAACTATAACTCTTCCTCTCTTCTCCTACACCGTAACTATAACTCTTCCTCTCTTCTCCTCCACCATAACTATAACTCTTCCTCTCTTCTACTCCACCGTAACTATAACTCTTCCTCTCTTCTCCTTCACCGTAACTATAACTCTTCCTTTCTTCTCTTCTACCGTAACTATAACTCTTCCTCTCTTCTCCTTCACCGTAAATATAACTCTTCCTCTCTTCTCCTCTACCGTAACTATAACTCTTCCTTTTTCTCCTCCACCGTAACTATAACTCTTCCTCTCTTCTTTCTTCTTCTTAGCGTTGTCCCGCGCCGGCCGAGGTCGGAGTAGGGTCCGCTGTACGGCTTCTAGCTCTCCAGAAACATCTGTCCGTTGCGTCTTCCGAGTGGAGTCTTGCAAGGCGCAGGTCTTGGTTGAGCGTATCCATATATCTTGTCTTCGGTTTGCCTCGAGGGCGTTTGCCTGGTACTTCCATGTCAAGGGCGTGTCTTGCGATGTTGGTCGCGTCTCTTCGCATCACGTGTCCATACCATCTAACTCTCCCTTCTCGCATCTTGTCTTGTATTGGGGCAACGCCGAGTCTCCCTCTCACAATCGTGTTACGCACACAATCTAGGCGAGTCAGTCCTAGTGTCCAGCGTAACATTTTCATCTCATTCGTGTGGATAATGTTCTCGGTTATACGCGTTGTAGGCCAGGTCTCCGTCGAATAGAGAAGCACGGGACGGATTGCTGTTTTATACATCTTTCCGCGTATGCCAGCTGTGATATTCCTATCACAGAGGACACCTGCAGCTTCTCTCCATTTCATCCAAGCTGCATTTACTCTTTGGCGTGCCGCTGCATTTGTTGACGTGTCTGAGGAGATGACAGAACCAAGGTACTTGAATTCGGAGGTCTTCGGGAGCGGTTCACCGCTGATGTGAACAGTTCCTGTCGTTTGCACTCCGATTTCCTGGTACTCGGTCTTCTTGATGTTGAGGCGTAAGCCATGCCTACTAAGAGCGTCATTCCATTCTTGGGTGCGTTTCTCGATTTCGGCACGTGTAGGAGCAGCAAGGAGAATGTCGTCGGCGTATGCGATGGTTGACGGAGCCGGAGTCAGTAGAGGACGCGTGACGGTATCCATAACCAAAATGAAGAGAAGGGGAGACAAAGCACTCCCTTGGTGCACTCCAACGTTTACTGCGAATGGCTCTGTGATGCCGACCGGAGTTCTGACAGTACTCTTTGAATCATCGTACATCGCCATTGTCCATCGAATGTACTCTTCAGGAACCTGATGATCGCGCAATGCATATGAAATAAGATCATGGGGGACTCTGTCGAACGCCTTTTCCAAATCGAGGTAGGTCAGATGGAGAGGTGATCTTTTCTCTGCGTGCTTCTCGACGAGTAAACGGAGTGCAAATATTGCATCTGTTGTGCCTCTTCCGTTCACAAACCCGCATTGCTGAGCTGGAATATCGACGATATCTCGTATGCGTGAATCCAGTATCCTCTCAAATATCTTCATAGTGTGGTTGAGAAGGCGTATTGGACGGTAGTTGCTGCACACTCTGGAATCGCCTTTTCCTTTGAAGACTGGAACGGTCGTGGAGTAGCGCCAGATATGTGGAATTTGGCCTTGCTTTACGATGGTGTTGAACAGCTGCACGAGATGTGCTAGTCCAACATCACCCGCAAGTTTCCAGGCTTCGGTGGCTTTTCCAGGCTTCGGTGGCTAAAAACTCTTCCTCTCTTCTCCTCCACCGTAACTATAACTCTTCCTTTCTTCTCTTCTACCGTAACTATAACTCTTCCTCTCTTCTCCTTCACCGTAAATATAACTCTTCCTCTCTTCTCCTACACCGTAACTATAACTCTTCTTCTCTTCTCCTCCACCGTAAGTATTCTCTTCTTCTCTTCTCCTCCAGCGTAAGTATTCTCTTCTTCTCTTCTCCTCCACCGTAACTATAACTCTTCCTTTCTTCTCTTCTACCGTAACTATAACTCTTCCTCTCTTCTCCTTCACCGTAAATATAACTCTTCCTCTCTTCTCCTCTACCGTAACTATAACTCTTCCTTTTTCTCCTCCACCGTAACTATAACTCTTCCTCTCTTCTACTCCACCGTAACTATAACTCTTCCTCTCTTCTCCTTCACCGTAACTATAACTCTTCCTTTCTTCTCTTCTACCGTAACTATAACTCTTCCTCTCTTCTCCTTCACCGTAAATATAACTCTTCCTCTCTTCTCCTCTACCGTAACTATAACTCTTCCTTTTTCTCCTCCACCGTAACTATAACTCTTCCTCTCTTCTCCTCCACCGTAACTATAACTCTTCCTCTCTTCTCCTCCACCGTAACTATAACTCTTCCTCTCTTCTCCTCCACCGTAACTATAACTCTTCCTCTCTTCTCCTCCACCGTAACTATATTTCTTCCTCTCTTCTCCTCCACCGTAACTATAACTCTTCCTCTCTTCTCCTCCACCGTAACTATAACTCTTCCTCTCTTCTCCTCCACCGTAACTATAACTCTTCCTCTCTTCTCCTCCACCGTAACTATAACTCTTCCTCTCTTCTCCTCCACCGTAACTATAACTCTTCTTCTCTTCTCCTCCACCGTAACTATAACTCTTTCTCTCTTCTTCTACACCGTAACTATAACTCTTCTTCTCTTCTCCTCCACCGTAACTATAACTCTTCCTCTCTTCTCCTACACCGTAACTATAACTCTTCCTCTCTTCTCCTTCACCGTAACTATAACTCTTCCTCTCTTCTCCTCTACCGTAACTATAACTCTTCCTCTCTTCTGCTCCACCGTAACTATAACTCTTCCTCTCTTCTCCTCCACCGTAACTATAACTCTTCCTCTCTTCTCCTCCACCGTAACTATAACTCTTCCTCTCTTCTCCTCCACCGTAACTATAACTCTTCCTCTCTTCTCCTACACCGTAACTATAACTCTTCCTCTCTTCTCCTCCACCGTAACTATAACTCTTCCTCTCTTCTCCTCCACCGTAACTAAAACTCTTTCTCTCTTCTCCTACACCGTAACTATAACTCTTCTTCTCTTCTCCTCCACCGTAAGTATTCTCTTCTTCTCTTCTCCTCCACCGTAACTATAACTCTTCCTCTCTTCTCCTTCACCGTAAATATAACTCTTCCTCTCTTCTCCTCTACCGTAACTATAACTCTTCCTTTTTCTCCTCCACCGTAACTATAACTCTTCCTCTCTTCTCCTCCACCGTAACTATAACTCTTCCTCTCTTCTCCTCCACCGTAACTATAACTCTTCCTCTCTTCTCCTCCACCGTAACTATAACTCTTCCTCTCTTCTCCTCCACCGTAACTATATTTCTTCCTCTCTTCTCCTCCACCGTAACTATAACTCTTCCTCTCTTCTCCTCCACCGTAACTATAACTCTTCCTCTCTTCTCCTCCACCGTAACTATAACTCTTCCTCTCTTCTCCTCCACCGTAACTATAACTCTTCCTCTCTTCTCCTCCACCGTAACTATAACTCTTCTTCTCTTCTCCTCCACCGTAACTATAACTCTTTCTCTCTTCTTCTACACCGTAACTATAACTCTTCTTCTCTTCTCCTCCACCGTAACTATAACTCTTCCTCTCTTCTCCTACACCGTAACTATAACTCTTCCTCTCTTCTCCTTCACCGTAACTATAACTCTTCCTCTCTTCTCCTCTACCGTAACTATAACTCTTCCTCTCTTCTAATCCACCGTAACTATAACTCTTCCTCTCTTCTCCTCCACCGTAACTATAACTCTTCCTCTCTTCTCCTCCACCGTAACTATAACTCTTCCTCTCTTCTCCTCCACCGTAACTATAACTCTTCCTCTCTTCTCCTACACCGTAACTATAACTCTTCCTCTCTTCTCCTCCACCGTAACTATAACTCTTCCTCTCTTCTCCTCCACCGTAACTAAAACTCTTTCTCTCTTCTCCTACACCGTAACTATAACTCTTCTTCTCTTCTCCTCCACCGTAAGTATTCTCTTCTTCTCTTCTCCTCCACCGTAACTATAACTCTTCCTCTCTTCTCCTACACCGTAACTATAACTCTTCCTCTCTTCTCCTCCACCGTAACTATAACTCTTCCTCTCTTCTCCTCCACCGTAACTATAACTCTTCCTCTCTTCTCCTCCACCGTAACTATAACTCTTCCTCTCTTCTCCTCCACCGTAACTATAACTCTTCCTCTCTTTTCCTTCACCGTAACTATAACTCTTCCTCTCTTCTCCTCTACCGTAACTATAACTCTTCCTCTCTTCTCCTACACCGTAACTATAACTCTTCCTCTCTTCTCCTCCACCATAACTATAACTCTTCCTCTCTTCTACTCCACCGTAACTATAACTCTTCCTCTCTTCTCCTTCACCGTAACTATAACTCTTCCTTTCTTCTCTTCTACCGTAACTATAACTCTTCCTCTCTTCTCCTTCACCGTAAATATAACTCTTCCTCTCTTCTCCTCTACCGTAACTATAACTCTTCCTTTTTCTCCTCCACCGTAACTATAACTCTTCCTCTCTTCTCCTACACCGTAACTATAACTCTTCCTCTCTTCTCCTCCACCGTAATTATAACTCGTCCTCTCTTCTCCTACACCGTAACTATAACTCTTCCTCTCTTCTCCTTCACCGTAACTATAACTCTTCCTCTCTTCTCCTCTACCGTAACTATAACTCTTCCTCTCTTCTCCTCCATCGTAACTATAACTCTTCCTCTCTTCTCCTCCACCGTAACTATAACACTTCCTCTCTTCTCCTCCACCGTAACTATAACTCTTCCTCTCTTCTCCTCCACCGTAACTATAACTCTTCCTCTCTTCTCCTCCACCGTAACTATAACTCTTCCTCTCTTCTCCTCCACCGTAACTATAACTCTTCCTCTCTTCTCCTCCACCGTAACTATAACTCTTCCTCTCTTCTCCTCCACCGTAACTATAACTCTTCCTCTCTTCTCCTACACCGTAACTATAACTCTTCCTCTCTTCTCCTCCACCGTAACTATAACTCTTCCTCTCTTCTCCTCCACCGTAACTAAAACTCTTCCTCTCTTTTCCTTCACCGTAACTATAACTCTTCCTCTCTTCTCCTCTACCGTAACTATAACTCTTCCTCTCTTCTCCTACACCGTAACTATAACTCTTCCTCTCTTCTCCTCCACCATAACTATAACTCTTCCTCTCTTCTACTCCACCGTAACTATAACTCTTCCTCTCTTCTCCTTCACCGTAACTATAACTCTTCCTTTCTTCTCTTCTACCGTAACTATAACTCTTCCTCTCTTCTCCTTCACCGTAAATATAACTCTTCCTCTCTTCTCCTCTACCGTAACTATAACTCTTCCTTTTTCTACTCCACCGTAACTATAACTCTTCCTCTCTTCTCCTCCACCGTAACTATAACTCTTCCTTTCTTCTCTTCTACCGTAACTATAACTCTTCCTCTCTTCTCCTTCACCGTAAATATAACTCTTCCTCTCTTCTCCTACACCGTAACTATAACTCTTCTTCTCTTCTCCTCCACCGTAAGTATTCTCTTCTTCTCTTCTCCTCCAGCGTAAGTATTCTCTTCTTCTCTTCTCCTCCACCGTAACTATAACTCTTCCTTTCTTCTCTTCTACCGTAACTATAACTCTTCCTCTCTTCTCCTTCACCGTAAATATAACTCTTCCTCTCTTCTCCTCTACCGTAACTATAACTCTTCCTTTTTCTCCTCCACCGTAACTATAACTCTTCCTCTCTTCTACTCCACCGTAACTATAACTCTTCCTCTCTTCTCCTTCACCGTAACTATAACTCTTCCTTTCTTCTCTTCTACCGTAACTATAACTCTTCCTCTCTTCTCCTTCACCGTAAATATAACTCTTCCTCTCTTCTCCTCTACCGTAACTATAACTCTTCCTTTTTCTCCTCCACCGTAACTATAACTCTTCCTCTCTTCTCCTCCACCGTAACTATAACTCTTCCTCTCTTCTCCTCCACCGTAACTATAACTCTTCCTCTCTTCTCCTCCACCGTAACTATAACTCTTCCTCTCTTCTCCTCCACCGTAACTATATTTCTTCCTCTCTTCTCCTCCACCGTAACTATAACTCTTCCTCTCTTCTCCTCCACCGTAACTATAACTCTTCCTCTGTTCTCCTCCACCGTAACTATAACTCTTCCTCTCTTCTCCTCCACCGTAACTATAACTCTTCCTCTCTTCTCCTCCACCGTAACTATAACTCTTCTTCTCTTCTCCTCCACCGTAACTATAACTCTTTCTCTCTTCTTCTACACCGTAACTATAACTCTTCTTCTCTTCTCCTCCACCGTAACTATAACTCTTCCTCTCTTCTCCTACACCGTAACTATAACTCTTCCTCTCTTCTCCTTCACCGTAACTATAACTCTTCCTCTCTTCTCCTCTACCGTAACTATAACTCTTCCTCTCTTCTGCTCCACCGTAACTATAACTCTTCCTCTCTTCTCCTACACCGTCACTATAACTCTTCCTCTCTTCTCCTCCACCGTAACTATAACTCTTCCTCTCTTCTCCTCCACCGTAACTATAACTCTTCCTCTCTTCTCCTCCACCGTAACTATAACTCTTCCTCTCTTCTCCTCCACCGTAACTATAACTCTTCCTCTCTTCTCCTCCACCGTAACTATAACTCTTCCTCTCTTCTCCTCCACCGTAACTATAACTCTTCCTCTCTTCTCCTACACCGTAACTATAACTCTTCCTCTCTTCTCCTCCACCGTAATTATAACTCGTCCTCTCTTCTCCTTCACCGTAACTATAACTCTTCCTCTCTTCTCCTTCACCGTAACTATAACTCTTCCTCTCTTCTCCTCTACCGTAACTATAACTCTTCCTCTCTTCTCCTCCATCGTAACTATAACTCTTCCTCTCTTCTCCTCCACCGTAACTATAACACTTCCTCTCTTCTCCTCCACCGTAACTATAACTCTTCCTCTCTTCTCCTCCACCGTAACTATAACTCTTCCTCTCTTCTCCTCCACCGTAACTATAACTCTTCCTCTCTTCTCCTCCACCGTAACTATAACTCTTCCTCTCTTCTCCTCCACCGTAACTATAACTCTTCCTCTCTTCTCCTCCACCGTAACTATAACTCTTCCTCTCTTCTCCTACACCGTAACTATAACTCTTCCTCTCTTCTCCTCCACCGTAACTATAACTCTTCCTCTCTTCTCCTCCACCGTAACTATAACTCTTCCTCTCTTTTCCTTCACCGTAACTATAACTCTTCCTCTCTTCTCCTCTACCGTAACTATAACTCTTCCTCTCTTCTCCTACACCGTAACTATAACTCTTCCTCTCTTCTCCTCCACCATAACTATAACTCTTCCTCTCTTCTACTCCACCGTAACTATAACTCTTCCTCTCTTCTCCTTCACCGTAACTATAACTCTTCCTTTCTTCTCTTCTACCGTAACTATAACTCTTCCTCTCTTCTCCTTCACCGTAAATATAACTCTTCCTCTCTTCTCCTCTACCGTAACTATAACTCTTCCTTTTTCTCCTCCACCGTAACTATAACTCTTCCTCTCTTCTTTCTTTCTTCTTCTACACCGTAACTATAACTCTTCTTCTCTTCTCCTCCACCGTAACTATAACTCTTCCTCTCTTCTCTACACCGTAACTATAACTCTTCCTCTCTTCTCCTTCACCGTAACTATAACTCTTCCTCTCTTCTCCTCTACCGTAACTATAACTCTTCCTCTCTTCTGCTCCACCGTAACTATAACTCTTCCTCTCTTCTCCTACACCGTCACTATAACTCTTCCTCTCTTCTCCTCCACCGTAACTATAACTCTTCCTCTCTTCTCCTCCACCGTAACTATAACTCTTCCTCTCTTCTCCTCCACCGTAACTATAACTCTTCCTCTCTTCTCCTCCACCGTAACTATAACTCTTCCTCTCTTCTCCTCCACCGTAACTATAACTCTTCCTCTCTTCTCCTCCACCGTAACTATAACTCTTCCTCTCTTCTCCTCCACCGTAACTATAACTCTTCCTCTCTTCTCCTACACCGTAACTATAACTCTTCCTCTCTTCTCCTCCACCGTAATTATAACTCGTCCTCTCTTCTCCTTCACCGTAACTATAACTCTTCCTCTCTTCTCCTTCACCGTAACTATAACTCTTCCTCTCTTCTCCTCTACCGTAACTATAACTCTTCCTCTCTTCTCCTCCATCGTAACTATAACTCTTCCTCTCTTCTCCTCCACCGTAACTATAACACTTCCTCTCTTCTCCTCCACCGTAACTATAACTCTTCCTCTCTTCTCCTCCACCGTAACTATAACTCTTCCTCTCTTCTCCTCCACCGTAACTATAACTCTTCCTCTCTTCTCCTCCACCGTAACTATAACTCTTCCTCTCTTCTCCTCCACCGTAACTATAACTCTTCCTCTCTTCTCCTCCACCGTAACTATAACTCTTCCTCTCTTCTCCTACACCGTAACTATAACTCTTCCTCTCTTCTCCTCCACCGTAACTATAACTCTTCCTCTCTTCTCCTCCACCGTAACTATAACTCTTCCTCTCTTTTCCTTCACCGTAACTATAACTCTTCCTCTCTTCTCCTCTACCGTAACTATAACTCTTCCTCTCTTCTCCTACACCGTAACTATAACTCTTCCTCTCTTCTCCTCCACCATAACTATAACTCTTCCTCTCTTCTACTCCACCGTAACTATAACTCTTCCTCTCTTCTCCTTCACCGTAACTATAACTCTTCCTTTCTTCTCTTCTACCGTAACTATAACTCTTCCTCTCTTCTCCTTCACCGTAAATATAACTCTTCCTCTCTTCTCCTCTACCGTAACTATAACTCTTCCTTTTTCTCCTCCACCGTAACTATAACTCTTCCTCTCTTCTTTCTTTCTTCTTCTTAGCGTTGTCCCGCGCCGGCCGAGGTCGGAGTAGGGTCCGCTGTACGGCTTCTAGCTCTCCAGAAACATCTGTCCGTTGCGTCTTCCGAGTGGAGTCTTGCAAGGCGCAGGTCTTGGTTGAGCGTATCCATATATCTTGTCTTCGGTTTGCCTCGAGGGCGTTTGCCTGGTACTTCCATGTCAAGGGCGTGTCTTGCGATGTTGGTCGCGTCTCTTCGCATCACGTGTCCATACCATCTAACTCTCCCTTCTCGCATCTTGTCTTGTATTGGGGCAACGCCGAGTCTCCCTCTCACAATCGTGTTACGCACACAATCTAGGCGAGTCAGTCCTAGTGTCCAGCGTAACATTTTCATCTCATTCGTGTGGATAATGTTCTCGGTTATACGCGTTGTAGGCCAGGTCTCCGTCGAATAGAGAAGCACGGGACGGATTGCTGTTTTATACATCTTTCCGCGTATGCCAGCTGTGATATTCCTATCACAGAGGACACCTGCAGCTTCTCTCCATTTCATCCAAGCTGCATTTACTCTTTGGCGTGCCGCTGCATTTGTTGACGTGTCTGAGGAGATGACAGAACCAAGGTACTTGAATTCGGAGGTCTTCGGGAGCGGTTCACCGCTGATGTGAACAGTTCCTGTCGTTTGCACTCCGATTTCCTGGTACTCGGTCTTCTTGATGTTGAGGCGTAAGCCATGCCTACTAAGAGCGTCATTCCATTCTTGGGTGCGTTTCTCGATTTCGGCACGTGTAGGAGCAGCAAGGAGAATGTCGTCGGCGTATGCGATGGTTGACGGAGCCGGAGTCAGTAGAGGACGCGTGACGGTATCCATAACCAAAATGAAGAGAAGGGGAGACAAAGCACTCCCTTGGTGCACTCCAACGTTTACTGCGAATGGCTCTGTGATGCCGACCGGAGTTCTGACAGTACTCTTTGAATCATCGTACATCGCCATTGTCCATCGAATGTACTCTTCAGGAACCTGATGATCGCGCAATGCATATGAAATAAGATCATGGGGGACTCTGTCGAACGCCTTTTCCAAATCGAGGTAGGTCAGATGGAGAGGTGATCTTTTCTCTGCGTGCTTCTCGACGAGTAAACGGAGTGCAAATATTGCATCTGTTGTGCCTCTTCCGTTCACAAACCCGCATTGCTGAGCTGGAATATCGACGATATCTCGTATGCGTGAATCCAGTATCCTCTCAAATATCTTCATAGTGTGGTTGAGAAGGCGTATTGGACGGTAGTTGCTGCACACTCTGGCATCGCCTTTTCCTTTGAAGACTGGAACGGTCGTGGAGTAGCGCCAGATATGTGGAATTTGGCCTTGCTTTACGATGGTGTTGAACAGCTGCACGAGATGTGCTAGTCCAACATCACCCGCAAGTTTCCAGGCTTCGGTGGCTTTTCCAGGCTTCGGTGGCTAAAAACTCTTCCTCTCTTCTCCTCCACCGTAACTATAACTCTTCCTTTCTTCTCTTCTACCGTAACTATAACTCTTCCTCTCTTCTCCTTCACCGTAAATATAACTCTTCCTCTCTTCTCCTACACCGTAACTATAACTCTTCTTCTCTTCTCCTCCACCGTAAGTATTCTCTTCTTCTCTTCTCCTCCAGCGTAAGTATTCTCTTCTTCTCTTCTCCTCCACCGTAACTATAACTCTTCCTTTCTTCTCTTCTACCGTAACTATAACTCTTCCTCTCTTCTCCTTCACCGTAAATATAACTCTTCCTCTCTTCTCCTCTACCGTAACTATAACTCTTCCTTTTTCTCCTCCACCGTAACTATAACTCTTCCTCTCTTCTACTCCACCGTAACTATAACTCTTCCTCTCTTCTCCTTCACCGTAACTATAACTCTTCCTTTCTTCTCTTCTACCGTAACTATAACTCTTCCTCTCTTCTCCTTCACCGTAAATATAACTCTTCCTCTCTTCTCCTCTACCGTAACTATAACTCTTCCTCTTTCTCCTCCACCGTAACTATAACTCTTCCTCTCTTCTCCTCCACCGTAACTATAACTCTTCCTCTCTTCTCCTCCACCGTAACTATAACTCTTCCTCTCTTCTCCTCCACCGTAACTATAACTCTTCCTCTCTTCTCCTCCACCGTAACTATAACTCTTCCTCTCTTCTCCTCCACCGTAACTATAACTCTTCCTCTCTTCTCCTCCACCGTAACTATAACTCTTCCTCTCTTCTCCTCCACCGTAACTATAACTCTTCTTCTCTTCTCCTCCACCATAACTATAACTCTTTCTCTCTTCTTCTACACCGTAACTATAACTCTTCTTCTCTTCTCCTCCACCGTAACTATAACTCTTCCTCTCTTCTCCTACACCGTAACTATAACTCTTCCTCTCTTCTCCTTCACCGTAACTATAACTCTTCCTCTCTTCTCCTCTACCGTAACTATAACTCTTCCTCTCTTCTGCTCCACCGTAACTATAACTCTTCCTCTCTTCTCCTCCACCGTAACTATAACTCTTCCTCTCTTCTCCTCCACCGTAACTATAACTCTTCCTCTCTTCTCCTCCACCGTAACTATAACTCTTCCTCTCTTCTCCTACACCGTAACTATAACTCTTCCTCTCTTCTCCTCCACCGTAACTATAACTCTTCCTCTCTTCTCCTCCACCGTAACTAAAACTCTTTCTCTCTTCTCCTACACCGTAACTATAACTCTTCTTCTCTTCTCCTCCACCGTAAGTATTCTCTTCTTCTCTTCTCCTCCACCGTAACTATAACTCTTCCTCTCTTCTCCTTCACCGTAAATATAACTCTTCCTCTCTTCTCCTCTACCGTAACTATAACTCTTCCTTTTTCTCCTCCACCGTAACTATAACTCTTCCTCTCTTCTCCTCCACCGTAACTATAACTCTTCCTCTCTTCTCCTCAACCGTAACTATAACTCTTCCTCTCTTCTCCTCCACCGTAACTATAACTCTTCCTCTCTTCTCCTCCACCGTAACTATATTTCTTCCTCTCTTCTCCTCCACCGTAACTATAACTCTTCCTCTCTTCTCCTCCACCGTAACTATAACTCTTCCTCTCTTCTCCTCCACCGTAACTATAACTCTTCCTCTCTTCTCCTCCACCGTAACTATAACTCTTCCTCTCTTCTCCTCCACCGTAACTATAACTCTTCTTCTCTTCTCCTCCACCGTAACTATAACTCTTTCTCTCTTCTTCTACACCGTAACTATAACTCTTCTTCTCTTCTCCTCCACCGTAACTATAACTCTTCCTCTCTTCTCCTACACCGTAACTATAACTCTTCCTCTCTTCTCCTTCACCGTAACTATAACTCTTCCTCTCTTCTCCTCTACCGTAACTATAACTCTTCCTCTCTTCTAATCCACCGTAACTATAACTCTTCCTCTCTTCTCCTCCACCGTAACTATAACTCTTCCTCTCTTCTCCTCCACCGTAACTATAACTCTTCCTCTCTTCTCCTCCACCGTAACTATAACTCTTCCTCTCTTCTCCTACACCGTAACTATAACTCTTCCTCTCTTCTCCTCCACCGTAACTATAACTCTTCCTCTCTTCTCCTCCACCGTAACTAAAACTCTTTCTCTCTTCTCCTACACCGTAACTATAACTCTTCTTCTCTTCTCCTCCACCGTAAGTATTCTCTTCTTCTCTTCTCCTCCACCGTAACTATAACTCTTCCTCTCTTCTCCTACACCGTAACTATAACTCTTCCTCTCTTCTCCTCCACCGTAACTATAACTCTTCCTCTCTTCTCCTCCACCGTAACTATAACTCTTCCTCTCTTCTCCTCCACCGTAACTATAACTCTTCCTCTCTTCTCCTCCACCGTAACTATAACTCTCTCTCTCTTCTCCTACACCGTAACTATAACTCTTCTTCTCTTCTCCTCCACCGTAAGTATTCTCTTCTTCTCTTCTCCTCCACCGTAACTATAACTCTTCCTCTCTTCTCCTACACCGTCACTATAACTCTTCCTCTCTTCTCCTCCACCGTAACTATAACTCTTCCTCTCTTCTCCTCCACCGTAACTATAACTCTTCCTCTCTTCTCCTCCACCGTAACTATAACTCTTCCTCTCTTCTCCTCCACCGTAACTATAACTCTTCCTCTCTTCTCCTCCACCGTAACTATAACTCTTCCTCTCTTCTCCTCCACCGTAACTATAACTCTTCCTCTCTTCTCCTCCACCGTAACTATAACTCTTCCTCTCTTCTCCTACACCCTAACTATAACTCTTCCTCTCTTCTCCTCCACCGTAACTATAACTCTTCCTCTCTTCTCCTACACCGTAACTATAACTCTTCCTCTCTTCTCCTTCACCGTAACTATAACTCTTCCTCTCTTCTCCTCTACCGTAACTATAACTCTTCCTCTCTTCTCCTCCATCGTAACTATAACTCTTCCTCTCTTCTCCTCCACCGTAACTATAACACTTCCTCTCTTCTCCTCCACCGTAACTATAACTCTTCCTCTCTTCTCCTCCACCGTAACTATAACTCTTCCTCTCTTCTCCTCCACCGTAACTATAACTCTTCCTCTCTTCTCCTCCACCGTAACTATAACTCTTCCTCTCTTCTCCTCCACCGTAACTATAACTCTTCCTCTCTTCTCCTCCACCGTAACTATAACTCTTCCTCTCTTCTCCTACACCGTAACTATAACTCTTCCTCTCTTCTCCTCCACCGTAACTATAACTCTTCCTCTCTTCTCCTCCACCGTAACTATAACTCTTCCTCTCTTTTCCTTCACCGTAACTATAACTCTTCCTCTCTTCTCCTCTACCGTAACTATAACTCTTCCTCTCTTCTCCTACACCGTAACTATAACTCTTCCTCTCTTCTCCTCCACCATAACTATAACTCTTCCTCTCTTCTACTCCACCGTAACTATAACTCTTCCTCTCTTCTCCTTCACCGTAACTATAACTCTTCCTTTCTTCTCTTCTACCGTAACTATAACTCTTCCTCTCTTCTCCTTCACCGTAAATATAACTCTTCCTCTCTTCTCCTCTACCGTAACTATAACTCTTCCTTTTTCTCCTCCACCGTAACTATAACTCTTCCTCTCTTCTCCTCCACCGTAACTATAACTCTTCCTTTCTTCTCTTCTACCGTAACTATAACTCTTCCTCTCTTCTCCTTCACCGTAAATATAACTCTTCCTCTCTTCTCCTACACCGTAACTATAACTCTTCTTCTCTTCTCCTCCACCGTAAGTATTCTCTTCTTCTCTTCTCCTCCAGCGTAAGTATTCTCTTCTTCTCTTCTCCTCCACCGTAACTATAACTCTTCCTTTCTTCTCTTCTACCGTAACTATAACTCTTCCTCTCTTCTCCTTCACCGTAAATATAACTCTTCCTCTCTTCTCCTCTACCGTAACTATAACTCTTCCTTTTTCTCCTCCACCGTAACTATAACTCTTCCTCTCTTCTACTCCACCGTAACTATAACTCTTCCTCTCTTCTCCTTCACCGTAACTATAACTCTTCCTTTCTTCTCTTCTACCGTAACTATAACTCTTCCTCTCTTCTCCTTCACCGTAAATATAACTCTTCCTCTCTTCTCCTCTACCGTAACTATAACTCTTCCTTTTTCTCCTCCACCGTAACTATAACTCTTCCTCTCTTCTCCTCCACCGTAACTATAACTCTTCCTCTCTTCTCCTCCACCGTAACTATAACTCTTCCTCTCTTCTCCTCCACCGTAACTATAACTCTTCCTCTCTTCTCCTCCACCGTAACTATATTTCTTCCTCTCTTCTCCTCCACCGTAACTATAACTCTTCCTCTCTTCTCCTTCACCGTAACTATAACTCTTCCTTTCTTCTCTTCTACCGTAACTATAACTCTTCCTCTCTTCTCCTTCACCGTAAATATAACTCTTCCTCTCTTCTCCTCTACCGTAACTATAACTCTTCCTTTTTCTCCTCCACCGTAACTATAACTCTTCCTCTCTTCTTTCTTTCTTCTTCTTAGCGTTGTCCCGCGCCGGCCGAGGTCGGAGTAGGGTCCGCTGTACGGCTTCTAGCTCTCCAGAAACATCTGTCCGTTGCGTCTTCCGAGTGGAGTCTTGCAAGGCGCAGGTCTTGGTTGAGCGTATCCATATATCTTGTCTTCGGTTTGCCTCGAGGGCGTTTGCCTGGTACTTCCATGTCAAGGGCGTGTCTTGCGATGTTGGTCGCGTCTCTTCGCATCACGTGTCCATACCATCTAACTCTCCCTTCTCGCATCTTGTCTTGTATTGGGGCAACGCCGAGTCTCCCTCTCACAATCGTGTTACGCACACAATCTAGGCGAGTCAGTCCTAGTGTCCAGCGTAACATTTTCATCTCATTCGTGTGGATAATGTTCTCGGTTATACGCGTTGTAGGCCAGGTCTCCGTCGAATAGAGAAGCACGGGACGGATTGCTGTTTTATACATCTTTCCGCGTATGCCAGCTGTGATATTCCTATCACAGAGGACACCTGCAGCTTCTCTCCATTTCATCCAAGCTGCATTTACTCTTTGGCGTGCCGCTGCATTTGTTGACGTGTCTGAGGAGATGACAGAACCAAGGTACTTGAATTCGGAGGTCTTCGGGAGCGGTTCACCGCTGATGTGAACAGTTCCTGTCGTTTGCACTCCGATTTCCTGGTACTCGGTCTTCTTGATGTTGAGGCGTAAGCCATGCCTACTAAGAGCGTCATTCCATTCTTGGGTGCGTTTCTCGATTTCGGCACGTGTAGGAGCAGCAAGGAGAATGTCGTCGGCGTATGCGATGGTTGACGGAGCCGGAGTCAGTAGAGGACGCGTGACGGTATCCATAACCAAAATGAAGAGAAGGGGAGACAAAGCACTCCCTTGGTGCACTCCAACGTTTACTGCGAATGGCTCTGTGATGCCGACCGGAGTTCTGACAGTACTCTTTGAATCATCGTACATCGCCATTGTCCATCGAATGTACTCTTCAGGAACCTGATGATCGCGCAATGCATATGAAATAAGATCATGGGGGACTCTGTCGAACGCCTTTTCCAAATCGAGGTAGGTCAGATGGAGAGGTGATCTTTTCTCTGCGTGCTTCTCGACGAGTAAACGGAGTGCAAATATTGCATCTGTTGTGCCTCTTCCGTTCACAAACCCGCATTGCTGAGCTGGAATATCGACGATATCTCGTATGCGTGAATCCAGTATCCTCTCAAATATCTTCATAGTGTGGTTGAGAAGGCGTATTGGACGGTAGTTGCTGCACACTCTGGCATCGCCTTTTCCTTTGAAGACTGGAACGGTCGTGGAGTAGCGCCAGATATGTGGAATTTGGCCTTGCTTTACGATGGTGTTGAACAGCTGCACGAGATGTGCTAGTCCAACATCACCCGCAAGTTTCCAGGCTTCGGTGGCTTTTCCAGGCTTCGGTGGCTAAAAACTCTTCCTCTCTTCTCCTCCACCGTAACTATAACTCTTCCTTTCTTCTCTTCTACCGTAACTATAACTCTTCCTCTCTTCTCCTTCACCGTAAATATAACTCTTCCTCTCTTCTCCTACACCGTAACTATAACTCTTCTTCTCTTCTCCTCCACCGTAAGTATTCTCTTCTTCTCTTCTCCTCCAGCGTAAGTATTCTCTTCTTCTCTTCTCCTCCACCGTAACTATAACTCTTCCTTTCTTCTCTTCTACCGTAACTATAACTCTTCCTCTCTTCTCCTTCACCGTAAATATAACTCTTCCTCTCTTCTCCTCTACCGTAACTATAACTCTTCCTTTTTCTCCTCCACCGTAACTATAACTCTTCCTCTCTTCTACTCCACCGTAACTATAACTCTTCCTCTCTTCTCCTTCACCGTAACTATAACTCTTCCTTTCTTCTCTTCTACCGTAACTATAACTCTTCCTCTCTTCTCCTTCACCGTAAATATAACTCTTCCTCTCTTCTCCTCTACCGTAACTATAACTCTTCCTCTTTCTCCTCCACCGTAACTATAACTCTTCCTCTCTTCTCCTCCACCGTAACTATAACTCTTCCTCTCTTCTCCTCCACCGTAACTATAACTCTTCCTCTCTTCTCCTCCACCGTAACTATAACTCTTCCTCTCTTCTCCTCCACCGTAACTATATTTCTTCCTCTCTTCTCCTCCACCGTAACTATAACTCTTCCTCTCTTCTCCTCCACCGTAACTATAACTCTTCCTCTCTTCTCCTCCACCGTAACTATAACTCTTCTTCTCTTCTCCTCCACCATAACTATAACTCTTTCTCTCTTCTTCTACACCGTAACTATAACTCTTCTTCTCTTCTCCTCCACCGTAACTATAACTCTTCCTCTCTTCTCCTACACCGTAACTATAACTCTTCCTCTCTTCTCCTTCACCGTAACTATAACTCTTCCTCTCTTCTCCTCTACCGTAACTATAACTCTTCCTCTCTTCTGCTCCACCGTAACTATAACTCTTCCTCTCTTCTCCTCCACCGTAACTATAACTCTTCCTCTCTTCTCCTCCACCGTAACTATAACTCTTCCTCTCTTCTCCTCCACCGTAACTATAACTCTTCCTCTCTTCTCCTACACCGTAACTATAACTCTTCCTCTCTTCTCCTCCACCGTAACTATAACTCTTCCTCTCTTCTCCTCCACCGTAACTAAAACTCTTTCTCTCTTCTCCTACACCGTAACTATAACTCTTCTTCTCTTCTCCTCCACCGTAAGTATTCTCTTCTTCTCTTCTCCTCCACCGTAACTATAACTCTTCCTCTCTTCTCCTTCACCGTAAATATAACTCTTCCTCTCTTCTCCTCTACCGTAACTATAACTCTTCCTTTTTCTCCTCCACCGTAACTATAACTCTTCCTCTCTTCTCCTCCACCGTAACTATAACTCTTCCTCTCTTCTCCTCAACCGTAACTATAACTCTTCCTCTCTTCTCCTCCACCGTAACTATAACTCTTCCTCTCTTCTCCTCCACCGTAACTATATTTCTTCCTCTCTTCTCCTCCACCGTAACTATAACTCTTCCTCTCTTCTCCTCCACCGTAACTATAACTCTTCCTCTCTTCTCCTCCACCGTAACTATAACTCTTCCTCTCTTCTCCTCCACCGTAACTATAACTCTTCCTCTCTTCTCCTCCACCGTAACTATAACTCTTCTTCTCTTCTCCTCCACCGTAACTATAACTCTTTCTCTCTTCTTCTACACCGTAACTATAACTCTTCTTCTCTTCTCCTCCACCGTAACTATAACTCTTCCTCTCTTCTCCTACACCGTAACTATAACTCTTCCTCTCTTCTCCTTCACCGTAACTATAACTCTTCCTCTCTTCTCCTCTACCGTAACTATAACTCTTCCTCTCTTCTAATCCACCGTAACTATAACTCTTCCTCTCTTCTCCTCCACCGTAACTATAACTCTTCCTCTCTTCTCCTCCACCGTAACTATAACTCTTCCTCTCTTCTCCTCCACCGTAACTATAACTCTTCCTCTCTTCTCCTACACCGTAACTATAACTCTTCCTCTCTTCTCCTCCACCGTAACTATAACTCTTCCTCTCTTCTCCTCCACCGTAACTAAAACTCTTTCTCTCTTCTCCTACACCGTAACTATAACTCTTCTTCTCTTCTCCTCCACCGTAAGTATTCTCTTCTTCTCTTCTCCTCCACCGTAACTATAACTCTTCCTCTCTTCTCCTACACCGTAACTATAACTCTTCCTCTCTTCTCCTCCACCGTAACTATAACTCTTCCTCTCTTCTCCTCCACCGTAACTATAACTCTTCCTCTCTTCTCCTCCACCGTAACTATAACTCTTCCTCTCTTCTCCTCCACCGTAACTATAACTCTTTCTCTCTTCTCCTACACCGTAACTATAACTCTTCTTCTCTTCTCCTCCACCGTAAGTATTCTCTTCTTCTCTTCTCCTCCACCGTAACTATAACTCTTCCTCTCTTCTCCTACACCGTCACTATAACTCTTCCTCTCTTCTCCTCCACCGTAACTATAACTCTTCCTCTCTTCTCCTCCACCGTAACTATAACTCTTCCTCTCTTCTCCTCCACCGTAACTATAACTCTTCCTCTCTTCTCCTCCACCGTAACTATAACTCTTCCTCTCTTCTCCTCCACCGTAACTATAACTCTTCCTCTCTTCTCCTCCACCGTAACTATAACTCTTCCTCTCTTCTCCTCCACCGTAACTATAACTCTTCCTCTCTTCTCCTACACCCTAACTATAACTCTTCCTCTCTTCTCCTCCACCGTAATTATAACTCGTCCTCTCTTCTCCTACACCGTAACTATAACTCTTCCTCTCTTCTCCTTCACCGTAACTATAACTCTTCCTCTCTTCTCCTCTACCGTAACTATAACTCTTCCTCTCTTCTCCTCCATCGTAACTATAACTCTTCCTCTCTTCTCCTCCACCGTAACTATAACACTTCCTCTCTTCTCCTCCACCGTAACTATAACTCTTCCTCTCTTCTCCTCCACCGTAACTATAACTCTTCCTCTCTTCTCCTCCACCGTAACTATAACTCTTCCTCTCTTCTCCTCCACCGTAACTATAACTCTTCCTCTCTTCTCCTCCACCGTAACTATAACTCTTCCTCTCTTCTCCTCCACCGTAACTATAACTCTTCCTCTCTTTTCCTTCACCGTAACTATAACTCTTCCTCTCTTCTCCTCTACCGTAACTATAACTCTTCCTCTCTTCTCCTACACCGTAACTATAACTCTTCCTCTCTTCTCCTCCACCATAACTATAACTCTTCCTCTCTTCTACTCCACCGTAACTATAACTCTTCCTCTCTTCTCCTTCACCGTAACTATAACTCTTCCTTTCTTCTCTTCTACCGTAACTATAACTCTTCCTCTCTTCTCCTCTACCGTAACTATAACTCTTCCTTTTTCTCCTCCACCGTAACTATAACTCTTCCTCTCTTCTCCTCCACCGTAACTATAACTCTTCCTTTCTTCTCTTCTACCGTAACTATAACTCTTCCTCTCTTCTCCTTCACCGTAAATATAACTCTTCCTCTCTTCTCCTACACCGTAACTATAACTCTTCTTCTCTTCTCCTCCACCGTAAGTATTCTCTTCTTCTCTTCTCCTCCAGCGTAAGTATTCTCTTCTTCTCTTCTCCTCCACCGTAACTATAACTCTTCCTTTCTTCTCTTCTACCGTAACTATAACTCTTCCTCTCTTCTCCTTCACCGTAAATATAACTCTTCCTCTCTTCTCCTCTACCGTAACTATAACTCTTCCTCTCTTCTCCTTCACCGTAAATATAACTCTTCCTCTCTTCTCCTACACCGTAACTATAACTCTTCTTCTCTTCTCCTCCACCGTAAGTATTCTCTTCTTCTCTTCTCCTCCAGCGTAAGTATTCTCTTCTTCTCTTCTCCTCCACCGTAACTATAACTCTTCCTTTCTTCTCTTCTACCGTAACTATAACTCTTCCTCTCTTCTCCTTCACCGTAAATATAACTCTTCCTCTCTTCTCCTCCACCGTAACTATAACTCTTTCTCTCTTCTCCTACACCGTAACTATAACTCTTCTTCTCTTCTCCTCCACCGTAAGTATTCTCTTCTTCTCTTCTCCTCCACCGTAACTATAACTCTTCCTCTCTTCTCCTACACCGTCACTATAACTCTTCCTCTCTTCTCCTCCACCGTAACTATAACTCTTCCTCTCTTCTCCTCCACCGTAACTATAACTCTTCCTCTCTTCTCCTCCACCGTAACTATAACTCTTCCTCTCTTCTCCTCCACCGTAACTATAACTCTTCCTCTCTTCTCCTCCACCGTAACTATAACTCTTCCTCTCTTCTCCTCCACCGTAACTATAACTCTTCCTCTCTTCTCCTCCACCGTAACTATAACTCTTCCTCTCTTCTCCTACACCCTAACTATAACTCTTCCTCTCTTCTCCTCCACCGTAATTATAACTCGTCCTCTCTTCTCCTACACCGTAACTATAACTCTTCCTCTCTTCTCCTTCACCGTAACTATAACTCTTCCTCTCTTCTCCTCTACCGTAACTATAACTCTTCCTCTCTTCTCCTCCATCGTAACTATAACTCTTCCTCTCTTCTCCTCCACCGTAACTATAACACTTCCTCTCTTCTCCTCCACCGTAACTATAACTCTTCCTCTCTTCTCCTCCACCGTAACTATAACTCTTCCTCTCTTCTCCTCCACCGTAACTATAACTCTTCCTCTCTTCTCCTCCACCGTAACTATAACTCTTCCTCTCTTCTCCTCCACCGTAACTATAACTCTTCCTCTCTTCTCCTCCACCGTAACTATAACTCTTCCTCTCTTTTCCTTCACCGTAACTATAACTCTTCCTCTCTTCTCCTCTACCGTAACTATAACTCTTCCTCTCTTCTCCTACACCGTAACTATAACTCTTCCTCTCTTCTCCTCCACCATAACTATAACTCTTCCTCTCTTCTACTCCACCGTAACTATAACTCTTCCTCTCTTCTCCTTCACCGTAACTATAACTCTTCCTTTCTTCTCTTCTACCGTAACTATAACTCTTCCTCTCTTCTCCTCTACCGTAACTATAACTCTTCCTTTTTCTCCTCCACCGTAACTATAACTCTTCCTCTCTTCTCCTCCACCGTAACTATAACTCTTCCTTTCTTCTCTTCTACCGTAACTATAACTCTTCCTCTCTTCTCCTTCACCGTAAATATAACTCTTCCTCTCTTCTCCTACACCGTAACTATAACTCTTCTTCTCTTCTCCTCCACCGTAAGTATTCTCTTCTTCTCTTCTCCTCCAGCGTAAGTATTCTCTTCTTCTCTTCTCCTCCACCGTAACTATAACTCTTCCTTTCTTCTCTTCTACCGTAACTATAACTCTTCCTCTCTTCTCCTTCACCGTAAATATAACTCTTCCTCTCTTCTCCTCTACCGTAACTATAACTCTTCCTTTTTCTCCTCCACCGTAACTATAACTCTTCCTCTCTTCTACTCCACCGTAACTATAACTCTTCCTCTCTTCTCCTTCACCGTAACTATAACTCTTCCTTTCTTCTCTTCTACCGTAACTATAACTCTTCCTCTCTTCTCCTTCACCGTAAATATAACTCTTCCTCTCTTCTCCTCTACCGTAACTATAACTCTTCCTTTTTCTCCTCCACCGTAACTATAACTCTTCCTCTCTTCTCCTCCACCGTAACTATAACTCTTCCTCTCTTCTCCTCCACCGTAACTATAACTCTTCCTCTCTTCTCCTCCACCGTAACTATAACTCTTCCTCTCTTCTCCTCCACCGTAACTATATTTCTTCCTCTCTTCTCCTCCACCGTAACTATAACTCTTCCTCTCTTCTCCTTCACCGTAACTATAACTCTTCCTTTCTTCTCTTCTACCGTAACTATAACTCTTCCTCTCTTCTCCTTCACCGTAAATATAACTCTTCCTCTCTTCTCCTCTACCGTAACTATAACTCTTCCTTTTTCTCCTCCACCGTAACTATAACTCTTCCTCTCTTCTTTCTTTCTTCTTCTTAGCGTTGTCCCGCGCCGGCCGAGGTCGGAGTAGGGTCCGCTGTACGGCTTCTAGCTCTCCAGAAACATCTGTCCGTTGCGTCTTCCGAGTGGAGTCTTGCAAGGCGCAGGTCTTGGTTGAGCGTATCCATATATCTTGTCTTCGGTTTGCCTCGAGGGCGTTTGCCTGGTACTTCCATGTCAAGGGCGTGTCTTGCGATGTTGGTCGCGTCTCTTCGCATCACGTGTCCATACCATCTAACTCTCCCTTCTCGCATCTTGTCTTGTATTGGGGCAACGCCGAGTCTCCCTCTCACAATCGTGTTACGCACACAATCTAGGCGAGTCAGTCCTAGTGTCCAGCGTAACATTTTCATCTCATTCGTGTGGATAATGTTCTCGGTTATACGCGTTGTAGGCCAGGTCTCCGTCGAATAGAGAAGCACGGGACGGATTGCTGTTTTATACATCTTTCCGCGTATGCCAGCTGTGATATTCCTATCACAGAGGACACCTGCAGCTTCTCTCCATTTCATCCAAGCTGCATTTACTCTTTGGCGTGCCGCTGCATTTGTTGACGTGTCTGAGGAGATGACAGAACCAAGGTACTTGAATTCGGAGGTCTTCGGGAGCGGTTCACCGCTGATGTGAACAGTTCCTGTCGTTTGCACTCCGATTTCCTGGTACTCGGTCTTCTTGATGTTGAGGCGTAAGCCATGCCTACTAAGAGCGTCATTCCATTCTTGGGTGCGTTTCTCGATTTCGGCACGTGTAGGAGCAGCAAGGAGAATGTCGTCGGCGTATGCGATGGTTGACGGAGCCGGAGTCAGTAGAGGACGCGTGACGGTATCCATAACCAAAATGAAGAGAAGGGGAGACAAAGCACTCCCTTGGTGCACTCCAACGTTTACTGCGAATGGCTCTGTGATGCCGACCGGAGTTCTGACAGTACTCTTTGAATCATCGTACATCGCCATTGTCCATCGAATGTACTCTTCAGGAACCTGATGATCGCGCAATGCATATGAAATAAGATCATGGGGGACTCTGTCGAACGCCTTTTCCAAATCGAGGTAGGTCAGATGGAGAGGTGATCTTTTCTCTGCGTGCTTCTCGACGAGTAAACGGAGTGCAAATATTGCATCTGTTGTGCCTCTTCCGTTCACAAACCCGCATTGCTGAGCTGGAATATCGACGATATCTCGTATGCGTGAATCCAGTATCCTCTCAAATATCTTCATAGTGTGGTTGAGAAGGCGTATTGGACGGTAGTTGCTGCACACTCTGGCATCGCCTTTTCCTTTGAAGACTGGAACGGTCGTGGAGTAGCGCCAGATATGTGGAATTTGGCCTTGCTTTACGATGGTGTTGAACAGCTGCACGAGATGTGCTAGTCCAACATCACCCGCAAGTTTCCAGGCTTCGGTGGCTTTTCCAGGCTTCGGTGGCTAAAAACTCTTCCTCTCTTCTCCTCCACCGTAACTATAACTCTTCCTTTCTTCTCTTCTACCGTAACTATAACTCTTCCTCTCTTCTCCTTCACCGTAAATATAACTCTTCCTCTCTTCTCCTACACCGTAACTATAACTCTTCTTCTCTTCTCCTCCACCGTAAGTATTCTCTTCTTCTCTTCTCCTCCAGCGTAAGTATTCTCTTCTTCTCTTCTCCTCCACCGTAACTATAACTCTTCCTTTCTTCTCTTCTACCGTAACTATAACTCTTCCTCTCTTCTCCTTCACCGTAAATATAACTCTTCCTCTCTTCTCCTCTACCGTAACTATAACTCTTCCTTTTTCTCCTCCACCGTAACTATAACTCTTCCTCTCTTCTACTCCACCGTAACTATAACTCTTCCTCTCTTCTCCTTCACCGTAACTATAACTCTTCCTTTCTTCTCTTCTACCGTAACTATAACTCTTCCTCTCTTCTCCTTCACCGTAAATATAACTCTTCCTCTCTTCTCCTCTACCGTAACTATAACTCTTCCTCTTTCTCCTCCACCGTAACTATAACTCTTCCTCTCTTCTCCTCCACCGTAACTATAACTCTTCCTCTCTTCTCCTCCACCGTAACTATAACTCTTCCTCTCTTCTCCTCCACCGTAACTATAACTCTTCCTCTCTTCTCCTCCACCGTAACTATATTTCTTCCTCTCTTCTCCTCCACCGTAACTATAACTCTTCCTCTCTTCTCCTCCACCGTAACTATAACTCTTCCTCTCTTCTCCTCCACCGTAACTATAACTCTTCTTCTCTTCTCCTCCACCATAACTATAACTCTTTCTCTCTTCTTCTACACCGTAACTATAACTCTTCTTCTCTTCTCCTCCACCGTAACTATAACTCTTCCTCTCTTCTCCTACACCGTAACTATAACTCTTCCTCTCTTCTCCTTCACCGTAACTATAACTCTTCCTCTCTTCTCCTCTACCGTAACTATAACTCTTCCTCTCTTCTGCTCCACCGTAACTATAACTCTTCCTCTCTTCTCCTCCACCGTAACTATAACTCTTCCTCTCTTCTCCTCCACCGTAACTATAACTCTTCCTCTCTTCTCCTCCACCGTAACTATAACTCTTCCTCTCTTCTCCTACACCGTAACTATAACTCTTCCTCTCTTCTCCTCCACCGTAACTATAACTCTTCCTCTCTTCTCCTCCACCGTAACTAAAACTCTTTCTCTCTTCTCCTACACCGTAACTATAACTCTTCTTCTCTTCTCCTCCACCGTAAGTATTCTCTTCTTCTCTTCTCCTCCACCGTAACTATAACTCTTCCTCTCTTCTCCTTCACCGTAAATATAACTCTTCCTCTCTTCTCCTCTACCGTAACTATAACTCTTCCTTTTTCTCCTCCACCGTAACTATAACTCTTCCTCTCTTCTCCTCCACCGTAACTATAACTCTTCCTCTCTTCTCCTCAACCGTAACTATAACTCTTCCTCTCTTCTCCTCCACCGTAACTATAACTCTTCCTCTCTTCTCCTCCACCGTAACTATATTTCTTCCTCTCTTCTCCTCCACCGTAACTATAACTCTTCCTCTCTTCTCCTCCACCGTAACTATAACTCTTCCTCTCTTCTCCTCCACCGTAACTATAACTCTTCCTCTCTTCTCCTCCACCGTAACTATAACTCTTCCTCTCTTCTCCTCCACCGTAACTATAACTCTTCTTCTCTTCTCCTCCACCGTAACTATAACTCTTTCTCTCTTCTTCTACACCGTAACTATAACTCTTCTTCTCTTCTCCTCCACCGTAACTATAACTCTTCCTCTCTTCTCCTACACCGTAACTATAACTCTTCCTCTCTTCTCCTTCACCGTAACTATAACTCTTCCTCTCTTCTCCTCTACCGTAACTATAACTCTTCCTCTCTTCTAATCCACCGTAACTATAACTCTTCCTCTCTTCTCCTCCACCGTAACTATAACTCTTCCTCTCTTCTCCTCCACCGTAACTATAACTCTTCCTCTCTTCTCCTCCACCGTAACTATAACTCTTCCTCTCTTCTCCTACACCGTAACTATAACTCTTCCTCTCTTCTCCTCCACCGTAACTATAACTCTTCCTCTCTTCTCCTCCACCGTAACTAAAACTCTTTCTCTCTTCTCCTACACCGTAACTATAACTCTTCTTCTCTTCTCCTCCACCGTAAGTATTCTCTTCTTCTCTTCTCCTCCACCGTAACTATAACTCTTCCTCTCTTCTCCTACACCGTAACTATAACTCTTCCTCTCTTCTCCTCCACCGTAACTATAACTCTTCCTCTCTTCTCCTCCACCGTAACTATAACTCTTCCTCTCTTCTCCTCCACCGTAACTATAACTCTTCCTCTCTTCTCCTCCACCGTAACTATAACTCTTTCTCTCTTCTCCTACACCGTAACTATAACTCTTCTTCTCTTCTCCTCCACCGTAAGTATTCTCTTCTTCTCTTCTCCTCCACCGTAACTATAACTCTTCCTCTCTTCTCCTACACCGTCACTATAACTCTTCCTCTCTTCTCCTCCACCGTAACTATAACTCTTCCTCTCTTCTCCTCCACCGTAACTATAACTCTTCCTCTCTTCTCCTCCACCGTAACTATAACTCTTCCTCTCTTCTCCTCCACCGTAACTATAACTCTTCCTCTCTTCTCCTCCACCGTAACTATAACTCTTCCTCTCTTCTCCTCCACCGTAACTATAACTCTTCCTCTCTTCTCCTCCACCGTAACTATAACTCTTCCTCTCTTCTCCTACACCCTAACTATAACTCTTCCTCTCTTCTCCTCCACCGTAATTATAACTCGTCCTCTCTTCTCCTACACCGTAACTATAACTCTTCCTCTCTTCTCCTTCACCGTAACTATAACTCTTCCTCTCTTCTCCTCTACCGTAACTATAACTCTTCCTCTCTTCTCCTCCATCGTAACTATAACTCTTCCTCTCTTCTCCTCCACCGTAACTATAACACTTCCTCTCTTCTCCTCCACCGTAACTATAACTCTTCCTCTCTTCTCCTCCACCGTAACTATAACTCTTCCTCTCTTCTCCTCCACCGTAACTATAACTCTTCCTCTCTTCTCCTCCACCGTAACTATAACTCTTCCTCTCTTCTCCTCCACCGTAACTATAACTCTTCCTCTCTTCTCCTCCACCGTAACTATAACTCTTCCTCTCTTCTCCTACACCGTAACTATAACTCTTCCTCTCTTCTCCTCCACCGTAACTATAACTCTTCCTCTCTTCTCCTCCACCGTAACTATAACTCTTCCTCTCTTCTCCTCCACCGTAACTATAACTCTTCCTCTCTTTTCCTTCACCGTAACTATAACTCTTCCTCTCTTCTCCTCTACCGTAACTATAACTCTTCCTCTCTTCTCCTACACCGTAACTATAACTCTTCCTCTCTTCTCCTCCACCATAACTATAACTCTTCCTCTCTTCTACTCCACCGTAACTATAACTCTTCCTCTCTTCTCCTTCACCGTAACTATAACTCTTCCTTTCTTCTCTTCTACCGTAACTATAACTCTTCCTCTCTTCTCCTTCACCGTAAATATAACTCTTCCTCTCTTCTCCTCTACCGTAACTATAACTCTTCCTTTTTCTCCTCCACCGTAACTATAACTCTTCCTCTCTTCTCCTCCACCGTAACTATAACTCTTCCTTTCTTCTCTTCTACCGTAACTATAACTCTTCCTCTCTTCTCCTTCACCGTAAATATAACTCTTCCTCTCTTCTCCTACACCGTAACTATAACTCTTCTTCTCTTCTCCTCCACCGTAAGTATTCTCTTCTTCTCTTCTCCTCCAGCGTAAGTATTCTCTTCTTCTCTTCTCCTCCACCGTAACTATAACTCTTCCTTTCTTCTCTTCTACCGTAACTATAACTCTTCCTCTCTTCTCCTTCACCGTAAATATAACTCTTCCTCTCTTCTCCTCTACCGTAACTATAACTCTTCCTTTTTCTCCTCCACCGTAACTATAACTCTTCCTCTCTTCTACTCCACCGTAACTATAACTCTTCCTCTCTTCTCCTTCACCGTAACTATAACTCTTCCTTTCTTCTCTTCTACCGTAACTATAACTCTTCCTCTCTTCTCCTTCACCGTAAATATAACTCTTCCTCTCTTCTCCTCTACCGTAACTATAACTCTTCCTTTTTCTCCTCCACCGTAACTATAACTCTTCCTCTCTTCTCCTCCACCGTAACTATAACTCTTCCTCTCTTCTCCTCCACCGTAACTATAACTCTTCCTCTCTTCTCCTCCACCGTAACTATAACTCTTCCTCTCTTCTCCTCCACCGTAACTATATTTCTTCCTCTCTTCTCCTCCACCGTAACTATAACTCTTCCTCTCTTCTCCTCCACCGTAACTATAACTCTTCCTCTCTTCTCCTCCACCGTAACTATAACTCTTCCTCTCTTCTCCTCCACCGTAACTATAACTCTTCCTCTCTTCTCCTCCACCGTAACTATAACTCTTCTTCTCTTCTCCTCCACCGTAACTATAACTCTTTCTCTCTTCTTCTACACCGTAACTATAACTCTTCTTCTCTTCTCCTCCACCGTAACTATAACTCTTCCTCTCTTCTCCTACACCGTAACTATAACTCTTCCTCTCTTCTCCTTCACCGTAACTATAACTCTTCCTCTCTTCTCCTCTACCGTAACTATAACTCTTCCTCTCTTCTGCTCCACCGTAACTATAACTCTTCCTCTCTTCTCCTCCACCGTAACTATAACTCTTCCTCTCTTCTCCTCCACCGTAACTATAACTCTTCCTCTCTTCTCCTCCACCGTAACTATAACTCTTCCTCTCTTCTCCTCCACCGTAACTATAACTCTTCCTCTCTTCTCCTCCACCGTAACTATAACTCTTCCTCTCTTTTCCTTCACCGTAACTATAACTCTTCCTCTCTTCTCCTCTACCGTAACTATAACTCTTCCTCTCTTCTCCTACACCGTAACTATAACTCTTCCTCTCTTCTCCTCCACCATAACTATAACTCTTCCTCTCTTCTACTCCACCGTAACTATAACTCTTCCTCTCTTCTCCTTCACCGTAACTATAACTCTTCCTTTCTTCTCTTCTACCGTAACTATAACTCTTCCTCTCTTCTCCTTCACCGTAAATATAACTCTTCCTCTCTTCTCCTCTACCGTAACTATAACTCTTCCTTTTTCTCCTCCACCGTAACTATAACTCTTCCTCTCTTCTCCTCCACCGTAACTATAACTCTTCCTTTCTTCTCTTCTACCGTAACTATAACTCTTCCTCTCTTCTCCTTCACCGTAAATATAACTCTTCCTCTCTTCTCCTACACCGTAACTATAACTCTTCTTCTCTTCTCCTCCACCGTAAGTATTCTCTTCTTCTCTTCTCCTCCAGCGTAAGTATTCTCTTCTTCTCTTCTCCTCCACCGTAACTATAACTCTTCCTTTCTTCTCTTCTACCGTAACTATAACTCTTCCTCTCTTCTCCTTCACCGTAAATATAACTCTTCCTCTCTTCTCCTCTACCGTAACTATAACTCTTCCTTTTTCTCCTCCACCGTAACTATAACTCTTCCTCTCTTCTACTCCACCGTAACTATAACTCTTCCTCTCTTCTCCTTCACCGTAACTATAACTCTTCCTTTCTTCTCTTCTACCGTAACTATAACTCTTCCTCTCTTCTCCTTCACCGTAAATATAACTCTTCCTCTCTTCTCCTCTACCGTAACTATAACTCTTCCTTTTTCTCCTCCACCGTAACTATAACTCTTCCTCTCTTCTCCTCCACCGTAACTATAACTCTTCCTCTCTTCTCCTCCACCGTAACTATAACTCTTCCTCTCTTCTCCTCCACCGTAACTATAACTCTTCCTCTCTTCTCCTCCACCGTAACTATATTTCTTCCTCTCTTCTCCTCCACCGTAACTATAACTCTTCCTCTCTTCTCCTCCACCGTAACTATAACTCTTCCTCTCTTCTCCTCCACCGTAACTATAACTCTTCCTCTCTTCTCCTCCACCGTAACTATAACTCTTCCTCTCTTCTCCTCCACCGTAACTATAACTCTTCTTCTCTTCTCCTCCACCGTAACTATAACTCTTTCTCTCTTCTTCTACACCGTAACTATAACTCTTCTTCTCTTCTCCTCCACCGTAACTATAACTCTTCCTCTCTTCTCCTACACCGTAACTATAACTCTTCCTCTCTTCTCCTTCACCGTAACTATAACTCTTCCTCTCTTCTCCTACACCGTAACTAAAACTCTTCCTCTCTTCTCCTCCACCGTAACTATAACTCTTCCTCTCTTCTCCTCCACCGTAACTAAAACTCTTTCTCTCTTCTGCTCCACCGTAACTATAACTCTTCCTCTCTTCTCCTCCACCGTAACTATAACTCTTCCTCTCTTCTCCTCCACCGTAACTATAACTCTTCCTCTCTTCTCCTCCACCGTAACTATAACTCTTCCTCTCTTCTCCTACACCGTAACTATAACTCTTCCTCTCTTCTCCTCCACCGTAACTATAACTCTTCCTCTCTTCTCCTCCACCGTAACTAAAACTCTTTCTCTCTTCTCCTACACCGTAACTATAACTCTTCTTCTCTTCTCCTCCACCGTAAGTATTCTCTTCTTCTCTTCTCCTCCACCGTAACTATAACTCTTCCTCTCTTCTCCTACACCGTAACTATAACTCTTCCTCTCTTCTCCTCCACCGTAACTATAACTCTTCCTCTCTTCTCCTCCACCGTAACTATAACTCTTCCTCTCTTCTCCTCCACCGTAACTATAACTCTTCCTCTCTTCTCCTCCACCGTAACTATAACTCTTTCTCTCTTCTCCTACACCGTAACTATAACTCTTCTTCTCTTCTCCTCCACCGTAAGTATTCTCTTCTTCTCTTCTCCTCCACCGTAACTATAACTCTTCCTCTCTTCTCCTACACCGTCACTATAACTCTTCCTCTCTTCTCCTCCACCGTAACTATAACTCTTCCTCTCTTCTCCTCCACCGTAACTATAACTCTTCCTCTCTTCTCCTCCACCGTAACTATAACTCTTCCTCTCTTCTCCTCCACCGTAACTATAACTCTTCCTCTCTTCTCCTCCACCGTAACTATAACTCTTCCTCTCTTCTCCTCCACCGTAACTATAACTCTTCCTCTCTTCTCCTCCACCGTAACTATAACTCTTCCTCTCTTCTCCTACACCGTAACTATAACTCTTCCTCTCTTCTCCTCCACCGTAATTATAACTCGTCCTCTCTTCTCCTACACCGTAACTATAACTCTTCCTCTCTTCTCCTTCACCGTAACTATAACTCTTCCTCTCTTCTCCTCTACCGTAACTATAACTCTTCCTCTCTTCTCCTCCATCGTAACTATAACTCTTCCTCTCTTCTCCTCCACCGTAACTATAACACTTCCTCTCTTCTCCTCCACCGTAACTATAACTCTTCCTCTCTTCTCCTCCACCGTAACTATAACTCTTCCTCTCTTCTCCTCCACCGTAACTATAACTCTTCCTCTCTTCTCCTCCACCGTAACTATAACTCTTCCTCTCTTCTCCTCCACCGTAACTATAACTCTTCCTCTCTTCTCCTCCACCGTAACTATAACTCTTCCTCTCTTCTCCTCCACCGTAACTATAACTCTTCCTCTCTTCTCCTCCACCGTAACTATAACTCTTCCTCTCTTCTCCTCCACCGTAACTATAACTCTTCCTCTCTTTTCCTTCACCGTAACTATAACTCTTCCTCTCTTCTCCTCTACCGTAACTATAACTCTTCCTCTCTTCTCCTACACCGTAACTATAACTCTTCCTCTCTTCTCCTCCACCATAACTATAACTCTTCCTCTCTTCTACTCCACCGTAACTATAACTCTTCCTCTCTTCTCCTTCACCGTAACTATAACTCTTCCTTTCTTCTCTTCTACCGTAACTATAACTCTTCCTCTCTTCTCCTTCACCGTAAATATAACTCTTCCTCTCTTCTCCTCTACCGTAACTATAACTCTTCCTTTTTCTCCTCCACCGTAACTATAACTCTTCCTCTCTTCTCCTCCACCGTAACTATAACTCTTCCTTTCTTCTCTTCTACCGTAACTATAACTCTTCCTCTCTTCTCCTTCACCGTAAATATAACTCTTCCTCTCTTCTCCTACACCGTAACTATAACTCTTCTTCTCTTCTCCTCCACCGTAAGTATTCTCTTCTTCTCTTCTCCTCCAGCGTAAGTATTCTCTTCTTCTTTTCTCCTCCACCGTAACTATCACTCTTCCTTTCTTCTCTTCTACCGTAACTATAACTCTTCCTCTCTTCTCCTTCACCGTAAATATAACTCTTCCTCTCTTCTCCTCTACCGTAACTATAACTCTTCCTTTTTCTCCTCCACCGTAACTATAACTCTTCCTCTCTTCTACTCCACCGTAACTATAACTCTTCCTCTCTTCTCCTTCACCGTAACTATAACTCTTCCTTTCTTCTCTTCTACCGTAACTATAACTCTTCCCCTCTTCTCCTTCACCGTAAATATAACTCTTCCTCTCTTCTCCTCTACCGTAACTATAACTCTTCCTTTTTCTCCTCCACCGTAACTATAACTCTTCCTCTCTTCTCCTCCACCGTAACTATAACTCTTCCTCTCTTCTCCTCCACCGTAACTATAACTCTTCCTCTCTTCTCCTCCACCGTAACTATAACTCTTCCTCTCTTCTCCTCCACCGTAACTATATTTCTTCCTCTCTTCTCCTCCACCGTAACTATAACTCTTCCTCTCTTCTCCTCCACCGTAACTATAACTCTTCCTCTCTTCTCCTCCACCGTAACTATAACTCTTCCTCTCTTCTCCTCCACCGTAACTATAACTCTTCCTCTCTTCTCCTCCACCGTAACTATAACTCTTCTTCTCTTCTCCTCCACCGTAACTATAACTCTTTCTCTCTTCTTCTACACCGTAACTATAACTCTTCTTCTCTTCTCCTCCACCGTAACTATAACTCTTCCTCTCTTCTCCTACACCGTAACTATAACTCTTCCTCTCTTCTCCTTCACCGTAACTATAACTCTTCCTCTCTTCTCCTCTACCGTAACTATAACTCTTCCTCTCTTCTGCTCCACCGTAACTATAACTCTTCCTCTCTTCTCCTCCACCGTAACTATAACTCTTCCTCTCTTCTCCTCCACCGTAACTATAACTCTTCCTCTCTTCTCCTCCACCGTAACTATAACTCTTCCTCTCTTCTCCTACACCGTAACTATAACTCTTCCTCTCTTCTCCTCCACCGTAACTATAACTCTTCCTCTCTTCTCCTCCACCGTAACTAAAACTCTTTCTCTCTTCTCCTACACCGTAACTATAACTCTTCTTCTCTTCTCCTCCACCGTAAGTATTCTCTTCTTCTCTTCTCCTCCACCGTAACTATAACTCTTCCTCTCTTCTCCTACACCGTAACTATAACTCTTCCTCTCTTCTCCTCCACCGTAACTATAACTCTTCCTCTCTTCTCCTCCACCGTAACTATAACTCTTCCTCTCTTCTCCTCCACCGTAACTATAACTCTTCCTCTCTTCTCCTCCACCGTAACTATAACTCTTTCTCTCTTCTCCTACACCGTAACTATAACTCTTCTTCTCTTCTCCTCCACCGTAAGTATTCTCTTCTTCTCTTCTCCTCCACCGTAACTATAACTCTTCCTCTCTTCTCCTACACCGTCACTATAACTCTTCCTCTCTTCTCCTCCACCGTAACTATAACTCTTCCTCTCTTCTCCTCCACCGTAACTATAACTCTTCCTCTCTTCTCCTCCACCGTAACTATAACTCTTCCTCTCTTCTCCTCCACCGTAACTATAACTCTTCCTCTCTTCTCCTCCACCGTAACTATAACTCTTCCTCTCTTCTCCTCCACCGTAACTATAACTCTTCCTCTCTTCTCCTCCACCGTAACTATAACTCTTCCTCTCTTCTCCTACACCGTAACTATAACTCTTCCTCTCTTCTCCTCCACCGTAACTATAACTCTTCCTCTCTTCTCCTCCACCGTAACTATAACTCTTCCTCTCTTCTCCTCCACCGTAACTATAACTCTTCCTCTCTTCTCCTCCACCGTAACTATAACTCTTCCTCTCTTCTCCTACACCGTAACTATAACTCTTCCTCTCTTCTCCTCCACCGTAACTATAACTCTTCCTCTCTTCTCCTCCACCGTAACTATAACTCTTCCTCTCTTTTCCTTCACCGTAACTATAACTCTTCCTCTCTTCTCCTCTACCGTAACTATAACTCTTCCTCTCTTCTCCTACACCGTAACTATAACTCTTCCTCTCTTCTCCTCCACCTTAACTATAACTCTTCCTCTCTTCTACTCCACCGTAACTATAACTCTTCCTCTCTTCTCCTACACCGTAACTATAACTCTTCCTCTCTTCTCCTCCACCGTAACTATAACTCTTCCTCTCTTCTCCTCCACCGTAACTGTAACTCTTCCTCTCTTCTCCTCCACCGTAACTATAACTCTTCCTCTCTTCTCCTCCACCGTAACTATAACTCTTTCTCTCTTCTCCTACACCGTAACTATAACTCTTCTTCTCTTCTCCTCCACCGTAAGTATTCTCTTCTTCTCTTCTCCTCCACCGTAACTATAACTCTTCCTCTCTTCTCCTACACCGTCACTATAACTCTTCCTCTCTTCTCCTCCACCGTAACTATAACTCTTCCTCTCTTCTCCTCCACCGTAACTATAACTCTTCCTCTCTTCTCCTCCACCGTAACTATAACTCTTCCTCTCTTCTCCTCCACCGTAACTATAACTCTTCCTCTCTTCTCCTCCACCGTAACTATAACTCTTCCTCTCTTCTCCTCCACCGTAACTATAACTCTTCCTCTCTTCTCCTCCACCGTAACTATAACTCTTCCTCTCTTCTCCTACACCGTAACTATAACTCTTCCTCTCTTCTCCTTCACCGTAATTATAACTCGTCCTCTCTTCTCCTACACCGTAACTATAACTCTTCCTCTCTTCTTCTTCACCGTAACTATAACTCTTCCTCTCTTCTCCTCTACCGTAACTATAACTCTTCCTCTCTTCTCCTCCATCGTAACTATAACTCTTCCTCTCTTCTCCTCCACCGTAACTATAACACTTCCTCTCTTCTCCTCCACCGTAACTATAACTCTTCCTCTCTTCTCCTCCACCGTAACTATAACTCTTCCTCTCTTCTCCTCCACCGTAACTATAACTCTTCCTCTCTTCTCCTCCACCGTAACTATAACTCTTCCTCTCTTCTCCTCCACCGTAACTATAACTCTTCCTCTCTTCTCCTCCACCGTAACTATAACTCTTCCTCTCTTCTCCTACACCGTAACTATAACTCTTCCTCTCTTCTCCTCCACCGTAACTATAACTCTTCCTCTCTTCTCCTCCACCGTAACTATAACTCTTCCTCTCTTTTCCTTCACCGTAACTATAACTCTTCCTCTCTTCTCCTCTACCGTAACTATAACTCTTCCTCTCTTCTCCTACACCGTAACTATAACTCTTCCTCTCTTCTCCTCCACCATAACTATAACTCTTCCTCTCTTCTACTCCACCGTAACTATAACTCTTCCTCTCTTCTCCTTCACCGTAACTATAACTCTTCCTTTCTTCTCTTCTACCGTAACTATAACTCTTCCTCTCTTCTCCTTCACCGTAAATATAACTCTTCCTCTCTTCTCCTCTACCGTAACTATAACTCTTCCTTTTTCTCCTCCACCGTAACTATAACTCTTCCTCTCTTCTCCTCCACCGTAACTATAACTCTTCCTTTCTTCTCTTCTACCGTAACTATAACTCTTCCTCTCTTCTCCTTCACCGTAAATATAACTCTTCCTCTCTTCTCCTACACCGTAACTATAACTCTTCTTCTCTTCTCCTCCACCGTAAGTATTCTCTTCTTCTCTTCTCCTCCAGCGTAAGTATTCTCTTCTTCTCTTCTCCTCCACCGTAACTATAACTCTTCCTTTCTTCTCTTCTACCGTAACTATAACTCTTCCTCTCTTCTCCTTCACCGTAAATATAACTCTTCCTCTCTTCTCCTCTACCGTAACTATAACTCTTCCTTTTTCTCCTCCACCGTAACTATAACTCTTCCTCTCTTCTACTCCACCGTAACTATAACTCTTCCTCTCTTCTCCTTCACCGTAACTATAACTCTTCCTTTCTTCTCTTCTACCGTAACTATAACTCTTCCTCTCTTCTCCTTCACCGTAAATATAACTCTTCCTCTCTTCTCCTCTACCGTAACTATAACTCTTCCTTTTTCTCCTCCACCGTAACTATAACTCTTCCTCTCTTCTCCTCCACCGTAACTATAACTCTTCCTCTCTTCTCCTCCACCGTAACTATAACTCTTCCTCTCTTCTCCTCCACCGTAACTATAACTCTTCCTCTCTTCTCCTCCACCGTAACTATATTTCTTCCTCTCTTCTCCTCCACCGTAACTATAACTCTTCCTCTCTTCTCCTCCACCGTAACTATAACTCTTCCTCTCTTCTCCTCCACCGTAACTATAACTCTTCCTCTCTTCTCCTCCACCGTAACTATAACTCTTCCTCTCTTCTCCTCCACCGTAACTATAACTCTTCTTCTCTTCTCCTCCACCGTAACTATAACTCTTTCTCTCTTCTTCTACACCGTAACTATAACTCTTCTTCTCTTCTCCTCCACCGTAACTATAACTCTTCCTCTCTTCTCCTACACCGTAACTATAACTCTTCCTCTCTTCTCCTTCACCGTAACTATAACTCTTCCTCTCTTCTCCTCTACCGTAACTATAACTCTTCCTCTCTTCTGCTCCACCGTAACTATAACTCTTCCTCTCTTCTCCTCCACCGTAACTATAACTCTTCCTCTCTTCTCCTCCACCGTAACTATAACTCTTCCTCTCTTCTCCTCCACCGTAACTATAACTCTTCCTCTCTTCTCCTACACCGTAACTATAACTCTTCCTCTCTTCTCCTCCACCGTAACTATAACTCTTCCTCTCTTCTCCTCCACCGTAACTAAAACTCTTTCTCTCTTCTCCTACACCGTAACTATAACTCTTCTTCTCTTCTCCTCCACCGTAAGTATTCTCTTCTTCTCTTCTCCTCCACCGTAACTATAACTCTTCCTCTCTTCTCCTACACCGTAACTATAACTCTTCCTCTCTTCTCCTCCACCGTAACTATAACTCTTCCTCTCTTCTCCTCCACCGTAACTATAACTCTTCCTCTCTTCTCCTCCACCGTAACTATAACTCTTCCTCTCTTCTCCTCCACCGTAACTATAACTCTTTCTCTCTTCTCCTACACCGTAACTATAACTCTTCTTCTCTTCTCCTCCACCGTAAGTATTCTCTTCTTCTCTTCTCCTCCACCGTAACTATAACTCTTCCTCTCTTCTCCTACACCGTCACTATAACTCTTCCTCTCTTCTCCTCCACCGTAACTATAACTCTTCCTCTCTTCTCCTCCACCGTAACTATAACTCTTCCTCTCTTCTCCTCCACCGTAACTATAACTCTTCCTCTCTTCTCCTCCACCGTAACTATAACTCTTCCTCTCTTCTCCTCCACCGTAACTATAACTCTTCCTCTCTTCTCCTCCACCGTAACTATAACTCTTCCTCTCTTCTCCTCCACCGTAACTATAACTCTTCCTCTCTTCTCCTACACCGTAACTATAACTCTTCCTCTCTTCTCCTCCACCGTAATTATAACTCGTCCTCTCTTCTCCTACACCGTAACTATAACTCTTCCTCTCTTCTCCTTCACCGTAACTATAACTCTTCCTCTCTTCTCCTCTACCGTAACTATAACTCTTCCTCTCTTCTCCTCCATCGTAACTATAACTCTTCCTCTCTTCTCCTCCACCGTAACTATAACACTTCCTCTCTTCTCCTCCACCGTAACTATAACTCTTCCTCTCTTCTCCTCCACCGTAACTATAACTCTTCCTCTCTTCTCCTCCACCGTAACTATAACTCTTCCTCTCTTCTCCTACACCGTAACTATAACTCTTCCTCTCTTCTCCTCCACCGTAACTATAACTCTTCCTCTCTTCTCCTCCACCGTAACTATAACTCTTCCTCTCTTTTCCTTCACCGTAACTATAACTCTTCCTCTCTTCTCCTCTACCGTAACTATAACTCTTCCTCTCTTCTCCTACACCGTAACTATAACTCTTCCTCTCTTCTCCTCCACCGTAACTATAACTCTTCCTCTCTTCTCCTACACCGTAACTATAACTCTTCCTCTCTTCTCCTCCACCGTAACTATAACTCTTCCTCTCTTCTCCTCCACCGTAACTATAACTCTTCCTCTCTTTTCCTTCACCGTAACTATAACTCTTCCTCTCTTCTCCTCTACCGTAACTATAACTCTTCCTCTCTTCTCCTACACCGTAACTATAACTCTTCCTCTCTTCTCCTCCACCATAACTATAACTCTTCCTCTCTTCTACTCCACCGTAACTATAACTCTTCCTCTCTTCTCCTTCACCGTAACTATAACTCTTCCTTTCTTCTCTTCTACCGTAACTATAACTCTTCCTCTCTTCTCCTTCACCGTAAATATAACTCTTCCTCTCTTCTCCTCTACCGTAACTATAACTCTTCCTTTTTCTCCTCCACCGTAACTATAACTCTTCCTCTCTTCTCCTCCACCGTAACTATAACTCTTCCTTTCTTCTCTTCTACCGTAACTATAACTCTTCCTCTCTTCTCCTTCACCGTAAATATAACTCTTCCTCTCTTCTCCTACACCGTAACTATAACTCTTCTTCTCTTCTCCTCCACCGTAAGTATTCTCTTCTTCTCTTCTCCTCCAGCGTAAGTATTCTCTTCTTCTCTTCTCCTCCACCGTAACTATAACTCTTCCTTTCTTCTCTTCTACCGTAACTATAACTCTTCCTCTCTTCTCCTTCACCGTAAATATAACTCTTCCTCTCTTCTCCTCTACCGTAACTATAACTCTTCCTTTTTCTCCTCCACCGTAACTATAACTCTTCCTCTCTTCTCCTCCACCGTAACTATAACTCTTCCTTTCTTCTCTTCTACCGTAACTATAACTCTTCCTCTCTTCTCCTTCACCGTAAATATAACTCTTCCTCTCTTCTCCTACACCGTAACTATAACTCTTCCTCTCTTCTCCTCCACCGTAACTATAACTCTTCCTCTCTTCTACTCCACCGTAACTATAACTCTTCCTCTCTTCTCCTTCACCGTAACTATAACTCTTCCTTTCTTCTCTTCTACCGTAACTATAACTCTTCCTCTCTTCTCCTTCACCGTAAATATAACTCTTCCTCTCTTCTCCTCTACCGTAACTATAACTCTTCCTTTTTCTCCTCCACCGTAACTATAACTCTTCCTCTCTTCTCCTCCACCGTAACTATAACTCTTCCTCTCTTCTCCTCCACCGTAACTATAACTCTTCCTCTCTTCTCCTCCACCGTAACTATAACTCTTCCTCTCTTCTCCTCCACCGTAACTATATTTCTTCCTCTCTTCTCCTCCACCGTAACTATAACTCTTCCTCTCTTCTCCTCCACCGTAACTATAACTCTTCCTCTCTTCTCCTCCACCGTAACTATAACTCTTCCTCTCTTCTCCTCCACCGTAACTATAACTCTTCCTCTCTTCTCCTCCACCGTAACTATAACTCTTCTTCTCTTCTCCTCCACCGTAACTATAACTCTTTCTCTCTTCTTCTACACCGTAACTATAACTCTTCTTCTCTTCTCCTCCACCGTAACTATAACTCTTCCTCTCTTCTCCTACACCGTAACTATAACTCTTCCTCTCTTCTCCTTCACCGTAACTATAACTCTTCCTCTCTTCTCCTCTACCGTAACTATAACTCTTCCTCTCTTCTGCTCCACCGTAACTATAACTCTTCCTCTCTTCTCCTCCACCGTAACTATAACTCTTCCTCTCTTCTCCTCCACCGTAACTATAACTCTTCCTCTCTTCTCCTCCACCGTAACTATAACTCTTCCTCTCTTCTCCTACACCGTAACTATAACTCTTCCTCTCTTCTCCTCCACCGTAACTATAACTCTTCCTCTCTTCTCCTCCACCGTAACTAAAACTCTTTCTCTCTTCTCCTACACCGTAACTATAACTCTTCTTCTCTTCTCCTCCACCGTAAGTATTCTCTTCTTCTCTTCTCCTCCACCGTAACTATAACTCTTCCTCTCTTCTCCTACACCGTAACTATAACTCTTCCTCTCTTCTCCTCCACCGTAACTATAACTCTTCCTCTCTTCTCCTCCACCGTAACTATAACTCTTCCTCTCTTCTCCTCCACCGTAACTATAACTCTTCCTCTCTTCTCCTCCACCGTAACTATAACTCTTTCTCTCTTCTCCTACACCGTAACTATAACTCTTCTTCTCTTCTCCTCCACCGTAAGTATTCTCTTCTTCTCTTCTCCTCCACCGTAACTATAACTCTTCCTCTCTTCTCCTACACCGTCACTATAACTCTTCCTCTCTTCTCCTCCACCGTAACTATAACTCTTCCTCTCTTCTCCTCCACCGTAACTATAACTCTTCCTCTCTTCTCCTCCACCGTAACTATAACTCTTCCTCTCTTCTCCTCCACCGTAACTATAACTCTTCCTCTCTTCTCCTCCACCGTAACTATAACTCTTCCTCTCTTCTCCTCCACCGTAACTATAACTCTTCCTCTCTTCTCCTCCACCGTAACTATAACTCTTCCTCTCTTCTCCTACACCGTAACTATAACTCTTCCTCTCTTCTCCTCCACCGTAATTATAACTCGTCCTCTCTTCTCCTACACCGTAACTATAACTCTTCCTCTCTTCTCCTTCACCGTAACTATAACTCTTCCTCTCTTCTCCTCTACCGTAACTATAACTCTTCCTCTCTTCTCCTCCATCGTAACTATAACTCTTCCTCTCTTCTCCTCCACCGTAACTATAACACTTCCTCTCTTCTCCTCCACCGTAACTATAACTCTTCCTCTCTTCTCCTCCACCGTAACTATAACTCTTCCTCTCTTCTCCTCCACCGTAACTATAACTCTTCCTCTCTTCTCCTCCACCGTAACTATAACTCTTCCTCTCTTCTCCTCCACCGTAACTATAACTCTTCCTCTCTTCTCCTCCACCGTAACTATAACTCTTCCTCTCTTCTCCTACACCGTAACTATAACTCTTCCTCTCTTCTCCTCCACCGTAACTATAACTCTTCCTCTCTTCTCCTCCACCGTAACTATAACTCTTCCTCTCTTTTCCTTCACCGTAACTATAACTCTTCCTCTCTTCTCCTCTACCGTAACTATAACTCTTCCTCTCTTCTCCTACACCGTAACTATAACTCTTCCTCTCTTCTCCTCCACCATAACTATAACTCTTCCTCTTCTACTCCACCGTAACTATAACTCTTCCTCTCTTCTCCTTCACCGTAACTATAACTCTTCCTTTCTTCTCTTCTACCGTAACTATAACTCTTCCTCTCTTCTCCTTCACCGTAAATATAACTCTTCCTCTCTTCTCCTCTACCGTAACTATAACTCTTCCTTTTTCTCCTCCACCGTAACTATAACTCTTCCTCTCTTCTCCTCCACCGTAACTATAACTCTTCCTTTCTTCTCTTCTACCGTAACTATAACTCTTCCTCTCTTCTCCTTCACCGTAAATATAACTCTTCCTCTCTTCTCCTACACCGTAACTATAACTCTTCTTCTCTTCTCCTCCACCGTAAGTATTCTCTTCTTCTCTTCTCCTCCAGCGTAAGTATTCTCTTCTTCTTTTCTCCTCCACCGTAACTATAACTCTTCCTTTCTTCTCTTCTACCGTAACTATAACTCTTCCTCTCTTCTCCTCCACCGTAACTATAACTCTTCCTCTCTTCTCCTCCACCGTAACTATAACTCTTCCTCTCTTCTCCTCCACCGTAACTATAACTCTTCCTCTCTTCTCCTCCACCGTAACTATATTTCTTCCTCTCTTCTCCTCCACCGTAACTATAACTCTTCCTCTCTTCTCCTCCACCGTAACTATAACTCTTCCTCTCTTCTCCTCCACCGTAACTATAACTCTTCCTCTCTTCTCCTCCACCGTAACTATAACTCTTCCTCTCTTCTCCTCCACCGTAACTATAACTCTTCTTCTCTTCTCCTCCACCGTAACTATAACTCTTTCTCTCTTCTTCTACACCGTAACTATAACTCTTCTTCTCTTCTCCTCCACCGTAACTATAACTCTTCCTCTCTTCTCCTACACCGTAACTATAACTCTTCCTCTCTTCTCCTTCACCGTAACTATAACTCTTCCTCTCTTCTCCTCTACCGTAACTATAACTCTTCCTCTCTTCTGCTCCACCGTAACTATAACTCTTCCTCTCTTCTCCTCCACCGTAACTATAACTCTTCCTCTCTTCTCCTCCACCGTAACTATAACTCTTCCTCTCTTCTCCTCCACCGTAACTATAACTCTTCCTCTCTTCTCCTACACCGTAACTATAACTCTTCCTCTCTTCTCCTCCACCGTAACTATAACTCTTCCTCTCTTCTCCTCCACCGTAACTAAAACTCTTTCTCTCTTCTCCTACACCGTAACTATAACTCTTCTTCTCTTCTCCTCCACCGTAAGTATTCTCTTCTTCTCTTCTCCTCCACCGTAACTATAACTCTTCCTCTCTTCTCCTACACCGTAACTATAACTCTTCCTCTCTTCTCCTCCACCGTAACTATAACTCTTCCTCTCTTCTCCTCCACCGTAACTATAACTCTTCCTCTCTTCTCCTCCACCGTAACTATAACTCTTCCTCTCTTCTCCTCCACCGTAACTATAACTCTTTCTCTCTTCTCCTACACCGTAACTATAACTCTTCTTCTCTTCTCCTCCACCGTAAGTATTCTCTTCTTCTCTTCTCCTCCACCGTAACTATAACTCTTCCTCTCTTCTCCTACACCGTCACTATAACTCTTCCTCTCTTCTCCTCCACCGTAACTATAACTCTTCCTCTCTTCTCCTCCACCGTAACTATAACTCTTCCTCTCTTCTCCTCCACCGTAACTATAACTCTTCCTCTCTTCTCCTCCACCGTAACTATAACTCTTCCTCTCTTCTCCTCCACCGTAACTATAACTCTTCCTCTCTTCTCCTCCACCGTAACTATAACTCTTCCTCTCTTCTCCTCCACCGTAACTATAACTCTTCCTCTCTTCTCCTACACCGTAACTATAACTCTTCCTCTCTTCTCCTCCACCGTAACTATAACTCTTCCTCTCTTCTCCTCCACCGTAACTATAACTCTTCCTCTCTTCTCCTCCACCGTAACTATAACTCTTCCTCTCTTCTCCTCCACCGTAACTATAACTCTTCCTCTCTTCTCCTACACCGTAACTATAACTCTTCCTCTCTTCTCCTCCACCGTAACTATAACTCTTCCTCTCTTCTCCTACACCGTAACTATAACTCTTCCTCTCTTCTCCTCCACCGTAACTATAACTCTTCCTCTCTTCTCCTCCACCGTAACTATAACTCTTCCTCTCTTTTCCTTCACCGTAACTATAACTCTTCCTCTCTTCTCCTCTACCGTAACTATAACTCTTCCTCTCTTCTCCTACACCGTAACTATAACTCTTCCTCTCTTCTCCTCCACCTTAACTATAACTCTTCCTCTCTTCTACTCCACCGTAACTATAACTCTTCCTCTCTTCTCCTCCACCGTAACTATAACTCTTCCTCTCTTCTCCTCCACCGTAACTATAACTCTTCCTCTCTTCTCCTCCACCGTAACTATAACTCTTCCTCTCTTCTCCTACACCGTAACTATAACTCTTCCTCTCTTCTCCTCCACCGTAACTATAACTCTTCCTCTCTTCTCCTCCACCGTAACTATAACTCTTCCTCTCTTTTCCTTCACCGTAACTATAACTCTTCCTCTCTTCTCCTCCACCGTAACTATAACTCTTCCTCTCTTCTCCTACACCGTAACTATAACTCTTCCTCTCTTCTCCTACACCGTAACTATAACTCTTCCTCTCTTCTCCTCCACCGTAACTATAACTCTTCCTCTCTTCTCCTCCACCGTAACTATAACTCTTCCTCTCTTCTCCTCCACCGTAACTATAACTCTTCCTCTCTTCTCCTCCACCGTAACTATAACTCTTCTTCTCTTCTCCTCCACCGTAAGTATTCTCTTCTTCTCTTCTCCTCCACCGTAACTATAACTCTTCCTCTCTTCTCCTCCACCGTAACTATAACTCTTCCTCTCTTCTCCTCCACCGTAACTATAACTCTTCCTCTCTTCTCCTCCACCGTAACTATAACTCTTCCTCTCTTCTCCTCCACCGTAACTATAACTCTTCCTCTCTTCTCCTCCACCGTAACTATAACTCTTCCTCTCTTCTCCTCCACCGTAACTATAACTCTTCTTCTCTTCTCCTCCACCGTAAGTATTCTCTTCTTCTCTTCTCCTCCACCGTAACTATAACTCTTCCTCTCTTCTCCTACACCGTCACTATAACTCTTCCTCTCTTCTCCTCCACCGTAACTATAACTCTTCCTCTCTTCTCCTCCACCGTAACTATAACTCTTCCTCTCTTCTCCTCCACCGTAACTATAACTCTTCCTCTCTTCTCCTCCACCGTAACTATAACTCTTCCTCTCTTCTCCTCCACCGTAACTATAACTCTTCCTCTCTTCTCCTCCACCGTAACTATAACTCTTCCTCTCTTCTCCTACACCGTAACTATAACTCTTCCTCTCTTCTCCTCCACCGTAATTATAACTCGTCCTCTCTTCTCCTACACCGTAACTATAACTCTTCCTCTCTTCTCCTTCACCGTAACTATAACTCTTCCTCTCTTCTCCTCTACCGTAACTATAACTCTTCCTCTCTTCTCCTCCATCGTAACTATAACTCTTCCTCTCTTCTCCTCCACCGTAACTATAACACTTCCTCTCTTCTCCTCCACCGTAACTATAACTCTTCCTCTCTTCTCCTCCACCGTAACTATAACTCTTCCTCTCTTCTCCTCCACCGTAACTATAACTCTTCCTCTCTTCTCCTCCACCGTAACTATAACTCTTCCTCTCTTCTCCTCCACCGTAACTATAACTCTTCCTCTCTTCTCCTCCACCGTAACTATAACTCTTCCTCTCTTCTCCTACACCGTAACTATAACTCTTCCTCTCTTCTCCTCCACCGTAACTATAACTCTTCCTCTCTTCTCCTCCACCGTAACTATAACTCTTCCTCTCTTTTCCTTCACCGTAACTATAACTCTTCCTCTCTTCTCCTCTACCGTAACTATAACTCTTCCTCTCTTCTCCTACACCGTAACTATAACTCTTCCTCTCTTCTCCTCCACCATAACTACAACTCTTCCTCTTCTACTCCACCGTAACTATAACTCTTCCTCTCTTCTCCTCCACCGTAACTATAACTCTTCTTCTCTTCTCCTCCACCGTAACTATAACTCTTTCTCTCTTCTTCTACACCGTAACTATAACTCTTCTTCTCTTCTCCTCCACCGTAACTATAACTCTTCCTCTCTTCTCCTACACCGTAACTATAACTCTTCCTCTCTTCTCCTTCACCGTAACTATAACTCTTCCTCTCTTCTCCTCTACCGTAACTATAACTCTTCCTCTCTTCTGCTCCACCGTAACTATAACTCTTCCTCTCTTCTCCTCCACCGTAACTATAACTCTTCCTCTCTTCTCCTCCACCGTAACTATAACTCTTCCTCTCTTCTCCTCCACCGTAACTATAACTCTTCCTCTCTTCTCCTACACCGTAACTATAACTCTTCCTCTCTTCTCCTCCACCGTAACTATAACTCTTCCTCTCTTCTCCTCTACCGTAACTATAACTCTTCCTCTCTTCTCCTACACCGTAACTATAACTCTTCCTCTCTTCTCCTCCACCATAACTATAACTCTTCCTCTCTTCTACTCCACCGTAACTATAACTCTTCCTCTCTTCTCCTTCACCGTAACTATAACTCTTCCTTTCTTCTCTTCTACCGTAACTATAACTCTTCCTCTCTTCTCCTTCACCGTAAATATAACTCTTCCTCTCTTCTCCTCTACCGTAACTATAACTCTTCCTTTTTCTCCTCCACCGTAACTATAACTCTTCCTCTCTTCTCCTCCACCGTAACTATAACTCTTCCTCTCTTCTCCTCCACCGTAACTATAACTCTTCCTCTCTTCTCCTCCACCGTAACTATAACTCTTCCTCTCTTCTCCTCCACCGTAACTATAACTCTTCCTCTCTTCTCCTCCACCGTAACTATAACTCTTCCTCTCTTCTCCTCCACCGTAACTATAACTCTTCTTCTCTTCTCCTCCACCGTAACTATAACTCTTCCTTTCTTCTCTTCTACCGTAACTATAACTCTTCCTCTCTTCTCCTTCACCGTAAATATAACTCTTCCTCTCTTCTCCTACACCGTAACTATAACTCTTCCTCTCTTCTCCTTCACCGTAACTATAACTCTTCCTCTCTTCTACTCCACCGTAACTATAACTCTTCCTCTCTTCTCCTTCACCGTAACTATAACTCTTCCTTTCTTCTCTTCTACCGTAACTATAACTCTTCCTCTCTTCTCCTTCACCGTAAATATAACTCTTCCTCTCTTCTCCTCTACCGTAACTATAACTCTTCCTTTTTCTCCTCCACCGTAACTATAACTCTTCCTCTCTTCTCCTCCACCGTAACTATAACTCTTCCTCTCTTCTCCTCCACCGTAACTATAACTCTTCCTCTCTTCTCCTCCACCGTAACTATAACTCTTCCTCTCTTCTCCTCCACCGTAACTATAACTCTTCCTCTCTTCTCCTCCACCGTAACTATATTTCTTCCTCTCTTCTCCTCCACCGTAACTATAACTCTTCCTCTCTTCTCCTCCACCGTAACTATAACTCTTCCTCTCTTCTCCTCCACCGTAACTATAACTCTTCCTCTCTTCTCCTCCACCGTAACTATAACTCTTCTTCTCTTCTCCTCCACCGTAACTATAACTCTTTCTCTCTTCTTCTACACCGTAACTATAACTCTTCTTCTCTTCTCCTCCACCGTAACTATAACTCTTCCTCTCTTCTCCTACACCGTAACTATAACTCTTCCTCTCTTCTCCTTCACCGTAACTATAACTCTTCCTCTCTTCTCCTCTACCGTAACTATAACTCTTCCTCTCTTCTGCTCCACCGTAACTATAACTCTTCCTCTCTTCTCCTCCACCGTAACTATAACTCTTCCTCTCTTCTCCTCCACCGTAACTATAACTCTTCCTCTCTTCTCCTCCACCGTAACTATAACTCTTCCTCTCTTCTCCTACACCGTAACTATAACTCTTCCTCTCTTCTCCTCCACCGTAACTATAACTCTTCCTCTCTTCTCCTCCACCGTAACTAAAACTCTTTCTCTCTTCTCCTACACCGTAACTATAACTCTTCTTCTCTTCTCCTCCACCGTAAGTATTCTCTTCTTCTCTTCTCCTCCACCGTAACTATAACTCTTCCTCTCTTCTCCTACACCGTAACTATAACTCTTCCTCTCTTCTCCTCCACCGTAACTATAACTCTTCCTCTCTTCTCCTCCACCGTAACTATAACTCTTCCTCTCTTCTCCTCCACCGTAACTATAACTCTTCCTCTCTTCTCCTCCACCGTAACTATAACTCTTTCTCTCTTCTCCTACACCGTAACTATAACTCTTCTTCTCTTCTCCTCCACCGTAAGTATTCTCTTCTTCTCTTCTCCTCCACCGTAACTATAACTCTTCCTCTCTTCTCCTACACCGTCACTATAACTCTTCCTCTCTTCTCCTCCACCGTAACTATAACTCTTCCTCTCTTCTCCTCCACCGTAACTATAACTCTTCCTCTCTTCTCCTCCACCGTAACTATAACTCTTCCTCTCTTCTCCTCCACCGTAACTATAACTCTTCCTCTCTTCTCCTCCACCGTAACTATAACTCTTCCTCTCTTCTCCTCCACCGTAACTATAACTCTTCCTCTCTTCTCCTCCACCGTAACTATAACTCTTCCTCTCTTCTCCTACACCGTAACTATAACTCTTCCTCTCTTCTCCTCCACCGTAACTATAACTCTTCCTCTCTTCTCCTCCACCGTAACTATAACTCTTCCTCTCTTCTCCTCCACCGTAACTATAACTCTTCCTCTCTTCTCCTCCACCGTAACTATAACTCTTCCTCTCTTCTCCTACACCGTAACTATAACTCTTCCTCGCTTCTCCTCCACCGTAACTATAACTCTTCCTCTCTTCTCCTCCACCGTAACTATAACTCTTCCTCTCTTTTCCTTCACCGTAACTATAACTCTTCCTCTCTTCTCCTCTACCGTAACTATAACTCTTCCTCTCTTCTCCTACACCGTAACTATAACTCTTCCTCTCTTCTCCTCCACCTTAACTATAACTCTTCCTCTCTTCTACTCCACCGTAACTATAACTCTTCCTCTCTTCTCCTTCACCGTAACTATAACTCTTCCTTTCTTCTCTTCTACCGTAACTATAACTCTTCCTCTCTTCTCCTTCACCGTAAATATAACTCTTCCTCTCTTCTCCTCTACCGTAACTATAACTCTTCCTTTTTCTCCTCCACCGTAACTATAACTCTTCCTCTCTTCTCCTCCACCGTAACTATAACTCTTCCTTTCTTCTCTTCTACCGTAACTATAACTCTTCCTCTCTTCTCCTTCACCGTAAATATAACTCTTCCTCTCTTCTCCTACACCGTAACTATAACTCTTCTTCTCTTCTCCTCCACCGTAAGTATTCTCTTCTTCTCTTCTCCTCCAGCGTAAGTATTCTCTTCTTCTCTTCTCCTCCACCGTAACTATAACTCTTCCTTTCTTCTCTTCTACCGTAACTATAACTCTTCCTCTCTTCTCCTTCACCGTAAATATAACTCTTCCTCTCTTCTCCTCTACCGTAACTATAACTCTTCCTTTTTCTCCTCCACCGTAACTATAACTCTTCCTCTCTTCTACTCCACCGTAACTATAACTCTTCCTCTCTTCTCCTTCACCGTAACTATAACTCTTCCTTTCTTCTCTTCTACCGTAACTATAACTCTTCCTCTCTTCTCCTTCACCGTAAATATAACTCTTCCTCTCTTCTCCTCTACCGTAACTATAACTCTTCCTTTTTCTTCTCCACCGTAACTATAACTCTTCCTCTCTTCTCCTCCACCGTAACTATAACTCTTCCTCTCTTCTCCTCCACCGTAACTATAACTCTTCCTCTCTTCTCCTCCACCGTAACTATAACTCTTCCTCTCTTCTCCTCCACCGTAACTATATTTCTTCCTCTCTTCTCCTCCACCGTAACTATAACTCTTCCTCTCTTCTCCTCCACCGTAACTATAACTCTTCCTCTCTTCTCCTCCACCGTAACTATAACTCTTCCTCTCTTCTCCTCCACCGTAACTATAACTCTTCCTCTCTTCTCCTCCACCGTAACTATAACTCTTCCTCTCTTCTCCTCCACCGTAACTATAACTCTTCCTCTCTTCTCCTACACCGTAACTATAACTCTTCCTCTCTTCTCCTCCACCGTAACTATAACTCTTCCTCTCTTCTCCTCCACCGTAACTATAACTCTTCCTCTCTTTTCCTTCACCGTAACTATAACTCTTCCTCTCTTCTCCTCCACCGTAACTATAACTCTTCCTCTCTTCTCCTCCACCGTAACTATAACTCTTCCTCTCTTCTCCTCCACCGTAACTATAACTCTTCCTCTCTTCTCCTCCACCGTAACTATAACTCTTCCTCTCTTCTCCTCCACCGTAACTATAACTCTTCTTCTCTTCTCCTCCACCGTAACTATAACTCTTTCTCTCTTCTTCTACACCGTAACTATAACTCTTCTTCTCTTCTCCTCCACCGTAACTATAACTCTTCCTCTCTTCTCCTACACCGTAACTATAACTCTTCCTCTCTTCTCCTTCACCGTAACTATAACTCTTCCTCTCTTCTCCTCTACCGTAACTATAACTCTTCCTCTCTTCTGCTCCACCGTAACTATAACTCTTCCTCTCTTCTCCTCCACCGTAACTATAACTCTTCCTCTCTTCTCCTCCACCGTAACTATAACTCTTCCTCTCTTCTCCTCCACCGTAACTATAACTCTTCCTCTCTTCTCCTACACCGTAACTATAACTCTTCCTCTCTTCTCCTCCACCGTAACTATAACTCTTCCTCTCTTCTCCTCCACCGTAACTAAAACTCTTTCTCTCTTCTCCTACACCGTAACTATAACTCTTCTTCTCTTCTCCTCCACCGTAAGTATTCTCTTCTTCTCTTCTCCTCCACCGTAACTATAACTCTTCCTCTCTTCTCCTACACCGTAACTATAACTCTTCCTCTCTTCTCCTCCACCGTAACTATAACTCTTCCTCTCTTCTCCTCCACCGTAACTATAACTCTTCCTCTCTTCTCCTCCACCGTAACTATAACTCTTCCTCTCTTCTCCTCCACCGTAACTATAACTCTTTCTCTCTTCTCCTACACCGTAACTATAACTCTTCTTCTCTTCTCCTCCACCGTAAGTATTCTCTTCTTCTCTTCTCCTCCACCGTAACTATAACTCTTCCTCTCTTCTCCTCCACCGTAACTATAACTCTTCCTCTCTTCTCCTCCACCGTAACTATAACTCTTCCTCTCTTCTCCTCCACCGTAACTATAACTCTTCCTCTCTTCTCCTCCACCGTAACTATAACTCTTCCTCTCTTCTCCTCCACCGTAACTATAACTCTTCCTCTCTTCTCCTCCACCGTAACTATAACTCTTCCTCTCTTCTCCTCCACCGTAACTATAACTCTTCCTCTCTTCTCCTACACCGTAACTATAACTCTTCCTCTCTTCTCCTCCACCGTAATTATAACTCGTCCTCTCTTCTCCTACACCGTAACTATAACTCTTCCTCTCTTCTCCTTCACCGTAACTATAACTCTTCCTCTCTTCTCCTCTACCGTAACTATAACTCTTCCTCTCTTCTCCTCCATCGTAACTATAACTCTTCCTCTCTTCTCCTCCACCGTAACTATAACACTTCCTCTCTTCTCCTCCACCGTAACTATAACTCTTCCTCTCTTCTCCTCCACCGTAACTATAACTCTTCCTCTCTTCTCCTCCACCGTAACTATAACTCTTCCTCTCTTCTCCTCCACCGTAACTATAACTCTTCCTCTCTTCTCCTCCACCGTAACTATAACTCTTCCTCTCTTCTCCTCCACCGTAACTATAACTCTTCCTCTCTTCTCCTACACCGTAACTATAACTCTTCCTCTCTTCTCCTCCACCGTAACTATAACTCTTCCTCTCTTCTCCTCCACCGTAACTATAACTCTTCCTCTCTTTTCCTTCACCGTAACTATAACTCTTCCTCTCTTCTCCTCTACCGTAACTATAACTCTTCCTCTCTTCTCCTACACCGTAACTATAACTCTTCCTCTCTTCTCCTCCACCATAACTATAACTCTTCCTCTCTTCTACTCCACCGTAACTATAACTCTTCCTCTCTTCTCCTTCACCGTAACTATAACTCTTCCTTTCTTCTCTTCTACCGTAACTATAACTCTTCCTCTCTTCTCCTTCACCGTAAATATAACTCTTCCTCTCTTCTCCTCTACCGTAACTATAACTCTTCCTTTTTCTCCTCCACCGTAACTATAACTCTTCCTCTCTTCTCCTCCACCGTAACTATAACTCTTCCTTTCTTCTCTTCTACCGTAACTATAACTCTTCCTCTCTTCTCCTTCACCGTAAATATAACTCTTCCTCTCTTCTCCTACACCGTAACTATAACTCTTCTTCTCTTCTCCTCCACCGTAAGTATTCTCTTCTTCTCTTCTCCTCCAGCGTAAGTATTCTCTTCTTCTTTTCTCCTCCACCGTAACTATAACTCTTCCTTTCTTCTCTTCTACCGTAACTATAACTCTTCCTCTCTTCTCCTTCACCGTAAATATAACTCTTCCTCTCTTCTCCTCTACCGTAACTATAACTCTTCCTTTTTCTCCTCCACCGTAACTATAACTCTTCCTCTCTTCTACTCCACCGTAACTATAACTCTTCCTCTCTTCTCCTTCACCGTAACTATAACTCTTCCTTTCTTCTCTTCTACCGTAACTATAACTCTTCCTCTCTTCTCCTTCACCGTAAATATAACTCTTCCTCTCTTCTCCTCTACCGTAACTATAACTCTTCCTTTTTCTCCTCCACCGTAACTATAACTCTTCCTCTCTTCTCCTCCACCGTAACTATAACTCTTCCTCTCTTCTCCTCCACCGTAACTATAACTCTTCCTCTCTTCTCCTCCACCGTAACTATAACTCTTCCTCTCTTCTCCTCCACCGTAACTATATTTCTTCCTCTCTTCTCCTCCACCGTAACTATAACTCTTCCTCTCTTCTCCTCCACCGTAACTATAACTCTTCCTCTCTTCTCCTCCACCGTAACTATAACTCTTCCTCTCTTCTCCTCCACCGTAACTATAACTCTTCCTCTCTTCTCCTCCACCGTAACTATAACTCTTCTTCTCTTCTCCTCCACCGTAACTATAACTCTTTCTCTCTTCTTCTACACCGTAACTATAACTCTTCTTCTCTTCTCCTCCACCGTAACTATAACTCTTCCTCTCTTCTCCTACACCGTAACTATAACTCTTCCTCTCTTCTCCTTCACCGTAACTATAACTCTTCCTCTCTTCTCCTCTACCGTAACTATAACTCTTCCTCTCTTCTGCTCCACCGTAACTATAACTCTTCCTCTCTTCTCCTCCACCGTAACTATAACTCTTCCTCTCTTCTCCTCCACCGTAACTATAACTCTTCCTCTCTTCTCCTCCACCGTAACTATAACTCTTCCTCTCTTCTCCTACACCGTAACTATAACTCTTCCTCTCTTCTCCTCCACCGTAACTATAACTCTTCCTCTCTTCTCCTCCACCGTAACTAAAACTCTTTCTCTCTTCTCCTACACCGTAACTATAACTCTTCTTCTCTTCTCCTCCACCGTAAGTATTCTCTTCTTCTCTTCTCCTCCACCGTAACTATAACTCTTCCTCTCTTCTCCTACACCGTAACTATAACTCTTCCTCTCTTCTCCTCCACCGTAACTATAACTCTTCCTCTCTTCTCCTCCACCGTAACTATAACTCTTCCTCTCTTCTCCTCCACCGTAACTATAACTCTTCCTCTCTTCTCCTCCACCGTAACTATAACTCTTTCTCTCTTCTCCTACACCGTAACTATAACTCTTCTTCTCTTCTCCTCCACCGTAAGTATTCTCTTCTTCTCTTCTCCTCCACCGTAACTATAACTCTTCCTCTCTTCTCCTACACCGTAACTATAACTCTTCCTCTCTTCTCCTCCACCGTAACTATAACTCTTCCTCTCTTCTCCTCCACCGTAACTATAACTCTTCCTCTCTTCTCCTCCACCGTAACTATAACTCTTCCTCTCTTCTCCTCCACCGTAACTATAACTCTTCCTCTCTTCTCCTCCACCGTAACTATATTTCTTCCTCTCTTCTCCTCCACCGTAACTATAACTCTTCCTCTCTTCTCCTCCACCGTAACTATAACTCTTCCTCTCTTCTCCTCCACCGTAACTATAACTCTTCCTCTCTTCTCCTCCACCGTAACTATAACTCTTCCTCTCTTCTCCTCCACCGTAACTATAACTCTTCTTCTCTTCTCCTCCACCGTAACTATAACTCTTTCTCTCTTCTTCTACACCGTAACTATAACTCTTCTTCTCTTCTCCTCCACCGTAACTATAACTCTTCCTCTCTTCTCCTACACCGTAACTATAACTCTTCCTCTCTTCTCCTTCACCGTAACTATAACTCTTCCTCTCTTCTCCTCTACCGTAACTATAACTCTTCCTCTCTTCTGCTCCACCGTAACTATAACTCTTCCTCTCTTCTCCTCCACCGTAACTATAACTCTTCCTCTCTTCTCCTCCACCGTAACTATAACTCTTCCTCTCTTCTCCTCCACCGTAACTATAACTCTTCCTCTCTTCTCCTACACCGTAACTATAACTCTTCCTCTCTTCTCCTCCACCGTAACTATAACTCTTCCTCTCTTCTCCTCCACCGTAACTAAAACTCTTTCTCTCTTCTCCTACACCGTAACTATAACTCTTCTTCTCTTCTCCTCCACCGTAAGTATTCTCTTCTTCTCTTCTCCTCCACCGTAACTATAACTCTTCCTCTCTTCTCCTACACCGTAACTATAACTCTTCCTCTCTTCTCCTCCACCGTAACTATAACTCTTCCTCTCTTCTCCTCCACCGTAACTATAACTCTTCCTCTCTTCTCCTCCACCGTAACTATAACTCTTCCTCTCTTCTCCTCCACCGTAACTATAACTCTTTCTCTCTTCTCCTACACCGTAACTATAACTCTTCTTCTCTTCTCCTCCACCGTAAGTATTCTCTTCTTCTCTTCTCCTCCACCGTAACTATAACTCTTCCTCTCTTCTCCTACACCGTCACTATAACTCTTCCTCTCTTCTCCTCCACCGTAACTATAACTCTTCCTCTCTTCTCCTCCACCGTAACTATAACTCTTCCTCTCTTCTCCTCCACCGTAACTATAACTCTTCCTCTCTTCTCCTCCACCGTAACTATAACTCTTCCTCTCTTCTCCTCCACCGTAACTATAACTCTTCCTCTCTTCTCCTCCACCGTAACTATAACTCTTCCTCTCTTCTCCTCCACCGTAACTATAACTCTTCCTCTCTTCTCCTCCACCGTAACTATAACTCTTCCTCTCTTCTCCTCCACCGTAACTATAACTCTTCCTCTCTTCTCCTCCACCGTAACTATAACTCTTCCTCTCTTCTCCTACACCGTAACTATAACTCTTCCTCTCTTCTCCTCCACCGTAATTATAACTCTTTCTCTCTTCTTCTACACCGTAACTATAACTCTTCTTCTCTTCTCCTCCACCGTAACTATAACTCTTCCTCTCTTCTCCTACACCGTAACTATAACTCTTCCTCTCTTCTCCTTCACCGTAACTATAACTCTTCCTCTCTTCTCCTCTACCGTAACTATAACTCTTCCTCTCTTCTCCTCCATCGTAACTATAACTCTTCCTCTCTTCTCCTCCACCGTAACTATAACACTTCCTCTCTTCTCCTCCACCGTAACTATAACTCTTCCTCTCTTCTCCTCCACCGTAACTATAACTCTTCCTCTCTTCTCCTCCACCGTAACTATAACTCTTCCTCTCTTCTCCTCCACCGTAACTATAACTCTTCCTCTCTTCTCCTCCACCGTAACTATAACTCTTCCTCTCTTCTCCTCCACCGTAACTATAACTCTTCCTCTCTTCTCCTACACCGTAACTATAACTCTTCCTCTCTTCTCCTCCACCGTAACTATAACTCTTCCTCTCTTCTCCTCCACCGTAACTATAACTCTTCCTCTCTTTTCCTTCACCGTAACTATAACTCTTCCTCTCTTCTCCTCTACCGTAACTATAACTCTTCCTCTCTTCTCCTACACCGTAACTATAACTCTTCCTCTCTTCTCCTCCACCATAACTATAACTCTTCCTCTTCTACTCCACCGTAACTATAACTCTTCCTCTCTTCTCCTCCACCGTAACTATAACTCTTCTTCTCTTCTCCTCCACCGTAACTATAACTCTTTCTCTCTTCTTCTACACCGTAACTATAACTCTTCTTCTCTTCTCCTCCACCGTAACTATAACTCTTCCTCTCTTCTCCTACACCGTAACTATAACTCTTCCTCTCTTCTCCTTCACCGTAACTATAACTCTTCCTCTCTTCTCCTCTACCGTAACTATAACTCTTCCTCTCTTCTGCTCCACCGTAACTATAACTCTTCCTCTCTTCTCCTCCACCGTAACTATAACTCTTCCTCTCTTCTCCTCCACCGTAACTATAACTCTTCCTCTCTTCTCCTCCACCGTAACTATAACTCTTCCTCTCTTCTCCTACACCGTAACTATAACTCTTCCTCTCTTCTCCTCCACCGTAACTATAACTCTTCCTCTCTTCTCCTCCACCGTAACTATAACTCTTCCTCTCTTCTCCTCCACCGTAACTATAACTCTTCCTCTCTTCTCCTCCACCGTAACTATAACTCTTTCTCTCTTCTCCTACACCGTAACTATAACTCTTCTTCTCTTCTCCTCCACCGTAAGTATTCTCTTCTTCTCTTCTCCTCCACCGTAACTATAACTCTTCCTCTCTTCTCCTACACCGTCACTATAACTCTTCCTCTCTTCTCCTCCACCGTAACTATAACTCTTCCTCTCTTCTCCTCCACCGTAACTATAACTCTTCCTCTCTTCTCCTCCACCGTAACTATAACTCTTCCTCTCTTCTCCTCCACCGTAACTATAACTCTTCCTCTCTTCTCCTCCACCGTAACTATAACTCTTCCTCTCTTCTCCTCCACCGTAACTATAACTCTTCCTCTCTTCTCCTCCACCGTAACTATAACTCTTCCTCTCTTCTCCTACACCGTAACTATAACTCTTCCTCTCTTCTCCTCCACCGTAACTATAACTCTTCCTCTCTTCTCCTCCACCGTAACTATAACTCTTCCTCTCTTCTCCTCCACCGTAACTATAACTCTTCCTCTCTTCTCCTCCACCGTAACTATAACTCTTCCTCTCTTCTCCTACACCGTAACTATAACTCTTCCTCGCTTCTCCTCCACCGTAACTATAACTCTTCCTCTCTTCTCCTCCACCGTAACTATAACTCTTCCTCTCTTTTCCTTCACCGTAACTATAACTCTTCCTCTCTTCTCCTCTACCGTAACTATAACTCTTCCTCTCTTCTCCTACACCGTAACTATAACTCTTCCTCTCTTCTCCTCCACCTTAACTATAACTCTTCCTCTCTTCTACTCCACCGTAACTATAACTCTTCCTCTCTTCTCCTTCACCGTAACTATAACTCTTCCTTTCTTCTCTTCTACCGTAACTATAACTCTTCCTCTCTTCTCCTTCACCGTAAATATAACTCTTCCTCTCTTCTCCTCTACCGTAACTATAACTCTTCCTTTTTCTCCTCCACCGTAACTATAACTCTTCCTCTCTTCTCCTCCACCGTAACTATAACTCTTCCTTTCTTCTCTTCTACCGTAACTATAACTCTTCCTCTCTTCTCCTTCACCGTAAATATAACTCTTCCTCTCTTCTCCTACACCGTAACTATAACTCTTCTTCTCTTCTCCTCCACCGTAAGTATTCTCTTCTTCTCTTCTCCTCCAGCGTAAGTATTCTCTTCTTCTCTTCTCCTCCACCGTAACTATAACTCTTCCTTTCTTCTCTTCTACCGTAACTATAACTCTTCCTCTCTTCTCCTTCACCGTAAATATAACTCTTCCTCTCTTCTCCTCTACCGTAACTATAACTCTTCCTTTTTCTCCTCCACCGTAACTATAACTCTTCCTCTCTTCTACTCCACCGTAACTATAACTCTTCCTCTCTTCTCCTTCACCGTAACTATAACTCTTCCTTTCTTCTCTTCTACCGTAACTATAACTCTTCCTCTCTTCTCCTTCACCGTAAATATAACTCTTCCTCTCTTCTCCTCTACCGTAACTATAACTCTTCCTTTTTCTTTTCCACCGTAACTATAACTCTTCCTCTCTTCTCCTCCACCGTAACTATAACTCTTCCTCTCTTCTCCTCCACCGTAACTATAACTCTTCCTCTCTTCTCCTCCACCGTAACTATAACTCTTCCTCTCTTCTCCTCCACCGTAACTATATTTCTTCCTCTCTTCTCCTCCACCGTAACTATAACTCTTCCTCTCTTCTCCTCCACCGTAACTATAACTCTTCCTCTCTTCTCCTCCACCGTAACTATAACTCTTCCTCTCTTCTCCTCCACCGTAACTATAACTCTTCCTCTCTTCTCCTCCACCGTAACTATAACTCTTCCTCTCTTCTCCTCCACCGTAACTATAACTCTTCCTCTCTTCTCCTACACCGTAACTATAACTCTTCCTCTCTTCTCCTCCACCGTAACTATAACTCTTCCTCTCTTCTCCTCCACCGTAACTATAACTCTTCCTCTCTTTTCCTTCACCGTAACTATAACTCTTCCTCTCTTCTCCTCCACCGTAACTATAACTCTTCCTCTCTTCTCCTCCACCGTAACTATAACTCTTCCTCTCTTCTCCTCCACCGTAACTATAACTCTTCCTCTCTTCTCCTCCACCGTAACTATAACTCTTCCTCTCTTCTCCTCCACCGTAACTATAACTCTTCTTCTCTTCTCCTCCACCGTAACTATAACTCTTTCTCTCTTCTTCTACACCGTAACTATAACTCTTCTTCTCTTCTCCTCCACCGTAACTATAACTCTTCCTCTCTTCTCCTACACCGTAACTATAACTCTTCCTCTCTTCTCCTTCACCGTAACTATAACTCTTCCTCTCTTCTCCTCTACCGTAACTATAACTCTTCCTCTCTTCTGCTCCACCGTAACTATAACTCTTCCTCTCTTCTCCTCCACCGTAACTATAACTCTTCCTCTCTTCTCCTCCACCGTAACTATAACTCTTCCTCTCTTCTCCTCCACCGTAACTATAACTCTTCCTCTCTTCTCCTACACCGTAACTATAACTCTTCCTCTCTTCTCCTCCACCGTAACTATAACTCTTCCTCTCTTCTCCTCCACCGTAACTAAAACTCTTTCTCTCTTCTCCTACACCGTAACTATAACTCTTCTTCTCTTCTCCTCCACCGTAAGTATTCTCTTCTTCTCTTCTCCTCCACCGTAACTATAACTCTTCCTCTCTTCTCCTACACCGTAACTATAACTCTTCCTCTCTTCTCCTCCACCGTAACTATAACTCTTCCTCTCTTCTCCTCCACCGTAACTATAACTCTTCCTCTCTTCTCCTCCACCGTAACTATAACTCTTCCTCTCTTCTCCTCCACCGTAACTATAACTCTTTCTCTCTTCTCCTACACCGTAACTATAACTCTTCTTCTCTTCTCCTCCACCGTAAGTATTCTCTTCTTCTCTTCTCCTCCACCGTAACTATAACTCTTCCTCTCTTCTCCTCCACCGTAACTATAACTCTTCCTCTCTTCTCCTCCACCGTAACTATAACTCTTCCTCTCTTCTCCTCCACCGTAACTATAACTCTTCCTCTCTTCTCCTCCACCGTAACTATAACTCTTCCTCTCTTCTCCTCCACCGTAACTATAACTCTTCCTCTCTTCTCCTCCACCGTAACTATAACTCTTCCTCTCTTCTCCTCCACCGTAACTATAACTCTTCCTCTCTTCTCCTACACCGTAACTATAACTCTTCCTCTCTTCTCCTCCACCGTAATTATAACTCGTCCTCTCTTCTCCTACACCGTAACTATAACTCTTCCTCTCTTCTCCTTCACCGTAACTATAACTCTTCCTCTCTTCTCCTCTACCGTAACTATAACTCTTCCTCTCTTCTCCTCCATCGTAACTATAACTCTTCCTCTCTTCTCCTCCACCGTAACTATAACACTTCCTCTCTTCTCCTCCACCGTAACTATAACTCTTCCTCTCTTCTCCTCCACCGTAACTATAACTCTTCCTCTCTTCTCCTCCACCGTAACTATAACTCTTCCTCTCTTCTCCTCCACCGTAACTATAACTCTTCCTCTCTTCTCCTCCACCGTAACTATAACTCTTCCTCTCTTCTCCTCCACCGTAACTATAACTCTTCCTCTCTTCTCCTACACCGTAACTATAACTCTTCCTCTCTTCTCCTCCACCGTAACTATAACTCTTCCTCTCTTCTCCTCCACCGTAACTATAACTCTTCCTCTCTTTTCCTTCACCGTAACTATAACTCTTCCTCTCTTCTCCTCTACCGTAACTATAACTCTTCCTCTCTTCTCCTACACCGTAACTATAACTCTTCCTCTCTTCTCCTCCACCATAACTATAACTCTTCCTCTCTTCTCCTACACCGTAACTATAACTCTTCCTCTCTTCTCCTCCACCGTAATTATAACTCGTCCTCTCTTCTCCTACACCGTAACTATAACTCTTCCTCTCTTCTCCTTCACCGTAACTATAACTCTTCCTCTCTTCTCCTCTACCGTAACTATAACTCTTCCTCTCTTCTCCTCCATCGTAACTATAACTCTTCCTCTCTTCTCCTCCACCGTAACTATAACACTTCCTCTCTTCTCCTCCACCGTAACTATAACTCTTCCTCTCTTCTCCTCCACCGTAACTATAACTCTTCCTCTCTTCTCCTCCACCGTAACTATAACTCTTCCTCTCTTCTCCTCCACCGTAACTATAACTCTTCCTCTCTTCTCCTCCACCGTAACTATAACTCTTCCTCTCTTCTCCTCCACCGTAACTATAACTCTTCCTCTCTTCTCCTACACCGTAACTATAACTCTTCCTCTCTTCTCCTCCACCGTAACTATAACTCTTCCTCTCTTCTCCTCCACCGTAACTATAACTCTTCCTCTCTTTTCCTTCACCGTAACTATAACTCTTCCTCTCTTCTCCTCTACCGTAACTATAACTCTTCCTCTCTTCTCCTACACCGTAACTATAACTCTTCCTCTCTTCTCCTCCACCATAACTATAACTCTTCCTCTCTTCTACTCCACCGTAACTATAACTCTTCCTCTCTTCTCCTTCACCGTAACTATAACTCTTCCTTTCTTCTCTTCTACCGTAACTATAACTCTTCCTCTCTTCTCCTTCACCGTAAATATAACTCTTCCTCTCTTCTCCTCTACCGTAACTATAACTCTTCCTTTTTCTCCTCCACCGTAACTATAACTCTTCCTCTCTTCTCCTCCACCGTAACTATAACTCTTCCTTTCTTCTCTTCTACCGTAACTATAACTCTTCCTCTCTTCTCCTTCACCGTAAATATAACTCTTCCTCTCTTCTCCTACACCGTAACTATAACTCTTCTTCTCTTCTCCTCCACCGTAAGTATTCTCTTCTTCTCTTCTCCTCCAGCGTAAGTATTCTCTTCTTCTTTTCTCCTCCACCGTAACTATAACTCTTCCTTTCTTCTCTTCTACCGTAACTATAACTCTTCCTCTCTTCTCCTTCACCGTAAATATAACTCTTCCTCTCTTCTCCTCTACCGTAACTATAACTCTTCCTTTTTCTCCTCCACCGTAACTATAACTCTTCCTCTCTTCTACTCCACCGTAACTATAACTCTTCCTCTCTTCTCCTTCACCGTAACTATAACTCTTCCTTTCTTCTCTTCTACCGTAACTATAACTCTTCCTCTCTTCTCCTTCACCGTAAATATAACTCTTCCTCTCTTCTCCTCTACCGTAACTATAACTCTTCCTTTTTCTCCTCCACCGTAACTATAACTCTTCCTCTCTTCTCCTCCACCGTAACTATAACTCTTCCTCTCTTCTCCTCCACCGTAACTATAACTCTTCCTCTCTTCTCCTCCACCGTAACTATAACTCTTCCTCTCTTCTCCTCCACCGTAACTATAACTCTTCCTCTCTTCTCCTCCACCGTAACTATAACTCTTCCTCTCTTCTCCTACACCGTAACTATAACTCTTCCTCTCTTCTCCTCCACCGTAACTATAACTCTTCCTCTCTTCTCCTCCACCGTAACTATAACTCTTCCTCTCTTTTCCTTCACCGTAACTATAACTCTTCCTCTCTTCTCCTCTACCGTAACTATAACTCTTCCTCTCTTCTCCTACACCGTAACTATAACTCTTCCTCTCTTCTCCTCCACCATAACTATAACTCTTCCTCTCTTCTACTCCACCGTAACTATAACTCTTCCTCTCTTCTCCTTCACCGTAACTATAACTCTTCCTTTCTTCTCTTCTACCGTAACTATAACTCTTCCTCTCTTCTCCTTCACCGTAAATATAACTCTTCCTCTCTTCTCCTCTACCGTAACTATAACTCTTCCTTTTTCTCCTCCACCGTAACTATAACTCTTCCTCTCTTCTCCTCCACCGTAACTATAACTCTTCCTTTCTTCTCTTCTACCGTAACTATAACTCTTCCTCTCTTCTCCTTCACCGTAAATATAACTCTTCCTCTCTTCTCCTACACCGTAACTATAACTCTTCTTCTCTTCTCCTCCACCGTAAGTATTCTCTTCTTCTCTTCTCCTCCAGCGTAAGTATTCTCTTCTTCTTTTCTCCTCCACCGTAACTATAACTCTTCCTTTCTTCTCTTCTACCGTAACTATAACTCTTCCTCTCTTCTCCTTCACCGTAAATATAACTCTTCCTCTCTTCTCCTCTACCGTAACTATAACTCTTCCTTTTTCTCCTCCACCGTAACTATAACTCTTCCTCTCTTCTACTCCACCGTAACTATAACTCTTCCTCTCTTCTCCTTCACCGTAACTATAACTCTTCCTTTCTTCTCTTCTACCGTAACTATAACTCTTCCTCTCTTCTCCTTCACCGTAAATATAACTCTTCCTCTCTTCTCCTCTACCGTAACTATAACTCTTCCTTTTTCTCCTCCACCGTAACTATAACTCTTCCTCTCTTCTCCTCCACCGTAACTATAACTCTTCCTCTCTTCTCCTCCACCGTAACTATAACTCTTCCTCTCTTCTCCTCCACCGTAACTATAACTCTTCCTCTCTTCTCCTCCACCGTAACTATATTTCTTCCTCTCTTCTCCTCCACCGTAACTATAACTCTTCCTCTCTTCTCCTCCACCGTAACTATAACTCTTCCTCTCTTCTCCTCCACCGTAACTATAACTCTTCCTCTCTTCTCCTCCACCGTAACTATAACTCTTCCTCTCTTCTCCTCCACCGTAACTATAACTCTTCTTCTCTTCTCCTCCACCGTAACTATAACTCTTTCTCTCTTCTTCTACACCGTAACTATAACTCTTCTTCTCTTCTCCTCCACCGTAACTATAACTCTTCCTCTCTTCTCCTACACCGTAACTATAACTCTTCCTCTCTTCTCCTTCACCGTAACTATAACTCTTCCTCTCTTCTCCTCTACCGTAACTATAACTCTTCCTCTCTTCTGCTCCACCGTAACTATAACTCTTCCTCTCTTCTCCTCCACCGTAACTATAACTCTTCCTCTCTTCTCCTCCACCGTAACTATAACTCTTCCTCTCTTCTCCTCCACCGTAACTATAACTCTTCCTCTCTTCTCCTACACCGTAACTATAACTCTTCCTCTCTTCTCCTCCACCGTAACTATAACTCTTCCTCTCTTCTCCTCCACCGTAACTAAAACTCTTTCTCTCTTCTCCTACACCGTAACTATAACTCTTCTTCTCTTCTCCTCCACCGTAAGTATTCTCTTCTTCTCTTCTCCTCCACCGTAACTATAACTCTTCCTCTCTTCTCCTACACCGTAACTATAACTCTTCCTCTCTTCTCCTCCACCGTAACTATAACTCTTCCTCTCTTCTCCTCCACCGTAACTATAACTCTTCCTCTCTTCTCCTCCACCGTAACTATAACTCTTCCTCTCTTCTCCTCCACCGTAACTATAACTCTTTCTCTCTTCTCCTACACCGTAACTATAACTCTTCTTCTCTTCTCCTCCACCGTAAGTATTCTCTTCTTCTCTTCTCCTCCACCGTAACTATAACTCTTCCTCTCTTCTCCTACACCGTAACTATAACTCTTCCTCTCTTCTCCTCCACCGTAACTATAACTCTTCCTCTCTTCTCCTCCACCGTAACTATAACTCTTCCTCTCTTCTCCTCCACCGTAACTATAACTCTTCCTCTCTTCTCCTCCACCGTAACTATAACTCTTCCTCTCTTCTCCTCCACCGTAACTATATTTCTTCCTCTCTTCTCCTCCACCGTAACTATAACTCTTCCTCTCTTCTCCTCCACCGTAACTATAACTCTTCCTCTCTTCTCCTCCACCGTAACTATAACTCTTCCTCTCTTCTCCTCCACCGTAACTATAACTCTTCCTCTCTTCTCCTCCACCGTAACTATAACTCTTCTTCTCTTCTCCTCCACCGTAACTATAACTCTTTCTCTCTTCTTCTACACCGTAACTATAACTCTTCTTCTCTTCTCCTCCACCGTAACTATAACTCTTCCTCTCTTCTCCTACACCGTAACTATAACTCTTCCTCTCTTCTCCTTCACCGTAACTATAACTCTTCCTCTCTTCTCCTCTACCGTAACTATAACTCTTCCTCTCTTCTGCTCCACCGTAACTATAACTCTTCCTCTCTTCTCCTCCACCGTAACTATAACTCTTCCTCTCTTCTCCTCCACCGTAACTATAACTCTTCCTCTCTTCTCCTCCACCGTAACTATAACTCTTCCTCTCTTCTCCTACACCGTAACTATAACTCTTCCTCTCTTCTCCTCCACCGTAACTATAACTCTTCCTCTCTTCTCCTCCACCGTAACTAAAACTCTTTCTCTCTTCTCCTACACCGTAACTATAACTCTTCTTCTCTTCTCCTCCACCGTAAGTATTCTCTTCTTCTCTTCTCCTCCACCGTAACTATAACTCTTCCTCTCTTCTCCTACACCGTAACTATAACTCTTCCTCTCTTCTCCTCCACCGTAACTATAACTCTTCCTCTCTTCTCCTCCACCGTAACTATAACTCTTCCTCTCTTCTCCTCCACCGTAACTATAACTCTTCCTCTCTTCTCCTCCACCGTAACTATAACTCTTTCTCTCTTCTCCTACACCGTAACTATAACTCTTCTTCTCTTCTCCTCCACCGTAAGTATTCTCTTCTTCTCTTCTCCTCCACCGTAACTATAACTCTTCCTCTCTTCTCCTACACCGTCACTATAAATCTTCCTCTCTTCTCCTCCACCGTAACTATAACTCTTCCTCTCTTCTCCTCCACCGTAACTATAACTCTTCCTCTCTTCTCCTCCACCGTAACTATAACTCTTCCTCTCTTCTCCTCCACCGTAACTATAACTCTTCCTCTCTTCTCCTCCACCGTAACTATAACTCTTCCTCTCTTCTCCTCCACCGTAACTATAACTCTTCCTCTCTTCTCCTCCACCGTAACTATAACTCTTCCTCTCTTCTCCTCCACCGTAACTATAACTCTTCCTCTCTTCTCCTCCACCGTAACTATAACTCTTCCTCTCTTCTCCTCCACCGTAACTATAACTCTTCCTCTCTTCTCCTACACCGTAACTATAACTCTTCCTCTCTTCTCCTCCACCGTAATTATAACTCTTTCTCTCTTCTTCTACACCGTAACTATAACTCTTCTTCTCTTCTCCTCCACCGTAACTATAACTCTTCCTCTCTTCTCCTACACCGTAACTATAACTCTTCCTCTCTTCTCCTTCACCGTAACTATAACTCTTCCTCTCTTCTCCTCTACCGTAACTATAACTCTTCCTCTCTTCTCCTCCATCGTAACTATAACTCTTCCTCTCTTCTCCTCCACCGTAACTATAACACTTCCTCTCTTCTCCTCCACCGTAACTATAACTCTTCCTCTCTTCTCCTCCACCGTAACTATAACTCTTCCTCTCTTCTCCTCCACCGTAACTATAACTCTTCCTCTCTTCTCCTCCACCGTAACTATAACTCTTCCTCTCTTCTCCTCCACCGTAACTATAACTCTTCCTCTCTTCTCCTCCACCGTAACTATAACTCTTCCTCTCTTCTCCTACACCGTAACTATAACTCTTCCTCTCTTCTCCTCCACCGTAACTATAACTCTTCCTCTCTTCTCCTCCACCGTAACTATAACTCTTCCTCTCTTTTCCTTCACCGTAACTATAACTCTTCCTCTCTTCTCCTCTACCGTAACTATAACTCTTCCTCTCTTCTCCTACACCGTAACTATAACTCTTCCTCTCTTCTCCTCCACCATAACTATAACTCTTCCTCTTCTACTCCACCGTAACTATAACTCTTCCTCTCTTCTCCTCCACCGTAACTATAACTCTTCTTCTCTTCTCCTCCACCGTAACTATAACTCTTTCTCTCTTCTTCTACACCGTAACTATAACTCTTCTTCTCTTCTCCTCCACCGTAACTATAACTCTTCCTCTCTTCTCCTACACCGTAACTATAACTCTTCCTCTCTTCTCCTTCACCGTAACTATAACTCTTCCTCTCTTCTCCTCTACCGTAACTATAACTCTTCCTCTCTTCTGCTCCACCGTAACTATAACTCTTCCTCTCTTCTCCTCCACCGTAACTATAACTCTTCCTCTCTTCTCCTCCACCGTAACTATAACTCTTCCTCTCTTCTCCTCCACCGTAACTATAACTCTTCCTCTCTTCTCCTACACCGTAACTATAACTCTTCCTCTCTTCTCCTCCACCGTAACTATAACTCTTCCTCTCTTCTCCTCTACCGTAACTATAACTCTTCCTCTCTTCTCCTACACCGTAACTATAACTCTTCCTCTCTTCTCCTCCACCATAACTATAACTCTTCCTCTCTTCTACTCCACCGTAACTATAACTCTTCCTCTCTTCTCCTTCACCGTAACTATAACTCTTCCTTTCTTCTCTTCTACCGTAACTATAACTCTTCCTCTCTTCTCCTTCACCGTAAATATAACTCTTCCTCTCTTCTCCTCTACCGTAACTATAACTCTTCCTTTTTCTCCTCCACCGTAACTATAACTCTTCCTCTCTTCTCCTCCACCGTAACTATAACTCTTCCTCTCTTCTCCTCCACCGTAACTATAACTCTTCCTCTCTTCTCCTCCACCGTAACTATAACTCTTCCTCTCTTCTCCTCCACCGTAACTATAACTCTTCCTCTCTTCTCCTCCACCGTAACTATAACTCTTCCTCTCTTCTCCTCCACCGTAACTATAACTCTTCTTCTCTTCTCCTCCACCGTAACTATAACTCTTCCTTTCTTCTCTTCTACCGTAACTATAACTCTTCCTCTCTTCTCCTTCACCGTAAATATAACTCTTCCTCTCTTCTCCTACACCGTAACTATAACTCTTCCTCTCTTCTCCTTCACCGTAACTATAACTCTTCCTCTCTTCTACTCCACCGTAACTATAACTCTTCCTCTCTTCTCCTTCACCGTAACTATAACTCTTCCTTTCTTCTCTTCTACCGTAACTATAACTCTTCCTCTCTTCTCCTTCACCGTAAATATAACTCTTCCTCTCTTCTCCTCTACCGTAACTATAACTCTTCCTTTTTCTCCTCCACCGTAACTATAACTCTTCCTCTCTTCTCCTCCACCGTAACTATAACTCTTCCTCTCTTCTCCTCCACCGTAACTATAACTCTTCCTCTCTTCTCCTCCACCGTAACTATAACTCTTCCTCTCTTCTCCTCCACCGTAACTATAACTCTTCCTCTCTTCTCCTCCACCGTAACTATATTTCTTCCTCTCTTCTCCTCCACCGTAACTATAACTCTTCCTCTCTTCTCCTCCACCGTAACTATAACTCTTCCTCTCTTCTCCTCCACCGTAACTATAACTCTTCCTCTCTTCTCCTCCACCGTAACTATAACTCTTCTTCTCTTCTCCTCCACCGTAACTATAACTCTTTCTCTCTTCTTCTACACCGTAACTATAACTCTTCTTCTCTTCTCCTCCACCGTAACTATAACTCTTCCTCTCTTCTCCTACACCGTAACTATAACTCTTCCTCTCTTCTCCTTCACCGTAACTATAACTCTTCCTCTCTTCTCCTCTACCGTAACTATAACTCTTCCTCTCTTCTGCTCCACCGTAACTATAACTCTTCCTCTCTTCTCCTCCACCGTAACTATAACTCTTCCTCTCTTCTCCTCCACCGTAACTATAACTCTTCCTCTCTTCTCCTCCACCGTAACTATAACTCTTCCTCTCTTCTCCTACACCGTAACTATAACTCTTCCTCTCTTCTCCTCCACCGTAACTATAACTCTTCCTCTCTTCTCCTCCACCGTAACTAAAACTCTTTCTCTCTTCTCCTACACCGTAACTATAACTCTTCTTCTCTTCTCCTCCACCGTAAGTATTCTCTTCTTCTCTTCTCCTCCACCGTAACTATAACTCTTCCTCTCTTCTCCTACACCGTAACTATAACTCTTCCTCTCTTCTCCTCCACCGTAACTATAACTCTTCCTCTCTTCTCCTCCACCGTAACTATAACTCTTCCTCTCTTCTCCTCCACCGTAACTATAACTCTTCCTCTCTTCTCCTCCACCGTAACTATAACTCTTTCTCTCTTCTCCTACACCGTAACTATAACTCTTCTTCTCTTCTCCTCCACCGTAAGTATTCTCTTCTTCTCTTCTCCTCCACCGTAACTATAACTCTTCCTCTCTTCTCCTACACCGTCACTATAACTCTTCCTCTCTTCTCCTCCACCGTAACTATAACTCTTCCTCTCTTCTCCTCCACCGTAACTATAACTCTTCCTCTCTTCTCCTCCACCGTAACTATAACTCTTCCTCTCTTCTCCTCCACCGTAACTATAACTCTTCCTCTCTTCTCCTCCACCGTAACTATAACTCTTCCTCTCTTCTCCTCCACCGTAACTATAACTCTTCCTCTCTTCTCCTACACCGTAACTATAACTCTTCCTCTCTTCTCCTCCACCGTAACTATAACTCTTCCTCTCTTCTCCTCCACCGTAACTATAACTCTTCCTCTCTTCTCCTCCACCGTAACTATAACTCTTCCTCTCTTCTCCTCCACCGTAACTATAACTCTTCCTCTCTTCTCCTACACCGTAACTATAACTCTTCCTCGCTTCTCCTCCACCGTAACTATAACTCTTCCTCTCTTCTCCTCCACCGTAACTATAACTCTTCCTCTCTTTTCCTTCACCGTAACTATAACTCTTCCTCTCTTCTCCTCTACCGTAACTATAACTCTTCCTCTCTTCTCCTACACCGTAACTATAACTCTTCCTCTCTTCTCCTCCACCTTAACTATAACTCTTCCTCTCTTCTACTCCACCGTAACTATAACTCTTCCTCTCTTCTCCTTCACCGTAACTATAACTCTTCCTTTCTTCTCTTCTACCGTAACTATAACTCTTCCTCTCTTCTCCTTCACCGTAAATATAACTCTTCCTCTCTTCTCCTCTACCGTAACTATAACTCTTCCTTTTTCTCCTCCACCGTAACTATAACTCTTCCTCTCTTCTCCTCCACCGTAACTATAACTCTTCCTTTCTTCTCTTCTACCGTAACTATAACTCTTCCTCTCTTCTCCTTCACCGTAAATATAACTCTTCCTCTCTTCTCCTACACCGTAACTATAACTCTTCTTCTCTTCTCCTCCACCGTAAGTATTCTCTTCTTCTCTTCTCCTCCAGCGTAAGTATTCTCTTCTTCTCTTCTCCTCCACCGTAACTATAACTCTTCCTTTCTTCTCTTCTACCGTAACTATAACTCTTCCTCTCTTCTCCTTCACCGTAAATATAACTCTTCCTCTCTTCTCCTCTACCGTAACTATAACTCTTCCTTTTTCTCCTCCACCGTAACTATAACTCTTCCTCTCTTCTACTCCACCGTAACTATAACTCTTCCTCTCTTCTCCTTCACCGTAACTATAACTCTTCCTTTCTTCTCTTCTACCGTAACTATAACTCTTCCTCTCTTCTCCTTCACCGTAAATATAACTCTTCCTCTCTTCTCCTCTACCGTAACTATAACTCTTCCTTTTTCTTCTCCACCGTAACTATAACTCTTCCTCTCTTCTCCTCCACCGTAACTATAACTCTTCCTCTCTTCTCCTCCACCGTAACTATAACTCTTCCTCTCTTCTCCTCCACCGTAACTATAACTCTTCCTCTCTTCTCCTCCACCGTAACTATATTTCTTCCTCTCTTCTCCTCCACCGTAACTATAACTCTTCCTCTCTTCTCCTCCACCGTAACTATAACTCTTCCTCTCTTCTCCTCCACCGTAACTATAACTCTTCCTCTCTTCTCCTCCACCGTAACTATAACTCTTCCTCTCTTCTCCTCCACCGTAACTATAACTCTTCCTCTCTTCTCCTCCACCGTAACTATAACTCTTCCTCTCTTCTCCTACACCGTAACTATAACTCTTCCTCTCTTCTCCTCCACCGTAACTATAACTCTTCCTCTCTTCTCCTCCACCGTAACTATAACTCTTCCTCTCTTTTCCTTCACCGTAACTATAACTCTTCCTCTCTTCTCCTCCACCGTAACTATAACTCTTCCTCTCTTCTCCTCCACCGTAACTATAACTCTTCCTCTCTTCTCCTCCACCGTAACTATAACTCTTCCTCTCTTCTCCTCCACCGTAACTATAACTCTTCCTCTCTTCTCCTCCACCGTAACTATAACTCTTCTTCTCTTCTCCTCCACCGTAACTATAACTCTTTCTCTCTTCTTCTACACCGTAACTATAACTCTTCTTCTCTTCTCCTCCACCGTAACTATAACTCTTCCTCTCTTCTCCTACACCGTAACTATAACTCTTCCTCTCTTCTCCTTCACCGTAACTATAACTCTTCCTCTCTTCTCCTCTACCGTAACTATAACTCTTCCTCTCTTCTGCTCCACCGTAACTATAACTCTTCCTCTCTTCTCCTCCACCGTAACTATAACTCTTCCTCTCTTCTCCTCCACCGTAACTATAACTCTTCCTCTCTTCTCCTCCACCGTAACTATAACTCTTCCTCTCTTCTCCTACACCGTAACTATAACTCTTCCTCTCTTCTCCTCCACCGTAACTATAACTCTTCCTCTCTTCTCCTCCACCGTAACTAAAACTCTTTCTCTCTTCTCCTACACCGTAACTATAACTCTTCTTCTCTTCTCCTCCACCGTAAGTATTCTCTTCTTCTCTTCTCCTCCACCGTAACTATAACTCTTCCTCTCTTCTCCTACACCGTAACTATAACTCTTCCTCTCTTCTCCTCCACCGTAACTATAACTCTTCCTCTCTTCTCCTCCACCGTAACTATAACTCTTCCTCTCTTCTCCTCCACCGTAACTATAACTCTTCCTCTCTTCTCCTCCACCGTAACTATAACTCTTTCTCTCTTCTCCTACACCGTAACTATAACTCTTCTTCTCTTCTCCTCCACCGTAAGTATTCTCTTCTTCTCTTCTCCTCCACCGTAACTATAACTCTTCCTCTCTTCTCCTCCACCGTAACTATAACTCTTCCTCTCTTCTCCTCCACCGTAACTATAACTCTTCCTCTCTTCTCCTCCACCGTAACTATAACTCTTCCTCTCTTCTCCTCCACCGTAACTATAACTCTTCCTCTCTTCTCCTCCACCGTAACTATAACTCTTCCTCTCTTCTCCTCCACCGTAACTATAACTCTTCCTCTCTTCTCCTCCACCGTAACTATAACTCTTCCTCTCTTCTCCTACACCGTAACTATAACTCTTCCTCTCTTCTCCTCCACCGTAATTATAACTCGTCCTCTCTTCTCCTACACCGTAACTAAAACTCTTTCTCTCTTCTCCTACACCGTAACTATAACTCTTCTTCTCTTCTCCTCCACCGTAAGTATTCTCTTCTTCTCTTCTCCTCCACCGTAACTATAACTCTTCCTCTCTTCTCCTACACCGTAACTATAACTCTTCCTCTCTTCTCCTCCACCGTAACTATAACTCTTCCTCTCTTCTCCTCCACCGTAACTATAACTCTTCCTCTCTTCTCCTCCACCGTAACTATAACTCTTCCTCTCTTCTCCTCCACCGTAACTATAACTCTTTCTCTCTTCTCCTACACCGTAACTATAACTCTTCTTCTCTTCTCCTCCACCGTAAGTATTCTCTTCTTCTCTTCTCCTCCACCGTAACTATAACTCTTCCTCTCTTCTCCTACACCGTCACTATAACTCTTCCTCTCTTCTCCTCCACCGTAACTATAACTCTTCCTCTCTTCTCCTCCACCGTAACTATAACTCTTCCTCTCTTCTCCTCCACCGTAACTATAACTCTTCCTCTCTTCTCCTCCACCGTAACTATAACTCTTCCTCTCTTCTCCTCCACCGTAACTATAACTCTTCCTCTCTTCTCCTCCACCGTAACTATAACTCTTCCTCTCTTCTCCTACACCGTAACTATAACTCTTCCTCTCTTCTCCTCCACCGTAACTATAACTCTTCCTCTCTTCTCCTCCACCGTAACTATAACTCTTCCTCTCTTCTCCTCCACCGTAACTATAACTCTTCCTCTCTTCTCCTCCACCGTAACTATAACTCTTCCTCTCTTCTCCTACACCGTAACTATAACTCTTCCTCGCTTCTCCTCCACCGTAACTATAACTCTTCCTCTCTTCTCCTCCACCGTAACTATAACTCTTCCTCTCTTTTCCTTCACCGTAACTATAACTCTTCCTCTCTTCTCCTCTACCGTAACTATAACTCTTCCTCTCTTCTCCTACACCGTAACTATAACTCTTCCTCTCTTCTCCTCCACCTTAACTATAACTCTTCCTCTCTTCTACTCCACCGTAACTATAACTCTTCCTCTCTTCTCCTTCACCGTAACTATAACTCTTCCTTTCTTCTCTTCTACCGTAACTATAACTCTTCCTCTCTTCTCCTTCACCGTAAATATAACTCTTCCTCTCTTCTCCTCTACCGTAACTATAACTCTTCCTTTTTCTCCTCCACCGTAACTATAACTCTTCCTCTCTTCTCCTCCACCGTAACTATAACTCTTCCTTTCTTCTCTTCTACCGTAACTATAACTCTTCCTCTCTTCTCCTTCACCGTAAATATAACTCTTCCTCTCTTCTCCTACACCGTAACTATAACTCTTCTTCTCTTCTCCTCCACCGTAAGTATTCTCTTCTTCTCTTCTCCTCCAGCGTAAGTATTCTCTTCTTCTCTTCTCCTCCACCGTAACTATAACTCTTCCTTTCTTCTCTTCTACCGTAACTATAACTCTTCCTCTCTTCTCCTTCACCGTAAATATAACTCTTCCTCTCTTCTCCTCTACCGTAACTATAACTCTTCCTTTTTCTCCTCCACCGTAACTATAACTCTTCCTCTCTTCTACTCCACCGTAACTATAACTCTTCCTCTCTTCTCCTTCACCGTAACTATAACTCTTCCTTTCTTCTCTTCTACCGTAACTATAACTCTTCCTCTCTTCTCCTTCACCGTAAATATAACTCTTCCTCTCTTCTCCTCTACCGTAACTATAACTCTTCCTTTTTCTTCTCCACCGTAACTATAACTCTTCCTCTCTTCTCCTCCACCGTAACTATAACTCTTCCTCTCTTCTCCTCCACCGTAACTATAACTCTTCCTCTCTTCTCCTCCACCGTAACTATAACTCTTCCTCTCTTCTCCTCCACCGTAACTATATTTCTTCCTCTCTTCTCCTCCACCGTAACTATAACTCTTCCTCTCTTCTCCTCCACCGTAACTATAACTCTTCCTCTCTTCTCCTCCACCGTAACTATAACTCTTCCTCTCTTCTCCTCCACCGTAACTATAACTCTTCCTCTCTTCTCCTCCACCGTAACTATAACTCTTCCTCTCTTCTCCTCCACCGTAACTATAACTCTTCCTCTCTTCTCCTACACCGTAACTATAACTCTTCCTCTCTTCTCCTCCACCGTAACTATAACTCTTCCTCTCTTCTCCTCCACCGTAACTATAACTCTTCCTCTCTTTTCCTTCACCGTAACTATAACTCTTCCTCTCTTCTCCTCCACCGTAACTATAACTCTTCCTCTCTTCTCCTCCACCGTAACTATAACTCTTCCTCTCTTCTCCTCCACCGTAACTATAACTCTTCCTCTCTTCTCCTCCACCGTAACTATAACTCTTCCTCTCTTCTCCTCCACCGTAACTATAACTCTTCTTCTCTTCTCCTCCACCGTAACTATAACTCTTTCTCTCTTCTTCTACACCGTAACTATAACTCTTCTTCTCTTCTCCTCCACCGTAACTATAACTCTTCCTCTCTTCTCCTACACCGTAACTATAACTCTTCCTCTCTTCTCCTTCACCGTAACTATAACTCTTCCTCTCTTCTCCTCTACCGTAACTATAACTCTTCCTCTCTTCTGCTCCACCGTAACTATAACTCTTCCTCTCTTCTCCTCCACCGTAACTATAACTCTTCCTCTCTTCTCCTCCACCGTAACTATAACTCTTCCTCTCTTCTCCTCCACCGTAACTATAACTCTTCCTCTCTTCTCCTACACCGTAACTATAACTCTTCCTCTCTTCTCCTCCACCGTAACTATAACTCTTCCTCTCTTCTCCTCCACCGTAACTAAAACTCTTTCTCTCTTCTCCTACACCGTAACTATAACTCTTCTTCTCTTCTCCTCCACCGTAAGTATTCTCTTCTTCTCTTCTCCTCCACCGTAACTATAACTCTTCCTCTCTTCTCCTACACCGTAACTATAACTCTTCCTCTCTTCTCCTCCACCGTAACTATAACTCTTCCTCTCTTCTCCTCCACCGTAACTATAACTCTTCCTCTCTTCTCCTCCACCGTAACTATAACTCTTCCTCTCTTCTCCTCCACCGTAACTATAACTCTTTCTCTCTTCTCCTACACCGTAACTATAACTCTTCTTCTCTTCTCCTCCACCGTAAGTATTCTCTTCTTCTCTTCTCCTCCACCGTAACTATAACTCTTCCTCTCTTCTCCTCCACCGTAACTATAACTCTTCCTCTCTTCTCCTCCACCGTAACTATAACTCTTCCTCTCTTCTCCTCCACCGTAACTATAACTCTTCCTCTCTTCTCCTCCACCGTAACTATAACTCTTCCTCTCTTCTCCTCCACCGTAACTATAACTCTTCCTCTCTTCTCCTCCACCGTAACTATAACTCTTCCTCTCTTCTCCTCCACCGTAACTATAACTCTTCCTCTCTTCTCCTACACCGTAACTATAACTCTTCCTCTCTTCTCCTCCACCGTAATTATAACTCGTCCTCTCTTCTCCTACACCGTAACTATAACTCTTCCTCTCTTCTCCTTCACCGTAACTATAACTCTTCCTCTCTTCTCCTCTACCGTAACTATAACTCTTCCTCTCTTCTCCTCCATCGTAACTATAACTCTTCCTCTCTTCTCCTCCACCGTAACTATAACACTTCCTCTCTTCTCCTCCACCGTAACTATAACTCTTCCTCTCTTCTCCTCCACCGTAACTATAACTCTTCCTCTCTTCTCCTCCACCGTAACTATAACTCTTCCTCTCTTCTCCTCCACCGTAACTATAACTCTTCCTCTCTTCTCCTCCACCGTAACTATAACTCTTCCTCTCTTCTCCTCCACCGTAACTATAACTCTTCCTCTCTTCTCCTACACTGTAACTATAACTCTTCCTCTCTTCTCCTCCACCGTAACTATAACTCTTCCTCTCTTCTCCTCCACCGTAACTATAACTCTTCCTCTCTTTTCCTTCACCGTAACTATAACTCTTCCTCTCTTCTCCTCTACCGTAACTATAACTCTTCCTCTCTTCTCCTACACCGTAACTATAACTCTTCCTCTCTTCTCCTCCACCATAACTATAACTCTTCCTCTCTTCTACTCCACCGTAACTATAACTCTTCCTCTCTTCTCCTTCACCGTAACTATAACTCTTCCTTTCTTCTCTTCTACCGTAACTATAACTCTTCCTCTCTTCTCCTTCACCGTAAATATAACTCTTCCTCTCTTCTCCTCTACCGTAACTATAACTCTTCCTTTTTCTCCTCCACCGTAACTATAACTCTTCCTCTCTTCTCCTCCACCGTAACTATAACTCTTCCTTTCTTCTCTTCTACCGTAACTATAACTCTTCCTCTCTTCTCCTTCACCGTAAATATAACTCTTCCTCTCTTCTCCTACACCGTAACTATAACTCTTCTTCTCTTCTCCTCCACCGTAAGTATTCTCTTCTTCTCTTCTCCTCCAGCGTAAGTATTCTCTTCTTCTTTTCTCCTCCACCGTAACTATAACTCTTCCTTTCTTCTCTTCTACCGTAACTATAACTCTTCCTCTCTTCTCCTTCACCGTAAATATAACTCTTCCTCTCTTCTCCTCTACCGTAACTATAACTCTTCCTTTTTCTCCTCCACCGTAACTATAACTCTTCCTCTCTTCTACTCCACCGTAACTATAACTCTTCCTCTCTTCTCCTTCACCGTAACTATAACTCTTCCTTTCTTCTCTTCTACCGTAACTATAACTCTTCCTCTCTTCTCCTTCACCGTAAATATAACTCTTCCTCTCTTCTCCTCTACCGTAACTATAACTCTTCCTTTTTCTCCTCCACCGTAACTATAACTCTTCCTCTCTTCTCCTCCACCGTAACTATAACTCTTCCTCTCTTCTCCTCCACCGTAACTATAACTCTTCCTCTCTTCTCCTCCACCGTAACTATAACTCTTCCTCTCTTCTCCTCCACCGTAACTATATTTCTTCCTCTCTTCTCCTCCACCGTAACTATAACTCTTCCTCTCTTCTCCTCCACCGTAACTATAACTCTTCCTCTCTTCTCCTCCACCGTAACTATAACTCTTCCTCTCTTCTCCTCCACCGTAACTATAACTCTTCCTCTCTTCTCCTCCACCGTAACTATAACTCTTCTTCTCTTCTCCTCCACCGTAACTATAACTCTTTCTCTCTTCTTCTACACCGTAACTATAACTCTTCTTCTCTTCTCCTCCACCGTAACTATAACTCTTCCTCTCTTCTCCTACACCGTAACTATAACTCTTCCTCTCTTCTCCTTCACCGTAACTATAACTCTTCCTCTCTTCTCCTCTACCGTAACTATAACTCTTCCTCTCTTCTGCTCCACCGTAACTATAACTCTTCCTCTCTTCTCCTCCACCGTAACTATAACTCTTCCTCTCTTCTCCTCCACCGTAACTATAACTCTTCCTCTCTTCTCCTCCACCGTAACTATAACTCTTCCTCTCTTCTCCTACACCGTAACTATAACTCTTCCTCTCTTCTCCTCCACCGTAACTATAACTCTTCCTCTCTTCTCCTCCACCGTAACTAAAACTCTTTCTCTCTTCTCCTACACCGTAACTATAACTCTTCTTCTCTTCTCCTCCACCGTAAGTATTCTCTTCTTCTCTTCTCCTCCACCGTAACTATAACTCTTCCTCTCTTCTCCTACACCGTAACTATAACTCTTCCTCTCTTCTCCTCCACCGTAACTATAACTCTTCCTCTCTTCTCCTCCACCGTAACTATAACTCTTCCTCTCTTCTCCTCCACCGTAACTATAACTCTTCCTCTCTTCTCCTCCACCGTAACTATAACTCTTTCTCTCTTCTCCTACACCGTAACTATAACTCTTCTTCTCTTCTCCTCCACCGTAAGTATTCTCTTCTTCTCTTCTCCTCCACCGTAACTATAACTCTTCCTCTCTTCTCCTACACCGTAACTATAACTCTTCCTCTCTTCTCCTCCACCGTAACTATAACTCTTCCTCTCTTCTCCTCCACCGTAACTATAACTCTTCCTCTCTTCTCCTCCACCGTAACTATAACTCTTCCTCTCTTCTCCTCCACCGTAACTATAACTCTTCCTCTCTTCTCCTCCACCGTAACTATATTTCTTCCTCTCTTCTCCTCCACCGTAACTATAACTCTTCCTCTCTTCTCCTCCACCGTAACTATAACTCTTCCTCTCTTCTCCTCCACCGTAACTATAACTCTTCCTCTCTTCTCCTCCACCGTAACTATAACTCTTCCTCTCTTCTCCTCCACCGTAACTATAACTCTTCTTCTCTTCTCCTCCACCGTAACTATAACTCTTTCTCTCTTCTTCTACACCGTAACTATAACTCTTCTTCTCTTCTCCTCCACCGTAACTATAACTCTTCCTCTCTTCTCCTACACCGTAACTATAACTCTTCCTCTCTTCTCCTTCACCGTAACTATAACTCTTCCTCTCTTCTCCTCTACCGTAACTATAACTCTTCCTCTCTTCTGCTCCACCGTAACTATAACTCTTCCTCTCTTCTCCTCCACCGTAACTATAACTCTTCCTCTCTTCTCCTCCACCGTAACTATAACTCTTCCTCTCTTCTCCTCCACCGTAACTATAACTCTTCCTCTCTTCTCCTACACCGTAACTATAACTCTTCCTCTCTTCTCCTCCACCGTAACTATAACTCTTCCTCTCTTCTCCTCCACCGTAACTAAAACTCTTTCTCTCTTCTCCTACACCGTAACTATAACTCTTCTTCTCTTCTCCTCCACCGTAAGTATTCTCTTCTTCTCTTCTCCTCCACCGTAACTATAACTCTTCCTCTCTTCTCCTACACCGTAACTATAACTCTTCCTCTCTTCTCCTCCACCGTAACTATAACTCTTCCTCTCTTCTCCTCCACCGTAACTATAACTCTTCCTCTCTTCTCCTCCACCGTAACTATAACTCTTCCTCTCTTCTCCTCCACCGTAACTATAACTCTTTCTCTCTTCTCCTACACCGTAACTATAACTCTTCTTCTCTTCTCCTCCACCGTAAGTATTCTCTTCTTCTCTTCTCCTCCACCGTAACTATAACTCTTCCTCTCTTCTCCTACACCGTCACTATAACTCTTCCTCTCTTCTCCTCCACCGTAACTATAACTCTTCCTCTCTTCTCCTCCACCGTAACTATAACTCTTCCTCTCTTCTCCTCCACCGTAACTATAACTCTTCCTCTCTTCTCCTCCACCGTAACTATAACTCTTCCTCTCTTCTCCTCCACCGTAACTATAACTCTTCCTCTCTTCTCCTCCACCGTAACTATAACTCTTCCTCTCTTCTCCTCCACCGTAACTATAACTCTTCCTCTCTTCTCCTCCACCGTAACTATAACTCTTCCTCTCTTCTCCTCCACCGTAACTATAACTCTTCCTCTCTTCTCCTCCACCGTAACTATAACTCTTCCTCTCTTCTCCTACACCGTAACTATAACTCTTCCTCTCTTCTCCTCCACCGTAATTATAACTCTTTCTCTCTTCTTCTACACCGTAACTATAACTCTTCTTCTCTTCTCCTCCACCGTAACTATAACTCTTCCTCTCTTCTCCTACACCGTAACTATAACTCTTCCTCTCTTCTCCTTCACCGTAACTATAACTCTTCCTCTCTTCTCCTCTACCGTAACTATAACTCTTCCTCTCTTCTGCTCCACCGTAACTATAACTCTTCCTCTCTTCTCCTCCACCGTAACTATAACTCTTCCTCTCTTCTCCTCCACCGTAACTATAACTCTTCCTCTCTTCTCCTACACCGTAACTATAACTCTTCCTCTCTTCTCCTTCACCGTAACTATAACTCTTCCTCTCTTCTCCTACACCGTAACTATAACTCTTCCTCTCTTCTCCTCCACCGTAATTATAACTCGTCCTCTCTTCTCCTACACCGTAACTATAACTCTTCCTCTCTTCTCCTTCACCGTAACTATAACTCTTCCTCTCTTCTCCTCTACCGTAACTATAACTCTTCCTCTCTTCTCCTCCATCGTAACTATAACTCTTCCTCTCTTCTCCTCCACCGTAACTATAACACTTCCTCTCTTCTCCTCCACCGTAACTATAACTCTTCCTCTCTTCTCCTCCACCGTAACTATAACTCTTCCTCTCTTCTCCTCCACCGTAACTATAACTCTTCCTCTCTTCTCCTCCACCGTAACTATAACTCTTCCTCTCTTCTCCTCCACCGTAACTATAACTCTTCCTCTCTTCTCCTCCACCGTAACTATAACTCTTCCTCTCTTCTCCTACACCGTAACTATAACTCTTCCTCTCTTCTCCTCCACCGTAACTATAACTCTTCCTCTCTTCTCCTCCACCGTAACTATAACTCTTCCTCTCTTCTCCTTCACCGTAACTATAACTCTTCCTCTCTTCTCCTCTACCGTAACTATAACTCTTCCTCTCTTCTCCTCCATCGTAACTATAACTCTTCCTCTCTTCTCCTCCACCGTAACTATAACACTTCCTCTCTTCTCCTCCACCGTAACTATAACTCTTCCTCTCTTCTCCTCCACCGTAACTATAACTCTTCCTCTCTTCTCCTCCACCGTAACTATAACTCTTCCTCTCTTCTCCTCCACCGTAACTATAACTCTTCCTCTCTTCTCCTCCACCGTAACTATAACTCTTCCTCTCTTCTCCTACACCGTAACTATAACTCTTCCTCTCTTCTCCTCCACCGTAACTATAACTCTTCCTCTCTTCTCCTCCACCGTAACTATAACTCTTCCTCTCTTTTCCTTCACCGTAACTATAACTCTTCCTCTTTTCTCCTCTACCGTAACTATAACTCTTCCTCTCTTCTCCTACACCGTAACTATAACTCTTCCTCTCTTCTCCTCCACCATAACTATAACTCTTCCTCTCTTCTCCTCTACCGTAACTATAACTCTTCCTCTCTTCTGCTCCACCGTAACTATAACTCTTCCTCTCTTCTCCTCCACCGTAACTATAACTCTTCCTCTCTTCTCCTCCACCGTAACTATAACTCTTCCTCTCTTCTCCTCCACCGTAACTATAACTCTTCCTCTCTTCTCCTACACCGTAACTATAACTCTTCCTCTCTTCTCCTCCACCGTAACTATAACTCTTCCTCTCTTCTCCTCCACCGTAACTAAAACACTTCCTCTCTTCTCCTCCACCGTAACTATAACTCTTCCTCTCTTCTCCTCCACCGTAACTATAACTCTTCCTCTCTTCTCCTCCACCGTAACTATAACTCTTCCTCTCTTCTCCTCCACCGTAACTATAACTCTTCCTCTCTTCTCCTCCACCGTAACTATAACTCTTCCTCTCTTCTCCTACACCGTAACTATAACTCTTCCTCTCTTCTCCTCCACCGTAACTATAACTCTTCCTCTCTTCTCCTCCACCGTAACTATAACTCTTCCTCTCTTTTCCTTCACCGTAACTATAACTCTTCCTCTCTTCTCCTCTACCGTAACTATAACTCTTCCTCTCTTCTCCTCCATCGTAACTATAACTCTTCCTCTCTTCTCCTCCACCGTAACTATAACACTTCCTCTCTTCTCCTCCACCGTAACTATAACTCTTCCTCTCTTCTCCTCCACCGTAACTATAACTCTTCCTCTCTTCTCCTCCACCGTAACTATAACTCTTCCTCTCTTCTCCTCCACCGTAACTATAACTCTTCCTCTCTTCTCCTCCACCGTAACTATAACTCTTCCTCTCTTCTCCTCCACCGTAACTATAACTCTTCCTCTCTTCTCCTACACCGTAACTATAACTCTTCCTCTCTTCTCCTCCACCGTAACTATAACTCTTCCTCTCTTCTCCTCCACCGTAACTATAACTCTTCCTCTCTTCTCCTTCACCGTAACTATAACTCTTCCTCTCTTCTCCTCTACCGTAACTATAACTCTTCCTCTCTTCTCCTCCATCGTAACTATAACTCTTCCTCTCTTCTCCTCCACCGTAACTATAACACTTCCTCTCTTCTCCTCCACCGTAACTATAACTCTTCCTCTCTTCTCCTACACCGTAACTATAACTCTTCCTCTCTTCTCCTCCACCGTAACTATAACTCTTCCTCTCTTCTCCTCCACCGTAACTATAACTCTTCCTCTCTTCTCCTCCACCGTAACTATAACTCTTCCTCTCTTCTCCTCCACCGTAACTATAACTCTTCCTCTCTTCTCCTCCACCGTAACTATAACTCTTCCTCTCTTCTCCTCCACCGTAACTATAACTCTTCTTCTCTTCTCCTCCACCGTAACTATAACTCTTTCTCTCTTCTTCTACACCGTAACTATAACTCTTCTTCTCTTCTCCTCCACCGTAACTATAACTCTTCCTCTCTTCTCCTACACCGTAACTATAACTCTTCCTCTCTTCTCCTTCACCGTAACTATAACTCTTCCTCTCTTCTCCTCTACCGTAACTATAACTCTTCCTCTCTTCTGCTCCACCGTAACTATAACTCTTCCTCTCTTCTCCTCCACCGTAACTAAAACTCTTTCTCTCTTCTCCTACACCGTAACTATAACTCTTCTTCTCTTCTCCTCCACCGTAAGTATTCTCTTCTTCTCTTCTCCTCCACCGTAACTATAACTCTTCCTCTCTTCTCCTACACCGTAACTATAACTCTTCCTCTCTTCTCCTCCACCGTAACTATAACTCTTCCTCTCTTCTCCTCCACCGTAACTATAACTCTTCCTCTCTTCTCCTCCACCGTAACTATAACTCTTCCTCTCTTCTCCTCCACCGTAACTATAACTCTTTCTCTCTTCTCCTACACCGTAACTATAACTCTTCTTCTCTTCTCCTCCACCGTAAGTATTCTCTTCTTCTCTTCTCCTCCACCGTAACTATAACTCTTCCTCTCTTCTCCTACACCGTCACTATAACTCTTCCTCTCTTCTCCTCCACCGTAACTATAACTCTTCCTCTCTTCTCCTCCACCGTAACTATAACTCTTCCTCTCTTCTCCTCCACCGTAACTATAACTCTTCCTCTCTTCTCCTCCACCGTAACTATAACTCTTCCTCTCTTCTCCTCCACCGTAACTATAACTCTTCCTCTCTTCTCCTCCACCGTAACTATAACTCTTCCTCTCTTCTCCTCCACCGTAACTATAACTCTTCCTCTCTTCTCCTCCACCGTAACTATAACTCTTCCTCTCTTCTCCTCCACCGTAACTATAACTCTTCCTCTCTTCTCCTCCACCGTAACTATAACTCTTCCTCTCTTCTCCTACACCGTAACTATAACTCTTCCTCTCTTCTCCTCCACCGTAATTATAACTCTTTCTCTCTTCTTCTACACCGTAACTATAACTCTTCTTCTCTTCTCCTCCACCGTAACTATAACTCTTCCTCTCTTCTCCTACACCGTAACTATAACTCTTCCTCTCTTCTCCTTCACCGTAACTATAACTCTTCCTCTCTTCTCCTCTACCGTAACTATAACTCTTCCTCTCTTCTGCTCCACCGTAACTATAACTCTTCCTCTCTTCTCCTCCACCGTAACTATAACTCTTCCTCTCTTCTCCTCCACCGTAACTATAACTCTTCCTCTCTTCTCCTACACCGTAACTATAACTCTTCCTCTCTTCTCCTTCACCGTAACTATAACTCTTCCTCTCTTCTCCTACACCGTAACTATAACTCTTCCTCTCTTCTCCTCCACCGTAATTATAACTCGTCCTCTCTTCTCCTACACCGTAACTATAACTCTTCCTCTCTTCTCCTTCACCGTAACTATAACTCTTCCTCTCTTCTCCTCTACCGTAACTATAACTCTTCCTCTCTTCTCCTCCATCGTAACTATAACTCTTCCTCTCTTCTCCTCCACCGTAACTATAACACTTCCTCTCTTCTCCTCCACCGTAACTATAACTCTTCCTCTCTTCTCCTCCACCGTAACTATAACTCTTCCTCTCTTCTCCTCCACCGTAACTATAACTCTTCCTCTCTTCTCCTCCACCGTAACTATAACTCTTCCTCTCTTCTCCTCCACCGTAACTATAACTCTTCCTCTCTTCTCCTCCACCGTAACTATAACTCTTCCTCTCTTCTCCTACACCGTAACTATAACTCTTCCTCTCTTCTCCTCCACCGTAACTATAACTCTTCCTCTCTTCTCCTCCACCGTAACTATAACTCTTCCTCTCTTCTCCTTCACCGTAACTATAACTCTTCCTCTCTTCTCCTCTACCGTAACTATAACTCTTCCTCTCTTCTCCTCCATCGTAACTATAACTCTTCCTCTCTTCTCCTCCACCGTAACTATAACACTTCCTCTCTTCTCCTCCACCGTAACTATAACTCTTCCTCTCTTCTCCTCCACCGTAACTATAACTCTTCCTCTCTTCTCCTCCACCGTAACTATAACTCTTCCTCTCTTCTCCTCCACCGTAACTATAACTCTTCCTCTCTTCTCCTCCACCGTAACTATAACTCTTCCTCTCTTCTCCTCCACCGTAACTATAACTCTTCCTCTCTTCTCCTACACCGTAACTATAACTCTTCCTCTCTTCTCCTCCACCGTAACTATAACTCTTCCTCTCTTCTCCTCCACCGTAACTATAACTCTTCCTCTCTTTTCCTTCACCGTAACTATAACTCTTCCTCTTTTCTCCTCTACCGTAACTATAACTCTTCCTCTCTTCTCCTACACCGTAACTATAACTCTTCCTCTCTTCTCCTCCACCATAACTATAACTCTTCCTCTCTTCTCCTCTACCGTAACTATAACTCTTCCTCTCTTCTGCTCCACCGTAACTATAACTCTTCCTCTCTTCTCCTCCACCGTAACTATAACTCTTCCTCTCTTCTCCTCCACCGTAACTATAACTCTTCCTCTCTTCTCCTCCACCGTAACTATAACTCTTCCTCTCTTCTCCTACACCGTAACTATAACTCTTCCTCTCTTCTCCTCCACCGTAACTATAACTCTTCCTCTCTTCTCCTCCACCGTAACTAAAACACTTCCTCTCTTCTCCTCCACCGTAACTATAACTCTTCCTCTCTTCTCCTCCACCGTAACTATAACTCTTCCTCTCTTCTCCTCCACCGTAACTATAACTCTTCCTCTCTTCTCCTCCACCGTAACTATAACTCTTCCTCTCTTCTCCTCCACCGTAACTATAACTCTTCCTCTCTTCTCCTACACCGTAACTATAACTCTTCCTCTCTTCTCCTCCACCGTAACTATAACTCTTCCTCTCTTCTCCTCCACCGTAACTATAACTCTTCCTCTCTTTTCCTTCACCGTAACTATAACTCTTCCTCTCTTCTCCTCTACCGTAACTATAACTCTTCCTCTCTTCTCCTCCATCGTAACTATAACTCTTCCTCTCTTCTCCTCCACCGTAACTATAACACTTCCTCTCTTCTCCTCCACCGTAACTATAACTCTTCCTCTCTTCTCCTCCACCGTAACTATAACTCTTCCTCTCTTCTCCTCCACCGTAACTATAACTCTTCCTCTCTTCTCCTCCACCGTAACTATAACTCTTCCTCTCTTCTCCTCCACCGTAACTATAACTCTTCCTCTCTTCTCCTCCACCGTAACTATAACTCTTCCTCTCTTCTCCTACACCGTAACTATAACTCTTCCTCTCTTCTCCTCCACCGTAACTATAACTCTTCCTCTCTTCTCCTCCACCGTAACTATAACTCTTCCTCTCTTCTCCTTCACCGTAACTATAACTCTTCCTCTCTTCTCCTCTACCGTAACTATAACTCTTCCTCTCTTCTCCTCCATCGTAACTATAACTCTTCCTCTCTTCTCCTCCACCGTAACTATAACACTTCCTCTCTTCTCCTCCACCGTAACTATAACTCTTCCTCTCTTCTCCTCCACCGTAACTATAACTCTTCCTCTCTTCTCCTACACCGTAACTATAACTCTTCCTCTCTTCTCCTCCACCATAACTATAACTCTTCCTCTCTTCTCCTCTACCGTAACTATAACTCTTCCTCTCTTCTGCTCCACCGTAACTATAACTCTTCCTCTCTTCTCCTCCACCGTAACTATAACTCTTCCTCTCTTCTCCTCCACCGTAACTATAACTCTTCCTCTCTTCTCCTCCACCGTAACTATAACTCTTCCTCTCTTCTCCTACACCGTAACTATAACTCTTCCTCTCTTCTCCTCCACCGTAACTATAACTCTTCCTCTCTTCTCCTACACCGTAACTATAACTCTTCCTCTCTTCTCCTCCACCGTAACTATAACTCTTCCTCTCTTCTCCTCCACCGTAACTATAACTCTTCCTCTCTTTTCCTTCACCGTAACTATAACTCTTCCTCTCTTCTCCTCTACCGTAACTATAACTCTTCCTCTCTTCTCCTACACCGTAACTATAACTCTTCCTCTCTTCTCCTCCACCATAACTATAACTCTTCCTCTCTTCTCCTCTACCGTAACTATAACTCTTCCTCTCTTCTGCTCCACCGTAACTATAACTCTTCCTCTCTTCTCCTCCACCGTAACTATAACTCTTCCTCTCTTCTCCTCCACCGTAACTATAACTCTTCCTCTCTTCTCCTCCACCGTAACTATAACTCTTCCTCTCTTCTCCTACACCGTAACTATAACTCTTCCTCTCTTCTCCTCCACCGTAACTATAACTCTTCCTCTCTTCTCCTCCACCGTAACTGAAACTCTTTCTCTCTTCTCCTACACCGTAACTATAACTCTTCTTCTCTTCTCCTCCACCGTAAGTATTCTCTTCTTCTCTTCTCCTCCACCGTAACTATAACTCTTCCTCTCTTCTCCTACACCGTAACTATAACTCTTCCTCTCTTCTCCTCCACCGTAACTATAACTCTTCCTCTCTTCTCCTCCACCGTAACTATAACTCTTCCTCTCTTCTCCTCCACCGTAACTATAACTCTTCCTCTCTTCTCCTCCACCGTAACTATAACTCTTTCTCTCTTCTCCTACACCGTAACTATAACTCTTCTTCTCTTCTCCTCCACCGTAAGTATTCTCTTCTTCTCTTCTCCTCCACCGTAACTATAACTCTTCCTCTCTTCTCCTACACCGTCACTATAACTCTTCCTCTCTTCTCCTCCACCGTAACTATAACTCTTCCTCTCTTCTCCTCCACCGTAACTATAACTCTTCCTCTCTTCTCCTCCACCGTAACTATAACTCTTCCTCTCTTCTCCTCCACCGTAACTATAACTCTTCCTCTCTTCTCCTCCACCGTAACTATAACTCTTCCTCTCTTCTCCTCCACCGTAACTATAACTCTTCCTCTCTTCTCCTCCACAGTAACTATAACTCTTCCTCTCTTCTCCTCCACCGTAACTATAACTCTTCCTCTCTTCTCCTCCACCGTAACTATAACTCTTCTTCTCTTCTCCTCCACCGTAACTATAACTCTTTCTCTCTTCTTCTACACCGTAACTATAACTCTTCCTCTCTTCTCCTCCACCGTAACTATAACTCTTCCTCTCTTCTCCTCCACCGTAACTATAACTCTTCCTCTCTTCTCCTCCACCGTAACTATAACTCTTCCTCTCTTCTCCTCCACCGTAACTATAACTCTTTCTCTCTTCTCCTACACCGTAACTATAACTCTTCTTCTCTTCTCCTCCACCGTAAGTATTCTCTTCTTCTCTTCTCCTCCACCGTAACTATAACTCTTCCTCTCTTCTCCTACACCGTCACTATAACTCTTCCTCTCTTCTCCTCCACCGTAACTATAACTCTTCCTCTCTTCTCCTCCACCGTAACTATAACTCTTCCTCTCTTCTCCTCCACCGTAACTATAACTCTTCCTCTCTTCTCCTCCACCGTAACTATAACTCTTCCTCTCTTCTCCTCCACCGTAAGTATTCTCTTCTTCTCTTCTCCTCCACCGTAACTATAACTCTTCCTCTCTTCTCCTACACCGTAACTATAACTCTTCCTCTCTTCTCCTCCACCGTAACTATAACTCTTCCTCTCTTCTCCTCCACCGTAACTATAACTCTTCCTCTCTTCTCCTCCACCGTAACTATAACTCTTCCTCTCTTCTCCTCCACCGTAACTATAACTCTTTCTCTCTTCTCCTACACCGTAACTATAACTCTTCTTCTCTTCTCCTCCACCGTAAGTATTCTCTTCTTCTCTTCTCCTCCACCGTAACTATAACTCTTCCTCTCTTCTCCTACACCGTCACTATAACTCTTCCTCTCTTCTCCTCCACCGTAACTATAACTCTTCCTCTCTTCTCCTCCACCGTAACTATAACTCTTCCTCTCTTCTCCTCCACCGTAACTATAACTCTTCCTCTCTTCTCCTCCACCGTAACTATAACTCTTCCTCTCTTCTCCTACACCGTAACTATAACTCTTCCTCTCTTCTCCTCCACCGTAATTATAACTCGTCCTCTCTTCTCCTACACCGTAACTATAACTCTTCCTCTCTTCTCCTTCACCGTAACTATAACTCTTCCTCTCTTCTCCTCTACCGTAACTATAACTCTTCCTCTCTTCTCCTCCATCGTAACTATAACTCTTCCTCTCTTCTCCTCCACCGTAACTATAACACTTCCTCTCTTCTCCTCCACCGTAACTATAACTCTTCCTCTCTTCTCCTCCACCGTAACTATAACTCTTCCTCTCTTCTCCTCCACCGTAACTATAACTCTTCCTCTCTTCTCCTCCACCGTAACTATAACTCTTCCTCTCTTCTCCTCCACCGTAACTATAACTCTTCCTCTCTTCTCCTCCACCGTAACTATAACTCTTCCTCTCTTCTCCTACACCGTAACTATAACTCTTCCTCTCTTCTCCTCCACCGTAACTATAACTCTTCCTCTCTTCTCCTCCACCGTAACTATAACTCTTCCTCTCTTTTCCTTCACCGTAACTATAACTCTTCCTCTCTTCTCCTCTACCGTAACTATAACTCTTCCTCTCTTCTCCTACACCGTAACTATAACTCTTCCTCTCTTCTCCTCCACCGTAACTATAACTCTTCCTCTCTTCTCCTACACCGTAACTATAACTCTTCTTCTCTTCTCCTCCACCGTAAGTATTCTCTTCTTCTCTTCTCCTCCAGCGTAAGTATTCTCTTCTTCTCTTCTCCTCCACCGTAACTATAACTCTTCCTTTCTTCTCTTCTACCGTAACTATAACTCTTCCTCTCTTCTCCTTCACCGTAAATATAACTCTTCCTCTCTTCTCCTCTACCGTAACTATAACTCTTCCTTTTTCTCCTCCACCGTAACTATAACTCTTCCTCTCTTCTACTCCACCGTAACTATAACTCTTCCTCTCTTCTCCTTCACCGTAACTATAACTCTTCCTTTCTTCTCTTCTACCGTAACTATAACTCTTCCTCTCTTCTCCTTCACCGTAAATATAACTCTTCCTCTCTTCTCCTCTACCGTAACTATAACTCTTCCTTTTTCTCCTCCACCGTAACTATAACTCTTCCTCTCTTCTCCTCCACCGTAACTATAACTCTTCCTCTCTTCTCCTCCACCGTAACTATAACTCTTCCTCTCTTCTCCTCCACCGTAACTATAACTCTTCCTCTCTTCTCCTCCACCGTAACTATATTTCTTCCTCTCTTCTCCTCCACCGTAACTATAACTCTTCCTCTCTTCTCCTCCACCGTAACTATAACTCTTCCTCTCTTCTCCTCCACCGTAACTATAACTCTTCCTCTCTTCTCCTCCACCGTAACTATAACTCTTCCTCTCTTCTCCTCCACCGTAACTATAACTCTTCCTCTCTTCTCCTCCACCGTAACTATAACTCTTCCTCTCTTCTCCTCCACCGTAACTATAACTCTTCCTCTCTTCTCCTACACCGTAACTATAACTCTTCCTCTCTTCTCCTCCACCGTAACTATAACTCTTCCTCTCTTCTCCTACACCGTAACTATAACTCTTCCTCTCTTCTCCTCCACCGTAACTATAACTCTTCCTCTCTTCTCCTCCACCGTAACTATAACTCTTCCTCTCTTTTCCTTCACCGTAACTATAACTCTTCCTCTCTTCTCCTCTACCGTAACTATAACTCTTCCTCTCTTCTCCTACACCGTAACTATAACTCTTCCTCTCTTCTCCTCCACCATAACTATAACTCTTCCTCTCTTCTCCTCTACCGTAACTATAACTCTTCCTCTCTTCTGCTCCACCGTAACTATAACTCTTCCTCTCTTCTCCTCCACCGTAACTATAACTCTTCCTCTCTTCTCCTCCACCGTAACTATAACTCTTCCTCTCTTCTCCTCCACCGTAACTATAACTCTTCCTCTCTTCTCCTACACCGTAACTATAACTCTTCCTCTCTTCTCCTCCACCGTAACTATAACTCTTCCTCTCTTCTCCTCCACCGTAACTGAAACTCTTTCTCTCTTCTCCTACACCGTAACTATAACTCTTCTTCTCTTCTCCTCCACCGTAAGTATTCTCTTCTTCTCTTCTCCTCCACCGTAACTATAACTCTTCCTCTCTTCTCCTCCACCGTAACTATAACTCTTCCTCTCTTCTCCTCCACCGTAACTATAACTCTTCCTCTCTTCTCCTCCACCGTAACTATAACTCTTCCTCTCTTCTCCTCCACCGTAACTATAACTCTTTCTCTCTTCTCCTACACCGTAACTATAACTCTTCTTCTCTTCTCCTCCACCGTAAGTATTCTCTTCTTCTCTTCTCCTCCACCGTAACTATAACTCTTCCTCTCTTCTCCTACACCGTCACTATAACTCTTCCTCTCTTCTCCTCCACCGTAACTATAACTCTTCCTCTCTTCTCCTCCACCGTAACTATAACTCTTCCTCTCTTCTCCTCCACCGTAACTATAACTCTTCCTCTCTTCTCCTCCACCGTAACTATAACTCTTCCTCTCTTCTCCTCCACCGTAACTATAACTCTTCCTCTCTTCTCCTCCACCGTAACTATAACTCTTCCTCTCTTCTCCTCCACAGTAACTATAACTCTTCCTCTCTTCTCCTCCACCGTAACTATAACTCTTCCTCTCTTCTCCTCCACCGTAACTATAACTCTTCTTCTCTTCTCCTCCACCGTAACTATAACTCTTTCTCTCTTCTTCTACACCGTAACTATAACTCTTCCTCTCTTCTCCTCCACCGTAACTATAACTCTTCCTCTCTTCTCCTCCACCGTAACTATAACTCTTCCTCTCTTCTCCTGCACCGTAACTATAACTCTTCCTCTCTTCTCCTCCACCGTAACTATAACTCTTTCTCTCTTCTCCTACACCGTAACTATAACTCTTCTTCTCTTCTCCTCCACCGTAAGTATTCTCTTCTTCTCTTCTCCTCCACCGTAACTATAACTCTTCCTCTCTTCTCCTACACCGTCACTATAACTCTTCCTCTCTTCTCCTCCACCGTAACTATAACTCTTCCTCTCTTCTCCTCCACCGTAACTATAACTCTTCCTCTCTTCTCCTCCACCGTAACTATAACTCTTCCTCTCTTCTCCTCCACCGTAACTATAACTCTTCCTCTCTTCTCCTCCACCGTAAGTATTCTCTTCTTCTCTTCTCCTCCACCGTAACTATAACTCTTCCTCTCTTCTCCTACACCGTAACTATAACTCTTCCTCTCTTCTCCTCCACCGTAACTATAACTCTTCCTCTCTTCTCCTCCACCGTAACTATAACTCTTCCTCTCTTCTCCTCCACCGTAACTATAACTCTTCCTCTCTTCTCCTCCACCGTAACTATAACTCTTTCTCTCTTCTCCTACACCGTAACTATAACTCTTCTTCTCTTCTCCTCCACCGTAAGTATTCTCTTCTTCTCTTCTCCTCCACCGTAACTATAACTCTTCCTCTCTTCTCCTACACCGTCACTATAACTCTTCCTCTCTTCTCCTCCACCGTAACTATAACTCTTCCTCTCTTCTCCTCCACCGTAACTATAACTCTTCCTCTCTTCTCCTCCACCGTAACTATAACTCTTCCTCTCTTCTCCTCCACCGTAACTATAACTCTTCCTCTCTTCTCCTACACCGTAACTATAACTCTTCCTCTCTTCTCCTCCACCGTAATTATAACTCGTCCTCTCTTCTCCTACACCGTAACTATAACTCTTCCTCTCTTCTCCTTCACCGTAACTATAACTCTTCCTCTCTTCTCCTCTACCGTAACTATAACTCTTCCTCTCTTCTCCTCCATCGTAACTATAACTCTTCCTCTCTTCTCCTCCACCGTAACTATAACTCTTCCTCTCTTCTCCTCCACCGTAACTATAACTCTTCTTCTCTTCTCCTCCACCGTAACTATAACTCTTTCTCTCTTCTTCTACACCGTAACTATAACTCTTCCTCTCTTCTCCTCCACCGTAACTATAACTCTTCCTCTCTTCTCCTCCACCGTAACTATAACTCTTCCTCTCTTCTCCTGCACCGTAACTATAACTCTTCCTCTCTTCTCCTCCACCGTAACTATAACTCTTTCTCTCTTCTCCTACACCGTAACTATAACTCTTCTTCTCTTCTCCTCCACCGTAAGTATTCTCTTCTTCTCTTCTCCTCCACCGTAACTATAACTCTTCCTCTCTTCTCCTACACCGTCACTATAACTCTTCCTCTCTTCTCCTCCACCGTAACTATAACTCTTCCTCTCTTCTCCTCCACCGTAACTATAACTCTTCCTCTCTTCTCCTCCACCGTAACTATAACTCTTCCTCTCTTCTCCTCCACCGTAACTATAACTCTTCCTCTCTTCTCCTCCACCGTAAGTATTCTCTTCTTCTCTTCTCCTCCACCGTAACTATAACTCTTCCTCTCTTCTCCTACACCGTAACTATAACTCTTCCTCTCTTCTCCTCCACCGTAACTATAACTCTTCCTCTCTTCTCCTCCACCGTAACTATAACTCTTCCTCTCTTCTCCTCCACCGTAACTATAACTCTTCCTCTCTTCTCCTCCACCGTAACTATAACTCTTTCTCTCTTCTCCTACACCGTAACTATAACTCTTCTTCTCTTCTCCTCCACCGTAAGTATTCTCTTCTTCTCTTCTCCTCCACCGTAACTATAACTCTTCCTCTCTTCTCCTACACCGTCACTATAACTCTTCCTCTCTTCTCCTCCACCGTAACTATAACTCTTCCTCTCTTCTCCTCCACCGTAACTATAACTCTTCCTCTCTTCTCCTCCACCGTAACTATAACTCTTCCTCTCTTCTCCTCCACCGTAACTATAACTCTTCCTCTCTTCTCCTACACCGTAACTATAACTCTTCCTCTCTTCTCCTCCACCGTAATTATAACTCGTCCTCTCTTCTCCTACACCGTAACTATAACTCTTCCTCTCTTCTCCTTCACCGTAACTATAACTCTTCCTCTCTTCTCCTCTACCGTAACTATAACTCTTCCTCTCTTCTCCTCCATCGTAACTATAACTCTTCCTCTCTTCTCCTCCACCGTAACTATAACACTTCCTCTCTTCTCCTCCACCGTAACTATAACTCTTCCTCTCTTCTCCTCCACCGTAACTATAACTCTTCCTCTCTTCTCCTCCACCGTAACTATAACTCTTCCTCTCTTCTCCTCCACCGTAACTATAACTCTTCCTCTCTTCTCCTCCACCGTAACTATAACTCTTCCTCTCTTCTCCTCCACCGTAACTATAACTCTTCCTCTCTTCTCCTACACCGTAACTATAACTCTTCCTCTCTTCTCCTCCACCGTAACTATAACTCTTCCTCTCTTCTCCTCCACCGTAACTATAACTCTTCCTCTCTTTTCCTTCACCGTAACTATAACTCTTCCTCTCTTCTCCTCTACCGTAACTATAACTCTTCCTCTCTTCTCCTACACCGTAACTATAACTCTTCCTCTCTTCTCCTCCACCGTAACTATAACTCTTCCTCTCTTCTCCTACACCGTAACTATAACTCTTCTTCTCTTCTCCTCCACCGTAAGTATTCTCTTCTTCTCTTCTCCTCCAGCGTAAGTATTCTCTTCTTCTCTTCTCCTCCACCGTAACTATAACTCTTCCTTTCTTCTCTTCTACCGTAACTATAACTCTTCCTCTCTTCTCCTTCACCGTAAATATAACTCTTCCTCTCTTCTCCTCTACCGTAACTATAACTCTTCCTTTTTCTCCTCCACCGTAACTATAACTCTTCCTCTCTTCTACTCCACCGTAACTATAACTCTTCCTCTCTTCTCCTTCACCGTAACTATAACTCTTCCTTTCTTCTCTTCTACCGTAACTATAACTCTTCCTCTCTTCTCCTTCACCGGAAATATAACTCTTCCTCTCTTCTCCTCTACCGTAACTATAACTCTTCCTTTTTCTCCTCCACCGTAACTATAACTCTTCCTCTCTTCTCCTCCACCGTAACTATAACTCTTCCTCTCTTCTCCTCCACCGTAACTATAACTCTTCCTCTCTTCTCCTCCACCGTAACTATAACTCTTCCTCTCTTCTCCTCCACCGTAACTATATTTCTTCCTCTCTTCTCCTCCACCGTAACTATAACTCTTCCTCTCTTCTCCTCCACCGTAACTATAACTCTTCCTCTCTTCTCCTCCACCGTAACTATAACTCTTCCTCTCTTCTCCTCCACCGTAACTATAACTCTTCCTCTCTTCTCCTCCACCGTAACTATAACTCTTCTTCTCTTCTCCTCCACCGTAACTATAACTCTTTCTCTCTTCTTCTACACCGTAACTATAACTCTTCTTCTCTTCTCCTCCACCGTAACTATAACTCTTCCTCTCTTCTCCTCCACCGTAACTATAACTCTTCCTCTCTTCTCCTCCACCGTAACTATAACTCTTCCTCTCTTCTCCTCCACCGTAACTATAACTCTTCCTCTCTTCTCCTCCACCGTAACTATAACTCTTCCTCTCTTTTCCTTCACCGTAACTATAACTCTTCCTCTCTTCTCCTCTACCGTAACTATAACTGTTCCTCTCTTCTCCTACACCGTAACTATAACTCTTCCTCTCTTCTCCTCCACCATAACTATAACTCTTCCTCTCTTCTACTCCACCGTAACTATAACTCTTCCTCTCTTCTCCTTCACCGTAACTATAACTCTTCCTTTCTTCTCTTCTACCGTAACTATAACTCTTCCTCTCTTCTCCTTCACCGTAAATATAACTCTTCCTCTCTTCTCCTCTACCGTAACTATAACTCTTCCTTTTTCTCCTCCACCGTAACTATAACTCTTCCTCTCTTCTCCTCCACCGTAACTATAACTCTTCCTTTCTTCTCTTCTACCGTAACTATAACTCTTCCTCTCTTCTCCTTCACCGTAAATATAACTCTTCCTCTCTTCTCCTACACCGTAACTATAACTCTTCTTCTCTTCTCCTCAACCGTAAGTATTCTCTTCTTCTCTTCTCCCCCAGCGTAAGTATTCTCTTCTTCTCTTCTCCTCCACCGTAACTATAACTCTTCCTTTCTTCTCTTCTACCGTAACTATAACTCTTCCTCTCTTCTCCTTCACCGTAAATATAACTCTTCCTCTCTTCTCCTCTACCGTAACTATAACTCTTCCTTTTTCTCCTCCACCGTAACTATAACTCTTCCTCTCTTCTACTCCACCGTATCTATAACTCTTCCTCTCTTCTCCTTCACCGTAACTATAACTCTTCCTTTCTTCTCTTCTACCGTAACTATAACTCTTCCTCTCTTCTCCTTCACCGTAAATATAACTCTTCCTCTCTTCTCCTCTACCGTAACTATAACTCTTCCTTTTTCTCCTCCACCGTAACTATAACTCTTCCTCTCTTCTCCTCCACCGTAACTATAACTCTTCCTCTCTTCTCCTCCACCGTAACTATAACTCTTCCTCTCTTCTCCTCCACCGTAACTATAACTCTTCCTCTCTTCTCCTCCACCGTAACTATATTTCTTCCTCTCTTCTCCTCCACCGTAACTATAACTCTTCCTCTCTTCTCCTCCACCGTAACTATAACTCTTCCTCTCTTCTCCTCCACCGTAACTATAACTCTTCCTCTCTTCTCCTCCACCGTAACTATAACTCTTCCTCTCTTCTCCTCCACCGTAACTATAACTCTTCTTCTCTTCTCCTCCACCGTAACTATAACTCTTTCTCTCTTCTTCTACACCGTAACTATAACTCTTCTTCTCTTCTCCTCCACCGTAACTATAACTCTTCCTCTCTTCTCCTACACCGTAACTATAACTCTTCCTCTCTTCTCCTTCACCGTAACTATAACTCTTCCTCTCTTCTCCTCTACCGTAACTATAACTCTTCCTCTCTTCTGCTCCACCGTAACTATAACTCTTCCTCTCTTCTCCTCCACCGTAACTATAACTCTTCCTCTCTTCTCCTCCACCGTAACTATAACTCTTCCTCTCTTCTCCTCCACCGTAACTATAACTCTTCCTCTCTTCTCCTACACCGTAACTATAACTCTTCCTCTCTTCTCCTCCACCGTAACTATAACTCTTCCTCTCTTCTCCTCCACCGTAAGTATTCTCTTCTTCTCTTCTCCTCCACCGTAACTATAACTCTTCCTCTCTTCTCCTACACCGTAACTATAACTCTTCCTCTCTTCTCCTCCACCGTAACTATAACTCTTCCTCTCTTCTCCTCCACCGTAACTATAACTCTTCCTCTCTTCTCCTCCACCGTAACTATAACTCTTCCTCTCTTCTCCTCCACCGTAACTATAACTCTTTCTCTCTTCTCCTACACCGTAACTATAACTCTTCTTCTCTTCTCCTCCACCGTAAGTATTCTCTTCTTCTCTTCTCCTCCACCGTAACTATAACTCTTCCTCTCTTCTCCTACACCGTCACTATAACTCTTCCTCTCTTCTCCTCCACCGTAACTATAACTCTTCCTCTCTTCTCCTCCACCGTAACTATAACTCTTCCTCTCTTCTCCTCCACCGTAACTATAACTCTTCCTCTCTTCTCCTCCACCGTAACTATAACTCTTCCTCTCTTCTCCTCCACCGTAACTATAACTCTTCCTCTCTTCTCCTCCACCGTAACTATAACTCTTCCTCTCTTCTCCTCCACCGTAACTATAACTCTTCCTCTCTTCTCCTACACCGTAACTATAACTCTTCCTCTCTTCTCCTCCACCGTAATTATAACTCGTCCTCTCTTCTCCTACACCGTAACTATAACTCTTCCTCTCTTCTCCTTCACCGTAACTATAACTCTTCCTCTCTTCTCCTCTACCGTAACTATAACTCTTCCTCTCTTCTCCTCCATCGTAACTATAACTCTTCCTCTCTTCTCCTCCACCGTAACTATAACACTTCCTCTCTTCTTCTCCACCGTAACTATAACTCTTCCTCTCTTCTCCTCCACCGTAACTATAACTCTTCCTCTCTTCTCCTCCACCGTAACTATAACTCTTCCTCTCTTCTCCTCCACCGTAACTATAACTCTTCCTCTCTTCTCCTCCACCGTAACTATAACTCTTCCTCTCTTCTCCTCCACCGTAACTATAACTCTTCCTCTCTTCTCCTACACCGTAACTATAACTCTTCCTCTCTTCTCCTCCACCGTAACTATAACTCTTCCTCTCTTCTCCTCCACCGTAACTATAACTCTTCCTCTCTTTTCCTTCACCGTAACTATAACTCTTCCTCTCTTCTCCTCTACCGTAACTATAACTCTTCCTCTCTTCTCCTACACCGTAACTATAACTCTTCCTCTCTTCTCCTCCACCATAACTATAACTCTTCCTCTCTTCTACTCCACCGTAACTATAACTCTTCCTCTCTTCTCCTCCACCGTAACTATAACTCTTCCTTTCTTCTCTTCTACCGTAACTATAACTCTTCCTCTCTTCTCCTTCACCGTAAATATAACTCTTCCTCTCTTCTCCTACACCGTAACTATAACTCTTCTTCTCTTCTCCTCCACCGTAAGTATTCTCTTCTTCTCTTCTCCTCCAGCGTAAGTATTCTCTTCTCTTCTCCTCCACCGTAACTATAACTCTTCCTTTCTTCTCTTCTACCGTAACTATAACTCTTCCTCTCTTCTCCTTCACCGTAAATATAACTCTTCCTCTCTTCTCCTCTACCGTAACTATAACTCTTCCTTTTTCTCCTCCACCGTAACTATAACTCTTCCTCTCTTCTACTCCACCGTAACTATAACTCTTCCTCTCTTCTCCTTCACCGTAACTATAACTCTTCCTTTCTTCTCTTCTACCGTAACTATAACTCTTCCTCTCTTCTCCTTCACCGTAAATATAACTCTTCCTCTCTTCTCCTCTACCGTAACTATAACTCTTCCTTTTTCTCCTCCACCGTAACTATAACTGTTCCTCTCTTCTCCTCCACCGTAACTATAACTCTTCCTCTCTTCTCCTCCACCGTAACTATAACTCTTCCTCTCTTCTCCTCCACCGTAACTATAACTCTTCCTCTCTTCTCCTCCACCGTAACTATATTTCTTCCTCTCTTCTCCTCCAACGTAACTATAACTCTTCCTCTCTTCTCCTCCACCGTAACTATAACTCTTCCTCTCTTCTCCTCCACCGTAACTATAACTCTTCCTCTCTTCTCCTCCACCGTAACTATAACTCTTCCTCTCTTCTCCTCCACCGTAACTATAACTCTTCTTCTCTTCTCCTCCACCGTAACTATAACTCTTTCTCTCTTCTTCTACACCGTAACTATAACTCTTCTTCTCTTCTCCTCCACCGTAACTATAACTCTTCCTCTCTTCTCCTACACCGTAACTATAACTCTTCCTCTCTTCTCCTTCACCGTAACTATAACTCTTCCTCTCTTCTCCTCTACCGTAACTATAACTCTTCCTCTCTTCTGCTCCACCGTAACTATAACTCTTCCTCTCTTCTCCTCCACCGTAACTATAACTCTTCCTCTCTTCTCCTCCACCGTAACTATAACTCTTCCTCTCTTCTCCTCCACCGTAACTATAACTCTTCCTCTCTTCTCCTACATCGTAACTATAACTCTTCCTCTCTTCTCCTCCACCGTAACTATAACTCTTCCTCTCTTCTCCTCCACCGTAACTAAAACTCTTTCTCTCTTCTCCTACACCGTAACTATAACTCTTCTTCTCTTCTCCTCCACCGTAAGTATTCTCTTCTTCTCTTCTCCTCCACCGTAACTATAACTCTTCCTCTCTTCTCCTACACCGTAACTATAACTCTTCCTCTCTTCTCCTCCACCGTAACTATAACTTTTCCTCTCTTCTCCTCCACCGTAACTATAACTCTTCCTCTCTTCTCCTCCACCGTAACTATAACTCTTCCTCTCTTCTCCTCCACCGTAACTATAACTCTTTCTCTCTTCTCCTACACCGTAACTATAACTCTTCTTCTCTTCTCCTCCACCGTAAGTATTCTCTTCTTCTCTTCTCCTCCACCGTAACTATAACTCTTCCTCTCTTCTCCTACACCGTCACTATAACTCTTCCTCTCTTCTCCTCCACCGTAACTATAACTCTTCCTCTCTTCTCCTCCACCGTAACTATAACTCTTCCTCTCTTCTCCTCCACCGTAACTATAACTCTTCCTCTCTTCTCCTCCACCGTAACTATAACTCTTCCTCTCTTCTCCTCCACCGTAACTATAACTCTTCCTCTCTTCTCCTCCACCGTAACTATAACTCTTCCTCTCTTCTCCTCCACCGTAACTATAACTCTTCCTCTCTTCTCCTACACCGTAACTATAACTCTTCCTCTCTTCTCCTCCACCGTAATTATAACTCGTCCTCTCTTCTCCTACACCTTAACTATAACTCTTCCTCTCTTCTCCTTCACCGTAACTATAACTCTTCCTCTCTTCTCCTCTACCGTAACTATAACTCTTCCTCTCTTCTCCTCCATCGTAACTATAACTCTTCCTCTCTTCTCCTCCACCGTAACTATAACACTTCCTCTCTTCTCCTCCACCGTAACTATAACTCTTCCTCTCTTCTCCTCCACCGTAACTATAACTCTTCCTCTCTTCTCCTCCACCGTAACTATAACTCTTCCTCTCTTCTCCTCCACCGTAACTATAACTCTTCCTCTCTTCTCCTCCACCGTAACTATAACTCTTCCTCTCTTCTCCTCCACCGTAACTATAACTCTTCCTCTCTTCTCCTACACCGTAACTATAACTCTTCCTCTCTTCTCCTCCACCGTAACTATAACTCTTCCTCTCTTCTCCTCTACCGTAACTATAACTCTTCCTCTCTTTTCCTTCACCGTAACTATAACTCTTCCTCTCTTCTCCTCTACCGTAACTATAACTCTTCCTCTCTTCTCCTACACCGTAACTATAACTCTTCCTCTCTTCTCCTCCACCATAACTATAACTCTTCCTCTCTTCTACTCCACCGTAACTATAACTCTTCCTTTCTTCTCCTTCACCGTAACTATAACTCTTCCTTTCTTCTCTTCTACCGTAACTATAACTCTTCCTCTCTTCTCCTACACCGTAACTATAACTCTTCCTCTCTTCTCCTTCACCGTAACTATAACTCTTCCTCTCTTCTCCTCTACCGTAACTATAACTCTTCCTCTCTTCTGCTCCACCGTAACTATAACTCTTCCTCTCTTCTCCTCCACCGTAACTATAACTCTTCCTCTCTTCTCCTCCACCGTAACTATAACTCTTCCTCTCTTCTCCTCCACCGTAACTATAACTCTTCCTCTCTTCTCCTACATCGTAACTATAACTCTTCCTCTCTTCTCCTCCACCGTAACTATAACTCTTCCTCTCTTCTCCTCCACCGTAACTAAAACTCTTTCTCTCTTCTCCTACACCGTAACTATAACTCTTCTTCTCTTCTCCTCCACCGTAAGTATTCTCTTCTTCCCTTCTCCTCCACCGTAACTATAACTCTTCCTCTCTTCTCCTACACCGTAACTATAACTCTTCCTCTCTTCTCCTCCACCGTAACTATAACTCTTCCTCTCTTCTCCTCCACCGTAACTATAACTCTTCCTCTCTTCTCCTCCACCGTAACTATAACTCTTCCTCTCTTCTCCTCCACCGTAACTATAACTCTTTCTCTCTTCTCCTACACCGTAACTATAACTCTTCTTCTCTTCTCCTCCACCGTAAGTATTCTCTTCTTCTCTTCTCCTCCACCGTAACTATAACTCTTCCTCTCTTCTCCTACACCGTCACTATAACTCTTCCTCTCTTCTCCTCCACCGTAACTATAACTCTTCCTCTCTTCTCCTCCACCGTAACTATAACTCTTCCTCTCTTCTCCTCCACCGTAACTATAACTCTTCCTCTCTTCTCCTCCACCGTAACTATAACTCTTCCTCTCTTCTCCTCCACCGTAACTATAACTCTTCCTCTCTTCTCCTCCACCGTAACTATAACTCTTCCTCTCTTCTCCTCCACCGTAACTATAACTCTTCCTCTCTTCTCCTACACCGTAACTATAACTCTTCCTCTCTTCTCCTCCACCGTAATTATAACTCGTCCTCTCTTCTCCTACACCTTAACTATAACTCTTCCTCTCTTCTCCTTCACCGTAACTATAACTCTTCCTCTCTTCTCCTCTACCGTAACTATAACTCTTCCTCTCTTCTCCTCCATCGTAACTATAACTCTTCCTCTCTTCTCCTCCACCGTAACTATAACACTTCCTCTCTTCTCCTCCACCGTAACTATAACTCTTCCTCTCTTCTCCTCCACCGTAACTATAACTCTTCCTCTCTTCTCCTCCACCGTAACTATAACTCTTCCTCTCTTCTCCTCCACCGTAACTATAACTCTTCCTCTCTTCTCCTCCACCGTAACTATAACTCTTCCTCTCTTCTCCTCCACCGTAACTATAACTCTTCCTCTCTTCTCCTACACCGTAACTATAACTCTTCCTCTCTTCTCCTCCACCGTAACTATAACTCTTCCTCTCTTCTCCTCCACCGTAACTATAACTCTTCCTCTCTTTTCCTTCACCGTAACTATAACTCTTCCTCTCTTCTCCTCTACCGTAACTATAACTCTTCCTCTCTTCTCCTACACCGTAACTATAACTCTTCCTCTCTTCTCCTCCACCATAACTATAACTCTTCCTCTCTTCTACTCCACCGTAACTATAACTCTTCCTCTCTTCTCCTTCACCGTAACTATAACTCTTCCTTTCTTCTCTTCTACCGTAACTATAACTCTTCCTCTCTTCTCCTTCACCGTAAATATAACTCTTCCTCTCTTCTCCTCTACCGTAACTATAACTCTTCCTTTTTCTCCTCCACCGTAACTATAACTCTTCCTCTCTTCTCCTCCACCGTAACTATAACTCTTCCTTTCTTCTCTTCTACCGTAACTATAACTCTTCCTCTCTTCTCCTTCACCGTAAATATAACTCTTCCTCTCTTCTCCTACACCGTAACTATAACTCTTCTTCTCTTCTCCTCCACCGTAAGTATTCTCTTCTTCTCTTCTCCTCCAGCGTAAGTATTCTCTTCTTCTCTTCTCCTCCACCGTAACTATAACTCTTCCTTTCTTCTCTTCTACCGTAACTATAACTCTTCCTCTCTTCTCCTTCACCGTAAATATAACTCTTCCTCTCTTCTCCTCTACCGTAACTATAACTCTTCCTTTTTCTCCTCCACCGTAACTATAACTCTTCCTCTCTTCTACTCCACCGTAACTATAACTCTTCCTCTCTTCTCCTTCACCGTAACTATAACTCTTCCTTTCTTCTCTTCTACCGTAACTATAACTCTTCCTCTCTTCTCCTTCACCGTAAATATAACTCTTCCTCTCTTCTCCTCTACCGTTACTATAACTCTTCCTTTTTCTCCTCCACCGTAACTATAACTCTTCCTCTCTTCTCCTCCACCGTAACTATAACTCTTCCTCTCTTCTCCTCCACCGTAACTATAACTCTTCCTCTCTTCTCCTCCACCGTAACTATAACTCTTCCTCTCTTCTCCTCCACCGTAACTATATTTCTTCCTCTCTTCTCCTCCACCGTAACTATAACTCTTCCTCTCTTCTCCTCCACCGTAACTATAACTCTTCCTCTCTTCTCCTCCACCGTAACTATAACTCTTCCTCTCTTCTCCTCCACCGTAACTATAACTCTTCCTCTCTTCTCCTCCACCGTAACTATAACTCTTCTTCTCTTCTCCTCCACCGTAACTATAACTCTTTCTCTCTTCTTCTACACCGTAACTATAACTCTTCTTCTCTTCTCCTCCACCGTAACTATAACTCTTCCTCTCTTCTCCTACACCGTAACTATAACTCTTCCTCTCTTCTCCTTCACCGTAACTATAACTCTTCCTCTCTTCTCCTCTACCGTAACTATAACTCTTCCTCTCTTCTGCTCCACCGTAACTATAACTCTTCCTCTCTTCTCCTCCACCGTAACTAAAACTCTTTCTCTCTTCTCCTACACCGTAACTATAACTCTTCTTCTCTTCTCCTCCACCGTAAGTATTCTCTTCTTCTCTTCTCCTCCACCGTAACTATAACTCTTCCTCTCTTCTCCTACACCGTAACTATAACTCTTCCTCTCTTCTCCTCCACCGTAACTATAACTCTTCCTCTCTTCTCCTCCACCGTAACTATAACTCTTCCTCTCTTCTCCTCCACCGTAACTATAACTCTTTCTCTCTTCTCCTACACCGTAACTATAACTCTTCTTCTCTTCTCCTCCACCGTAAGTATTCTCTTCTTCTCTTCTCCTCCACCGTAACTATAACTCTTCCTCTCTTCTCCTACACCGTCACTATAACTCTTCCTCTCTTCTCCTCCACCGTAACTATAACTCTTCCTCTCTTCTCCTCCACCGTAACTATAACTCTTCCTCTCTTCTCCTCCACCGTAACTATAACTCTTCCTCTCTTCTCCTCCACCGTAACTATAACTCTTCCTCTCTTCTCCTCCACCGTAACTATAACTCTTCCTCTCTTCTCCTCCACCGTAACTATAACTCTTCCTCTCTTCTCCTACACCGTAACTATAACTCTTCCTCTCTTCTCCTCCACCGTAATTATAACTCGTCCTCTCTTCTCCTACACCGTAACTATAACTCTTCCTCTCTTCTCCTTCACCGTAACTATAACTCTTCCTCTCTTCTCCTCTACCGTAACTATAACTCTTCCTCTCTTCTCCTCCATCGTAACTATAACTCTTCCTCTCTTCTCCTCCACCGTAACTATAACACTTCCTCTCTTCTCCTCCACCGTAACTATAACTCTTCCTCTCTTCTCCTCCACCGTAACTATAACTCTTCCTCTCTTTTCCTTCACCGTAACTATAACTCTTCCTCTCTTCTCCTTCACCGTAACTATAACTCTTCCTCTCTTCTCCTCTACCGTAACTATAACTCTTCCTCTCTTCTCCTCCATCGTAACTATAACTCTTCCTCTCTTCTCCTCCACCGTAACTATAACTCTTCCTCTCTTCTCCTCCACCGTAACTATAACTCTTCCTCTCTTCTCCTCCACCGTAACTATAACTCTTCCTCTCTTCTCCTACACCGTAACTATAACTCTTCCTCTCTTCTCCTCCACCGTAATTATAACTCGTCCTCTCTTCTCCTACACCGTAACTATAACTCTTCCTCTCTTCTCCTTCACCGTAACTATAACTCTTCCTCTCTTCTCCTCTACCGTAACTATAACTCTTCCTCTCTTCTCCTCCATCGTAACTATAACTCTTCCTCTCTTCTCCTCCACCGTAACTATAACACTTCCTCTCTTCTCCTCCACCGTAACTATAACTCTTCCTCTCTTCTCCTCCACCGTAACTATAACTCTTCCTCTCTTTTCCTTCACCGTAACTATAACTCTTCCTCTCTTCTCCTTCACCGTAACTATAACTCTTCCTCTCTTCTCCTCTACCGTAACTATAACTCTTCCTCTCTTCTCCTCCATCGTAACTATAACTCTTCCTCTCTTCTCCTCCACCGTAACTATAACACTTCCTCTCTTCTCCTCCACCGTAACTATAACTCTTCCTCTCTTCTCCTCCACCGTAACTATAACTCTTCCTCTCTTCTCCTCCACCGTAACTATAACTCTTCCTCTCTTCTCCTCCACCGTAACTATAACTCTTCCTCTCTTTTCCTTCACCGTAACTATAACTCTTCCTCTCTTCTCCTCTACCGTAACTATAACTCTTCCTCTCTTCTCCTACACCGTAACTATAACTCTTCCTCTCTTCTCCTCCACCATAACTATAACTCTTCCTCTCTTCTACTCCACCGTAACTATAACTCTTCCTCTCTTCTCCTTCACCGTAACTATAACTCTTCCTTTCTTCTCTTCTACCGTAACTATAACTCTTCCTCTCTTCTCCTTCACCGTAAATATAACTCTTCCTCTCTTCTCCTCTACCGTAACTATAACTCTTCCTTTTTCTCCTCCACCGTAACTATAACTCTTCCTCTCTTCTCCTCCACCGTAACTATAACTCTTCCTTTCTTCTCTTCTACCGTAACTATAACTCTTCCTCTCTTCTCCTTCACCGTAAATATAACTCTTCCTCTCTTCTCCTACACCGTAACTATAACTCTTCTTCTCTTCTCCTCCACCGTAAGTATTCTCTTCTTCTCTTCTCCTCCAGCGTAAGTATTCTCTTCTTCTCTTCTCCTCCACCGTAACTATAACTCTTCCTTTCTTCTCTTCTACCGTAACTATAACTCTTCCTCTCTTCTCCTTCACCGTAAATATAACTCTTCCTCTCTTCTCCTCTACCGTAACTATAACTCTTCCTTTTTCTCCTCCACCGTAACTATAACTCTTCCTCTCTTCTACTCCACCGTAACTATAACTCTTCCTCTCTTCTCCTTCACCGTAACTATAACTCTTCCTTTCTTCTCTTCTACCGTAACTATAACTCTTCCTCTCTTCTCCTTCACCGTAAATATAACTCTTCCTCTCTTCTCCTCTACCGTAACTATAACTCTTCCTTTTTCTCCTCCACCGTAACTATAACTCTTCCTCTCTTCTCCTCCACCGTAACTATAACTCTTCCTCTCTTCTCCTCCACCGTAACTATAACTCTTCCTCTCTTCTCCACCACCGTAACTATAACTCTTCCTCTCTTCTCCTCCACCGTAACTATATTTCTTCCTCTCTTCTCCTCCACCGTAACTATAACTCTTCCTCTCTTCTCCTCCACCGTAACTATAACTCTTCCTCTCTTCTCCTCCACCGTAACTATAACTCTTCCTCTCTTCTCCTCCACCGTAACTATAACTCTTCCTCTCTTCTCCTCCACCGTAACTATAACTCTTCTTCTCTTCTCCTCCACCGTAACTATAACTCTTTCTCTCTTCTTCTACACCGTAACTATAACTCTTCTTCTCTTCTCCTCCACCGTAACTATAACTCTTCCTCTCTTCTCCTACACCGTAACTATAACTCTTCCTCTCTTCTCCTTCACCGTAACTATAACTCTTCCTCTCTTCTCCTCTACCGTAACTATAACTCTTCCTCTCTTCTGCTCCACCGTAACTATAACTCTTCCTCTCTTCTCCTCCACCGTAACTATAACTCTTCCTCTCTTCTCCTCCACCGTAACTATAACTCTTCCTCTCTTCTCCTCCACCGTAACTATAACTCTTCCTCTCTTCTCCTACACCGTAACTATAACTCTTCCTCTCTTCTCCTCCACCGTAACTATAACTCTTCCTCTCTTCTCCTCCACCGTAACTAAAACTCTTTCTCTCTTCTCCTACACCGTAACTATAACTCTTCTTCTCTTCTCCTCCACCGTAAGTATTCTCTTCTTCTCTTCTCCTCCACCGTAACTATAACTCTTCCTCTCTTCTCCTACACCGTAACTATAACTCTTCCTCTCTTCTCCTCCACCGTAACTATAACTCTTCCTCTCTTCTCCTCCACCGTAACTATAACTCTTCCTCTCTTCTCCTTCACCGTAACTATAACTCTTCCTCTCTTCTCCTCTACCGTAACTATAACTCTTCCTCTCTTCTCCTCCATCGTAACTATAACTCTTCCTCTCTTCTCCTCCACCGTAACTATAACACTTCCTCTCTTCTCCTCCACCGTAACTATAACTCTTCCTCTCTTCTCCTCCACCGTAACTATAACTCTTCCTCTCTTCTCCTCCACCGTAACTATAACTCTTCCTCTCTTCTCCTCCACCGTAACTATAACTCTTCCTCTCTTCTCCTCCACCGTAACTATAACTCTTCCTCTCTTCTCCTCCACCGTAACTATAACTCTTCCTCTCTTCTCCTACACCGTAACTATAACTCTTCCTCTCTTCTCCTCCACCGTAACTATAACTCTTCCTCTCTTCTCCTCCACCGTAACTATAACTCTTCCTCTCTTTTCCTTCACCGTAACTATAACTCTTCCTCTCTTCTCCTCTACCGTAACTATAACTCTTCCTCTCTTCTCCTACAGCGTAACTATAACTCTTCCTCTCTTCTCCTCCACCATAACTATAACTCTTCCTCTCTTCTACTCCACCGTAACTATAACTCTTCCTCTCTTCTCCTTCACCGTAACTATAACTCTTCCTTTCTTCTCTTCTACCGTAACTATAACTCTTCCTCTCTTCTCCTTCACCGTAAATATAACTCTTCCTCTCTTCTCCTCTACCGTAACTATAACTCTTCCTTTTTCTCCTCCACCGTAACTATAACTCTTCCTCTCTTCTCCTCCACCGTAACTATAACTCTTCCTTTCTTCTCTTCTACCGTAACTATAACTCTTCCTCTCTTCTCCTTCACCGTAAATATAACTCTTCCTCTCTTCTCCTACACCGTAACTATAACTCTTCTTCTCTTCTCCTCCACCGTAAGTATTCTCTTCTTCTCTTCTCCTCCAGCGTAAGTATTCTCTTCTTCTCTTCTCCTCCACCGTAACTATAACTCTTCCTTTCTTCTCTTCTACCGTAACTATAACTCTTCCTCTCTTCTCCTTCACCGTAAATATAACTCTTCCTCTCTTCTCCTCTACCGTAACTATAACTCTTCCTTTTTCTCCTCCACCGTAACTATAACTCTTCCTCTCTTCTACTCCACCGTAACTATAACTCTTCCTCTCTTCTCCTTCACCGTAACTATAACTCTTCCTTTCTTCTCTTCTACCGTAACTATAACTCTTCCTCTCTTCTCCTTCACCGTAAATATAACTCTTCCTCTCTTCTCCTCTACCGTAACTATAACTCTTCCTTTTTCTCCTCCACCGTAACTATAACTCTTCCTCTCTTCTCCTCCACCGTAACTATAACTCTTCCTCTCTTCTCCTCCATCGTAACTATAACTCTTCCTCTCTTCTCCTCCACCGTAACTATAACTCTTCCTCTCTTCTCCTCCACCGTAACTATATTTCTTCCTCTCTTCTCCTCCACCGTAACTATAACTCTTCCTCTCTTCTCCTCCACCGTAACTATAACTCTTCCTCTCTTCTCCTCCACCGTAACTATAACTCTTCCTCTCTTCTCCTCCACCGTAACTATAACTCTTCCTCTCTTCTCCTCCACCGTAACTATAACTCTTCTTCTCTTCTCCTCCACCGTAACTATAACTCTTTCTCTCTTCTTCTACACCGTAACTATAACTCTTCTTCTCTTCTCCTCCACCGTAACTATAACTCTTCCTCTCTTCTCCTCCACCGTAACTATAACTCTTCCTCTCTTCTCCTCCACCGTAACTATAACTCTTCCTCTCTTCTCCTCCACCGTAACTATAACTCTTCCTCTCTTCTCCTCCACCGTAACTATATTTCTTCCTCTCTTCTCCTCCACCGTAACTATAACTCTTCCTCTCTTCTCCTCCACCGTAACTATAACTCTTCCTCTCTTCTCCTCCACCGTAACTATAACTCTTCCTCTCTTCTCCTCCACCGTAACTATAACTCTTCCTCTCTTCTCCTCCACCGTAACTATAACTCTTCTTCTCTTCTCCTCCACCGTAACTATAACTCTTTCTCTCTTCTTCTACACCGTAACTATAACTCTTCTTCTCTTCTCCTCCACCGTAACTATAACTCTTCCTCTCTTCTCCTACAGCGTAACTATAACTCTTCCTCTCTTCTCCTTCACCGTAACTATAACTCTTCCTCTCTTCTCCTCTACCGTAACTATAACTCTTCCTCTCTTCTGCTCCACCGTAACTATAACTCTTCCTCTCTTCTCCTCCACCGTAACTATAACTCTTCCTCTCTTCTCCTCCACCGTAACTATAACTCTTCCTCTCTTCTCCTCCACCGTAACTATAACTCTTCCTCTCTTCTCCTACACCGTAACTATAACTCTTCCTCTCTTCTCCTCCACCGTAACTATAACTCTTCCTCTCTTCTCCTCCACCGTAACTAAAACTCTTTCTCTCTTCTCCTACACCGTAACTATAACTCTTCTTCTCTTCTCCTCCACCGTAAGTATTCTCTTCTTCTCTTCTCCTCCACCGTAACTATAACTCTTCCTCTCTTCTCCTACACCGTAACTATAACTCTTCCTCTCTTCTCCTCCACCGTAACTATAACTCTTCCTCTCTTCTCCTCCACCGTAACTATAACTCTTCCTCTCTTCTCCTTCACCGTAACTATAACTCTTCCTCTCTTCTCCTCTACCGTAATTATAACTCTTCCTCTCTTCTCCTCCATCGTAACTATAACTCTTCCTCTCTTCTCCTCCACCGTAACTATAACACTTCCTCTCTTCTCCTCCACCGTAACTATAACTCTTCCTCTCTTCTCCTCCACCGTAACTATAACTCTTCCTCTCTTCTCCTCCACCGTAACTATAACTCTTCCTCTCTTCTCCTCCACCGTAACTATAACTCTTCCTCTCTTCTCCTCCACCGTAACTATAACTCTTCCTCTCTTCTCCTCCACCGTAACTATAACTCTTCCTCTCTTCTCCTACACCGTAACTATAACTCTTCCTCTCTTCTCCTCCACCGTAACTATAACTCTTCCTCTCTTCTCCTCCACCGTAACTATAACTCTTCCTCTCTTTTCCTTCACCGTAACTATAACTCTTCCTCTCTTCTCCTCTACCGTAACTATAACTCTTCCTCTCTTCTCCTACACCGTAACTATAACTCTTCCTCTCTTCTCCTCCACCATAACTATAACTCTTCCTCTCTTCTACTCCACCGTAACTATAACTCTTCCTCTCTTCTCCTTCACCGTAACTATAACTCTTCCTTTCTTCTCTTCTACCGTAACTATAACTCTTCCTCTCTTCTCCTTCACCGTAAATATAACTCTTCCTCTCTTCTCCTCTACCGTAACTATAACTCTTCCTTTTTCTCCTCCACCGTAACTATAACTCTTCCTCTCTTCTCCTCCACCGTAACTATAACTCTTCCTTTCTTCTCTTCTACCGTAACTATAACTCTTCCTCTCTTCTCCTTCACCGTAAATATAACTCTTCCTCTCTTCTCCTACACCGTAACTATAACTCTTCTTCTCTTCTCCTCCACCGTAAGTATTCTCTTCTTCTCTTCTCCTCCAGCGTAAGTATTCTCTTCTTCTCTTCTCCTCCACCGTAACTATAACTCTTCCTTTCTTCTCTTCTACCGTAACTATAACTCTTCCTCTCTTCTCCTTCACCGTAAATATAACTCTTCCTCTCTTCTCCTCTACCGTAACTATAACTCTTCCTTTTTCTCCTCCACCGTAACTATAACTCTTCCTCTCTTCAACTCCACCGTAACTATAACTCTTCCTCTCTTCTCCTTCACCGTAACTATAACTCTTCCTTTCTTCTCTTCTACCGTAACTATAACTCTTCCTCTCTTCTCCTTCACCGTAAATATAACTCTTCCTCTCTTCTCCTCTACCGTAACTATAACTCTTCCTTTTTCTCCTCCACCGTAACTATAACTCTTCCTCTCTTCTCCTCCACCGTAACTATAACTCTTCCTCTCTTCTCCTCCACCGTAACTATAACTCTTCCTCTCTTCTCCTCCACCGTAACTATAACTCTTCCTCTCTTCTCCTCCACCGTAACTATATTTCTTCCTCTCTTCTCCTCCACCGTAACTATAACTCTTCCTCTCTTCTCCTCCACCGTAACTATAACTCTTCCTCTCTTCTCCTCCACCGTAACTATAACTCTTCCTCTCTTCTCCTCCACCGTAACTATAACTCTTCCTCTCTTCTCCTCCACCGTAACTATAACTCTTCTTCTCTTCTCCTCCACCGTAACTATAACTCTTTCTCTCTTCTTCTACACCGTAACTATAACTCTTCTTCTCTTCTCCTCCACCGTAACTATAACTCTTCCTCTCTTCTCCTACACCGTAACTATAACTCTTCCTCTCTTCTCCTTCACCGTAACTATAACTCTTCCTCTCTTCTCCTCTACCGTAACTATAACTCTTCCTCTCTTCTGCTCCACCGTAACTATAACTCTTCCTCTCTTCTCCTCCACCGTAACTATAACTCTTCCTCTCTTCTCCTCCACCGTAACTATAACTCTTCCTCTCTTCTCCTCCACCGTAACTATAACTCTTCCTCTCTTCTCCTACACCGTAACTATAACTCTTCCTCTCTTCTCCTCCACCGTAACTATAACTCTTCCTCTCTTCTCCTCCACCGTAACTAAAACTCTTTCTCTCTTCTCCTACACCGTAACTATAACTCTTCTTCTCTTCTCCTCCACCGTAAGTATTCTCTTCTTCTCTTCTCCTCCACCGTAACTATAACTCTTCCTCTCTTCTCCTACACCGTAACTATAACTCTTCCTCTCTTCTCCTCCACCGTAACTATAACTCTTCCTCTCTTCTCCTCCACCGTAACTATAACTCTTCCTCTCTTCTCCTCCACCGTAACTATAACTCTTCCTCTCTTCTCCTCCACCGTAACTATAACTCTTTCTCTCTTCTCCTACACCGTAACTATAACTCTTCTTCTCTTCTCCTCCACCGTAAGTATTCTCTTCTTCTCTTCTCCTCCACCGTAACTATAACTCTTCCTCTCTTCTCCTACACCGTCACTATAACTCTTCCTCTCTTCTCCTCCACCGTAACTATAACTCTTCCTCTCTTCTCCTCCACCGTAACTATAACTCTTCCTCTCTTCTCCTCCACCGTAACTATAACTCTTCCTCTCTTCTCCTCCACCGTAACTATAACTCTTCCTCTCTTCTCCTCCACCGTAACTATAACTCTTCCTCTCTTCTCCTCCACCGTAACTATAACTCTTCCTCTCTTCTCCTCCACCGTAACTATAACTCTTCCTCTCTTCTCCTACACCGTAACTATAACTCTTCCTCTCTTCTCCTCCACCGTAATTATAACTCGTCCTCTCTTCTCCTACACCGTAACTATAACTCTTCCTCTCTTCTCCTTCACCGTAACTATAACTCTTCCTCTCTTCTCCTCTACCGTAACTATAACTCTTCCTCTCTTCTCCTCCATCGTAACTATAACTCTTCCTCTCTTCTCCTCCACCGTAACTATAACACTTCCTCTCTTCTCCTCCACCGTAACTATAACTCTTCCTCTCTTCTCCTCCACCGTAACTATAACTCTTCCTCTCTTCTCCTCCACCGTAACTATAACTCTTCCTCTCTTCTCCTCCACCGTAACTATAACTCTTCCTCTCTTCTCCTCCACCGTAACTATAACTCTTCCTCTCTTCTCCTCCACCGTAACTATAACTCTTCCTCTCTTCTCCTACACCGTAACTATAACTCTTCCTCTCTTCTCCTCCACCGTAACTATAACTCTTCCTCTCTTCCCCTCCACCGTAACTATAACTCTTCCTCTCTTTTCCTTCACCGTAACTATAACTCTTCCTCTCTTCTCCTCTACCGTAACTATAACTCTTCCTCTCTTCTCCTACACCGTAACTATAACTCTTCCTCTCTTCTCCTCCACCATAACTATAACTCTTCCTCTCTTCTACTCCACCGTAACTATAACTCTTCCTCTCTTCTCCTTCACCGTAACTATAACTCTTCCTTTCTTCTCTTCTACCGTAACTATAACTCTTCCTCTCTTCTCCTTCACCGTAAATATAACTCTTCCTCTCTTCTCCTCTACCGTAACTATAACTCTTCCTTTTTCTCCTCCACCGTAACTATAACTCTTCCTCTCTTCTCCTCCACCGTAACTATAACTCTTCCTTTCTTCTCTTCTACCGTAACTATAACTCTTCCTCTCTTCTCCTTCACCGTAAATATAACTCTTCCTCTCTTCTCCTACACCGTAACTATAACTCTTCTTCTCTTCTCCTCCACCGTAAGTATTCTCTTCTTCTCTTCTCCTCCAGCGTAAGTATTCTCTTCTTCTCTTCTCCTCCACCGTAACTATAACTCTTCCTCTCTTCTCCTCCAAACTATAACTCTTCCTCTCTTCTCCTCCACCGTAACTATAACTCTTCCTCTCTTTTCCTTCACCGTAACTATAACTCTTCCTCTCTTCTCCTCCACCGTAACTACATATAACTCTTCCTCTCTTCTCCTACACCGTAACTATAACTCTTCCTCTCTTCTCCTACACCGTAACTATAACTCTTCCTCTCTTCTCCTCCACCGTAACTATAACTCTTCCTCTCTTCTCCTCCACCGTAACTATAACTCTTCCTCTCTTCTCCTCCACCGTAACTATAACTCTTCCTCTCTTCTCCTCTACCGTAACTATAACTCTTCCTCTCTTCTCCTCCACCGTAACTATAACTCTTCCACTCTTCTCCTCCACCGTAACTATAACTCTTCCTCTCTTCTCCTCCACCGTAACTATAACTCTTCCTCTCTTCTCCTCCACCGTAACTATAACTCTTCTTCTCTTCTCCTCCACCGTAACTATAACTCTTTCTCTCTTCTCCTACACCGTAACTATAACTCTTCTTCTCTTCTCCTCCACCGTAACTATAACTCTTCCTCTCTTCTTCTACACCGTAACTATAACTCTTCCTCTCTTCTCCTCCACCGTAATTATAACTCTTCCTCTCTTCTCCTACACCGTAACTATAACTCTTCCTCTCTTCTCCTTCACCGTAACTATAACTCTTCCTCTCTTCTCCTCTACCGTAACTATAACTCTTCCTCTCTTCTGCTCCACCGTAACTATAACTCTTCCTCTCTTCTCCTCCACCGTAACTATAACTCTTCCTCTCTTCTCCTCCACCGTAACTATAACTCTTCCTCTCTTCTCCTCCACCGTAACTATAACTCTTCCTCTCTTCTCCTACACCGTAACTATAACTTTTCCTCTCTTCTCCTCCACCGTAATTACAACTCGTCCTCTCTTCTCCTACACCGTAACTATAACTCTTCCTCTCTTCTCCTTCACCGTAACTATAACTCTTCCTCTCTTCTCCTCTACCGTAACTATAACTCTTCCTCTCTTCTCCTCCATCGTAACTATAACTCTTCCTCTCTTCTCCTCCACCGTAACTATAACTCTTCCTCTCTTCTCCTCCACCGTAACTATAACTCTTCCTCTCTTCTCCTCCACCGTAACTATAACTCTTCCTCTCTTCTCCTACACCGTAACTATAACTCTTCCTCTCTTCTCCTCCACCGTAACTATAACTCTTCCTCTCTTCTCCTCCACCGTAACTATAACTCTTCCTCTCTTTTCCTTCACCGTAACTATAACTCTTCCTCTCTTCTCCTCTACCGTAACTATAACTCTTCCTCTCTTCTCCTACACCGTAACTATAACTCTTCCTCTCTTCTCCTCCACCATAACTATAACTCTTCCTCTCTTCTACTCCACCGTAACTATAACTCTTCCTCTCTTCTCCTTCACCGTAACTATAACTCTTCCTTTCTTCTCTTCTACCGTAACTATAACTCTTCCTCTCTTCTCCTTCACCGTAAATATAACTCTTCCTCTCTTCTCCTCTACCGTAACTATAACTCTTCCTTTTTCTCCTCCACCGTAACTATAACTCTTCCTCTCTTCTCCTCCACCGTAACTATAACTCTTTCTTTCTTCTCTTCTACCGTAACTATAACTCTTCCTCTCTTCTCCTTCACCGTAAATATAACTCTTCCTCTCTTCTCCTACACCGTAACTATAACTCTTCTTCTCTTCTCCTCCACCGTAAGTATTCTCTTCTTCTCTTCTCCTCCAGCGTAAGTATTCTCTTCTTCTCTTCTCCTCCACCGTAACTATAACTCTTCCTTTCTTCTCTTCTACCGTAACTATAACTCTTCCTCTCTTCTCCTTCACCGTAAATATAACTCTTCCTCTCTTCTCCTCTACCGTAACTATAACTCTTCCTTTTTCTCCTCCACCGTAACTATAACTCTTCCTCTCTTCTACTCCACCGTAACTATAACTCTTCCTCTCTTCTCCTTCACCGTAACTATAACTCTTCCTTTCTTCTCTTCTACCGTAACTATAACTCTTCCTCTCTTCTCCTTCACCGTAAATATAACTCTTCCTCTCTTCTCCTCTACCGTAATTATAACTCTTCCTTTTTCTCCTCCACCGTAACTATAACTCTTCCTCTCTTCTCCTCCACCGTAACTATAACTCTTCCTCTCTTCTCCTCCACCGTAACTATAACTCTTTCTCTCTTCTCCTACACCGTAACTATAACTCTTCTTCTCTTCTCCTCCAGCGTAAGTATTCTCTTCTTCTCTTCTCCTCCACCGTAACTATAACTCTTCCTTTCTTCTCTTCTACCGTAACTATAACTCTTCCTCTCTTCTCCTTCACCGTAAGTATTCTCTTCTTCTCTTCTCCTCCACCGTAACTATAACTCTTCCTTTCTTCTCTTCTACCGTAACTATAACTCTTCCTCTCTTCTCCTTCACCGTAAATATAACTCTTCCTCTCTTCTCCTCTACCGTAACTATAACTCTTCCTTTTTCTCCTCCACCGTAACTATAACTCTTCCTCTCTTCTACTCCACCGTAACTATAACTCTTCCTCTCTTCTCCTTCACCGTAACTATAACTCTTCCTTTCTTCTCTTCTACCGTAACTATAACTCTTCCTCTCTTCTCCTTCACCGTAAATATAACTCTTCCTCTCTTCTCCTCTACCGTAACTATAACTCTTCCTCTCTTCTCCTACACCGTAACTATAACTCTTCCTCTCTTCTCCTCCACCGTAACTATAACTCTTCCTCTCTTCTCCTCCACCGTAACTATAACTCTTCCTCTCTTCTCCTCCACCGTAACTATAACTCTTCCTCTCTTCTCCTCCACCGTAACTATAACTCTTTCTCTCTTCTCCTACACCGTAACTATAACTCTTCTTCTCTTCTCCTCCACCGTAAGTATTCTCTTCTTCTCTTCTCCTCCACCGTAACTATAACTCTTCTTCTCTTCTCCTACACCGTAACTATAACTCTTCCTCTCTTCTCCTCCACCGTAACTATAACTCTTCCTCTCTTCTCCTCCACCGTAACTATAACTCTTCCTCTCTTCTCCTCCACCGTAACTATAACTCTTCCTCTCTTCTCCTCTACCGTAACTATAACTCTTCCTCTCTTCTCCTCCACCGTAACTATAACTCTTCCTCTCTTCTCCTCCACCGTAACTATAACTCTTCCTCTCTTCTCCTCCACCGTAACTATAACTCTTCCTCTCTTCTCCTCCACCGTAACTATAACTCTTCTTCTCTTCTCCTCCACCGTAACTATAACTCTTTCTCTCTTCTCCTACACCGTAACTATAACTCTTCTTCTCTTCTCCTCCACCGTAACTATAACTCTTCCTCTCTTCTCCTACACCGTAACTATAACTCTTCCTCTCTTCTCCTCCACCGTAATTATAACTCTTCCTCTCTTCTCCTACACCGTAACTATAACTTTTCCTCTCTTCTCCTCCACCGTAATTATAACTCGTCCTCTCTTCTCCTACACCGTAACTATAACTCTTCCTCTCTTCTCCTTCACCGTAACTATAACTCTTCCTCTCTTCTCCTCTACCGTAACTATAACTCTTCCTCTCTTCTCCTCCATCGTAACTATAACTCTTCCTCTCTTCTCCTCCACCGTAACTATAACTCTTCCTCTCTTCTCCTCCACCGTAACTATAACTCTTCCTCTCTTCTCCTCCACCGTAACTATAACTCTTCCTCTCTTCTCCTACACCGTAACTATAACTCTTCCTCTCTTCTCCTCCACCGTAACTATAACTCTTCCTCTCTTCTCCTACACCGTAACTATAACTTTTCCTCTCTTCTCCTCCACCGTAATTACAACTCGTCCTCTCTTCTCCTACACCGTAACTATAACTCTTCCTCTCTTCTCCTTCACCGTAACTATAACTCTTCCTCTCTTCTCCTCTACCGTAACTATAACTCTTCCTCTCTTCTCCTCCATCGTAACTATAACTCTTCCTCTCTTCTCCTCCACCGTAACTATAACTCTTCCTCTCTTCTCCTCCACCGTAACTATAACTCTTCCTCTCTTCTCCTCCACCGTAACTATAACTCTTCCTCTCTTCTCCTACACCGTAACTATAACTCTTCCTCTCTTCTCCTCCACCGTAACTATAACTCTTCCTCTCTTCTCCTCCACCGTAACTATAACTCTTCCTCTCTTTTCCTTCACCGTAACTATAACTCTTCCTCTCTTCTCCTCTACCGTAACTATAACTCTTCCTCTCTTCTCCTACACCGTAACTATAACTCTTCCTCTCTTCTCCTCCACCATAACTATAACTCTTCCTCTCTTCTACTCCACCGTAACTATAACTCTTCCTCTCTTCTCCTTCACCGTAACTATAACTCTTCCTTTCTTCTCTTCTACCGTAACTATAACTCTTCCTCTCTTCTCCTTCACCGTAAATATAACTCTTCCTCTCTTCTCCTCTACCGTAACTATAACTCTTCCTTTTTCTCCTCCACCGTAACTATAACTCTTCCTCTCTTCTCCTCCACCGTAACTATAACTCTTTCTTTCTTCTCTTCTACCGTAACTATAACTCTTCCTCTCTTCTCCTTCACCGTAAATATAACTCTTCCTCTCTTCTCCTACACCGTAACTATAACTCTTCTTCTCTTCTCCTCCACCGTAAGTATTCTCTTCTTCTCTTCTCCTCCAGCGTAAGTATTCTCTTCTTCTCTTCTCCTCCACCGTAACTATAACTCTTCCTTTCTTCTCTTCTACCGTAACTATAACTCTTCCTCTCTTCTCCTTCACCGTAAATATAACTCTTCCTCTCTTCTCCTCTACCGTAACTATAACTCTTCCTTTTTCTCCTCCACCGTAACTATAACTTTTCCTCTCTTCTACTCCACCGTAACTATAACTCTTCCTCTCTTCTCCTTCACCGTAACTATAACTCTTCCTTTCTTCTCTTCTACCGTAACTATAACTCTTCCTCTCTTCTCCTTCACCGTAAATATAACTCTTCCTCTCTTCTCCTCTACCGTAATTATAACTCTTCCTTTTTCTCCTCCACCGTAACTATAACTCTTCCTCTCTTCTCCTCCACCGTAACTATAACTCTTCCTCTCTTCTCCTCCACCGTAACTATAACTCTTTCTCTCTTCTCCTACACCGTAACTATAACTCTTCTTCTCTTCTCCTCCAGCGTAAGTATTCTCTTCTTCTCTTCTCCTCCACCGTAACTATAACTCTTCCTTTCTTCTCTTCTACCGTAACTATAACTCTTCCTCTCTTCTCCTTCACCGTAAGTATTCTCTTCTTCTCTTCTCCTCCACCGTAACTATAACTCTTCCTTTCTTCTCTTCTACCGTAACTATAACTCTTCCTCTCTTCTCCTTCACCGTAAATATAACTCTTCCTCTCTTCTCCTCTACCGTAACTATAACTCTTCCTTTTTCTCCTCCACCGTAACTATAACTCTTCCTCTCTTCTACTCCACCGTAACTATAACTCTTCCTCTCTTCTCCTTCACCGTAACTATAACTCTTCCTTTCTTCTCTTCTACCGTAACTATAACTCTTCCTCTCTTCTCCTTCACCGTAAATATAACTCTTCCTCTCTTCTCCTCTACCGTAACTATAACTCTTCCTCTCTTCTCCTACACCGTAACTATAACTCTTCCTCTCTTCTCCTCCACCGTAACTATAACTCTTCCTCTCTTCTCCTCCACCGTAACTATAACTCTTCCTCTCTTCTCCTCCACCGTAACTATAACTCTTCCTCTCTTCTCCTCCACCGTAACTATAACTCTTTCTCTCTTCTCCTACACCGTAACTATAACTCTTCTTCTCTTCTCCTCCACCGTAAGTATTCTCTTCTTCTCTTCTCCTCCACCGTAACTATAACTCTTCTTCTCTTCTCCTACACCGTAACTATAACTCTTCCTCTCTTCTCCTCCACCGTAACTATAACTCTTCCTCTCTTCTCCTCCACCGTAACTATAACTCTTCCTCTCTTCTCCTCCACCGTAACTATAACTCTTCCTCTCTTCTCCTCTACCGTAACTATAACTCTTCCTCTCTTCTCCTCCACCGTAACTATAACTCTTCCTCTCTTCTCCTCCACCGTAACTATAACTCTTCCTCTCTTCTCCTCCACCGTAACTATAACTCTTCCTCTCTTCTCCTCCACCGTAACTATAACTCTTCCTTTCTTCTCTTCTACCGTAACTATAACTCTTCCTCTCTTCTCCTTCACCGTAAATATAACTCTTCCTCTCTTCTCCTCTACCGTAACTATAACTCTTCCTTTTTCTCCTCCACCGTAACTATAACTCTTCCTCTCTTCTACTCCACCGTAACTATAACTCTTCCTCTCTTCTCCTTCACCGTAACTATAACTCTTCCTTTCTTCTCTTCTACCGTAACTATAACTCTTCCTCTCTTCTCCTTCACCGTAAATATAACTCTTCCTCTCTTCTCCTCTACCGTAACTATAACTCTTCCTCTCTTCTCCTACACCGTAACTATAACTCTTCCTCTCTTCTCCTCCACCGTAACTATAACTCTTCCTCTCTTCTCCTCCACCGTAACTATAACTCTTCCTCTCTTCTCCTCCACCGTAACTATAACTCTTCCTCTCTTCTCCTCCACCGTAACTATAACTCTTTCTCTCTTCTCCTACACCGTAACTATAACTCTTCTTCTCTTCTCCTCCACCGTAAGTATTCTCTTCTTCTCTTCTCCTCCACCGTAACTATAACTCTTCTTCTCTTCTCCTACACCGTAACTATAACTCTTCCTCTCTTCTCCTCCACCGTAACTATAACTCTTCCTCTCTTCTCCTCCACCGTAACTATAACTCTTCCTCTCTTCTCCTCCACCGTAACTATAACTCTTCCTCTCTTCTCCTCTACCGTAACTATAACTCTTCCTCTCTTCTCCTCCACCGTAACTATAACTCTTCCTCTCTTCTCCTCCACCGTAACTATAACTCTTCCTCTCTTCTCCTCCACCGTAACTATAACTCTTCCTCTCTTCTCCTCCACCGTAACTATAACTCTTCTTCTCTTTTCCTCCACCGTAACTATAACTCTTTCTCTCTTCTCCTACACCGTAACTATAACTCTTCTTCTCTTCTCCTCCACCGTAACTATAACTCTTCCTCTCTTCTCCTACACCGTAACTATAACTCTTCCTCTCTTCTCCTCCACCGTAATTATAACTCTTCCTCTCTTCTCCTACACCGTAACTATAACTTTTCCTCTCTTCTCCTCCACCGTAATTATAACTCGTCCTCTCTTCTCCTACACCGTAACTATAACTCTTCCTCTCTTCTCCTTCACCGTAACTATAACTCTTCCTCTCTTCTCCTCTACCGTAACTATAACTCTTCCTCTCTTCTCCTCCATCGTAACTATAACTCTTCCTCTCTTCTCCTCCACCGTAACTATAACTCTTCCTCTCTTCTCCTCCACCGTAACTATAACTCTTCCTCTCTTCTCCTCCACCGTAACTATAACTCTTCCTCTCTTCTCCTACACCGTAACTATAACTCTTCCTCTCTTCTCCTCCACCGTAACTATAACTCTTCCTCTCTTCTCCTCCACCGTAACTATAACTCTTCCTCTCTTTTCCTTCACCGTAACTATAACTCTTCCTCTCTTCTCCTCTACCGTAACTATAACTCTTCCTCTCTTCTCCTACACCGTAACTATAACTCTTCCTCTCTTCTCCTCCACCATAACTATAACTCTTCCTCTCTTCTACTCCACCGTAACTATAACTCTTCCTCTCTTCTCCTTCACCGTAACTATAACTCTTCCTTTCTTCTCTTCTACCGTAACTATAACTCTTCCTCTCTTCTCCTTCACCGTAAATATAACTCTTCCTTTCTTCTCTTCTACCGTAACTATAACTCTTCCTTTCTTCTCTTCTACCGTAACTATAACTCTTCCTCTCTTCTCCTTCACCGTAAATATAACTCTTCCTCTCTTCTCCTCTACCGTAACTATAACTCTTCCTCTCTTCTCCTACACCGTAACTATAACTCTTCCTCTCTTCTCCTCCACCGTAACTATAACTCTTCCTCTCTTCTCCTCCACCGTAACTATAACTCTTCCTCTCTTCTCCTACACCGTAACTATAACTCTTCCTCTCTTCTCCTCCACCGTAACTATAACTCTTCCTCTCTTCTCCTCCACCGTAACTATAACTCTTCCTCTCTTTTCCTTCACCGTAACTATAACTCTTCCTCTCTTCTCCTCTACCGTAACTATAACTCTTCCTCTCTTCTCCTACACCGTAACTATAACTCTTCCTCTCTTCTCCTCCACCATAACTATAACTCTTCCTCTCTTCTACTCCACCGTAACTATAACTCTTCCTCTCTTCTCCTCTACCGTAACTATAACTCTTCCTCTCTTCTCCTACACCGTAACTATAACTCTTCCTCTCTTCTCCTCCACCATAACTATAACTCTTCCTCTCTTCTCCTCTACCGTAACTATAACTCTTCCTTTTTCTCCTCCACCGTAACTATAACTCTTCCTCTCTTCTACTCCACCGTAACTATAACTCTTCCTCTCTTCTCCTTCACCGTAACTATAACTCTTCCTTTCTTCTCTTCTACCGTAACTATAACTCTTCCTCTCTTCTCCTTCACCGTAAATATAACTCTTCCTCTCTTCTCCTCTACCGTAATTATAACTCTTCCTTTTTCTCCTCCACCGTAACTATAACTCTTCCTCTCTTCTCCTCCACCGTAACTATAACTCTTCCTCTCTTCTCCTCCACCGTAACTATAACTCTTTCTCTCTTCTCCTACACCGTAACTATAACTCTTCTTCTCTTCTCCTCCAGCGTAAGTATTCTCTTCTTCTCTTCTCCTCCACCGTAACTATAACTCTTCCTTTCTTCTCTTCTACCGTAACTATAACTCTTCCTCTCTTCTCCTTCACCGTAAGTATTCTCTTCTTCTCTTCTCCTCCACCGTAACTATAACTCTTCCTTTCTCCTCTTCTACCGTAACTATAATTCTTCCTCTCTTCTCCTTCACCGTAAATATAACTCTTCCTCTCTTCTCCTCTACCGTAACTATAACTCTTCCTTTTTCTCCTCCACCGTAACTATAACTCTTCCTCTCTTCTACTCCACCGTAACTATAACTCTTCCTCTCTTCTCCTTCACCGTAACTATAACTCTTCCTTTCTTCTCTTCTACCGTAACTATAACTCTTCCTCTCTTCTCCTTCACCGTAAATATAACTCTTCCTCTCTTCTCCTCTACCGTAACTATAACTCTTCCTCTCTTCTCCTACACCGTAACTATAACTCTTCCTCTCTTCTCCTCCACCGTAACTATAACTCTTCCTCTCTTCTCCTCCACCGTAACTATAACTCTTCCTCTCTTCTCCTCCACCGTAACTATAACTCTTCCTCTCTTCTCCTCCACCGTAACTATAACTCTTTCTCTCTTCTCCTACACCGTAACTATAACTCTTCTTCTCTTCTCCTCCACCGTAAGTATTCTCTTCTTCTCTTCTCCTCCACCGTAACTATAACTCTTCCTCTCTTCTCCTCCACCGTAATTATAACTCTTCCTCTCTTCTCCTACACCGTAACTATAACTTTTCCTCTCTTCTCCTCCACCGTAATTATAACTCGTCCTCTCTTCTCCTACACCGTAACTATAACTCTTCCTCTCTTCTCCTTCACCGTAACTATAACTCTTCCTCTCTTCTCCTCTACCGTAACTATAACTCTTCCTCTCTTCTCCTCCATCGTAACTATAACTCTTCCTCTCTTCTCCTCCACCGTAACTATAACTCTTCCTCTCTTCTCCTCCACCGTAACTATAACTCTTCCTCTCTTCTCCTCCACCGTAACTATAACTCTTCCTCTCTTCTCCTACACCGTAACTATAACTCTTCCTCTCTTCTCCTCCACCGTAACTATAACTCTTCCTCTCTTCTCCTCCACCGTAACTATAACTCTTCCTCTCTTTTCCTTCACCGTAACTATAACTCTTCCTCTCTTCTCCTCTACCGTAACTATAACTCTTCCTCTCTTCTCCTACACCGTAACTATAACTCTTCCTCTCTTCTCCTCCACCATAACTATAACTCTTCCTCTCTTCTACTCCACCGTAACTATAACTCTTCCTCTCTTCTCCTTCACCGTAACTATAACTCTTCCTTTCTTCTCTTCTACCGTAACTATAACTCTTCCTCTCTTCTCCTTCACCGTAAATATAACTCTTCCTCTCTTCTCCTCTACCGTAACTATAACTCTTCCTTTTTCTCCTCCACCGTAACTATAACTCTTCCTCTCTTCTCCTCCACCGTAACTATAACTCTTTCTTTCTTCTCTTCTACCGTAACTATAACTCTTCCTCTCTTCTCCTTCACCGTAAATATAACTCTTCCTCTCTTCTCCTACACCGTAACTATAACTCTTCTTCTCTTCTCCTCCACCGTAAGTATTCTCTTCTTCTCTTCTCCTCCAGCGTAAGTATTCTCTTCTTCTCTTCTCCTCCACCGTAACTATAACTCTTCCTTTCTTCTCTTCTACCGTAACTATAACTCTTCCTCTCTTCTCCTTCACCGTAAATATAACTCTTCCTCTCTTCTCCTCTACCGTAACTATAACTCTTCCTTTTTCTCCTCCACCGTAACTATAACTCTTCCTCTCTTCTACTCCACCGTAACTATAACTCTTCCTCTCTTCTCCTTCACCGTAACTATAACTCTTCCTTTCTTCTCTTCTACCGTAACTATAACTCTTCCTCTCTTCTCCTTCACCGTAAATATAACTCTTCCTCTCTTCTCCTCTACCGTAATTATAACTCTTCCTTTTTCTCCTCCACCGTAACTATAACTCTTCCTCTCTTCTCCTCCACCGTAACTATAACTCTTCCTCTCTTCTCCTCCACCGTAACTATAACTCTTTCTCTCTTCTCCTACACCGTAACTATAACTCTTCTTCTCTTCTCCTCCAGCGTAAGTATTCTCTTCTTCTCTTCTCCTCCACCGTAACTATAACTCTTCCTTTCTTCTCTTCTACCGTAACTATAACTCTTCCTCTCTTCTCCTTCACCGTAAGTATTCTCTTCTTCTCTTCTCCTCCACCGTAACTATAACTCTTCCTTTCTTCTCTTCTACCGTAACTATAACTCTTCCTCTCTTCTCCTTCACCGTAAATATAACTCTTCCTCTCTTCTCCTCTACCGTAACTATAACTCTTCCTTTTTCTCCTCCACCGTAACTATAACTCTTCCTCTCTTCTACTCCACCGTAACTATAACTCTTCCTCTCTTCTCCTTCACCGTAACTATAACTCTTCCTTTCTTCTCTTCTACCGTAACTATAACTCTTCCTCTCTTCTCCTCCACCGTAACTATAACTCTTCCTCTCTTCTCCTCCACCGTAACTATAACTCTTTCTCTCTTCTCCTACACCGTAACTATAACTCTTCTTCTCTTCTCCTCCACCGTAAGTATTCTCTTCTTCTCTTCTCCTCCACCGTAACTATAACTCTTCTTCTCTTCTCCTACACCGTAACTATAACTCTTCCTCTCTTCTCCTCCACCGTAACTATAACTCTTCCTCTCTTCTCCTCCACCGTAACTATAACTCTTCCTCTCTTCTCCTCCACCGTAACTATAACTCTTCCTCTCTTCTCCTCTACCGTAACTATAACTCTTCCTCTCTTCTCCTCCACCGTAACTATAACTCTTCCTCTCTTCTCCTCCACCGTAACTATAACTCTTCCTCTCTTCTCCTCCACCGTAACTATAACTCTTCCTCTCTTCTCCTCCACCGTAACTATAACTCTTCTTCTCTTCTCCTCCACCGTAACTATAACTCTTTCTCTCTTCTCCTACACCGTAACTATAACTCTTCTTCTCTTCTCCTCCACCGTAACTATAACTCTTCCTCTCTTCTCCTACACCGTAACTATAACTCTTCCTCTCTTCTCCTCCACCGTAATTATAACTCTTCCTCTCTTCTCCTACACCGTAACTATAACTTTTCCTCTCTTCTCCTCCACCGTAATTATAACTCGTCCTCTCTTCTCCTACACCGTAACTAAAACTCTTCCTCTCTTCTCCTTCACCGTAACTATAACTCTTCCTCTCTTCTCCTCTACCGTAACTATAACTCTTCCTCTCTTCTCCTCCATCGTAACTATAACTCTTCCTCTCTTCTCCTCCACCGTAACTATAACTCTTCCTCTCTTCTCCTCCACCGTAACTATAACTCTTCCTCTCTTCTCCTCCACCGTAACTATAACTCTTCCTCTCTTCTCCTACACCGTAACTATAACTCTTCCTCTCTTCTCCTCCACCGTAACTATAACTCTTCCTCTCTTCTCCTCCACTGTAACTATAACTCTTCCTCTCTTTTCCTTCACCGTAACTATAACTCTTCCTCTCTTCTCCTCTACCGTAACTATAACTCTTCCTCTCTTCTCCTACACCGTAACTATAACTCTTCCTCTCTTCTCCTCCACCATAACTATAACTCTTCCTCTCTTCTACTCCACCGTAACTATAACTCTTCCTCTCTTCTCCTTCACCGTAACTATAACTCTTCCTTTCTTCTCTTCTACCGTAACTATAACTCTTCCTCTCTTCTCCTTCACCGTAAATATAACTCTTCTTCTCTTCTCCTCTACCGTAACTATAACTCTTCCTTTTTCTCCTCCACCGTAACTATAACTCTTCCTCTCTTCTCCTCCACCGTAACTATAACTCTTTCTTTCTTCTCTTCTACCGTAACTATAACTCTTCCTCTCTTCTCCTTCACCGTAAATATAACTCTTCCTCTCTTCTCCTACACCGTAACTATAACTCTTCTTCTCTTCTCCTCCACCGTAAGTATTCTCTTCTTCTCTTCTCCTCCAGCGTAAGTATTCTCTTCTTCTCTTCTCCTCCACCGTAACTATAACTCTTCCTTTCTTCTCTTCTACCGTAACTATAACTCTTCCTCTCTTCTCCTTCACCGTAAATATAACTCTTCCTCTCTTCTCCTCTACCGTAACTATAACTCTTCCTTTTTCTCCTCCACCGTAACTATAACTCTTCCTCTCTTCTACTCCACCGTAACTATAACTCTTCCTCTCTTCTCCTTCACCGTAACTATAACTCTTCCTTTCTTCTCTTCTACCGTAACTATAACTCTTCCTCTCTTCTCCTTCACCGTAAATATAACTCTTCCTCTCTTCTCCTCTACCGTAATTATAACTCTTCCTTTTTCTCCTCCACCGTAACTTTAACTCTTCCTCTCTTCTCCTCCACCGTAACTATAACTCTTCCTCTCTTCTCCTCCACCGTAACTATAACTCTTTCTCTCTTCTCCTACACCGTAACTATAACTCTTCTTCTCTTCTCCTCCAGCGTAAGTATTCTCTTCTTCTCTTCTCCTCCACCGTAACTATAACTCTTCCTTTCTTCTCTTCTACCGTAACTATAACTCTTCCTCTCTTCTCCTTCACCGTAAGTATTCTCTTCTTCTCTTCTCCTCCACCGTAACTATAACTCTTCCTTTCTTCTCTTCTACCGTAACTATAACTCTTCCTCTCTTCTCCTTCACCGTAAATATAACTCTTCCTCTCTTCTCCTCTACCGTAACTATAACTCTTCCTTTTTCTCCTCCACCGTAACTATAACTCTTCCTCTCTTCTACTCCACCGTAACTATAACTCTTCCTCTCTTCTCCTTCACCGTAACTATAACTCTTCCTTTCTTCTCTTCTACCGTAACTATAACTCTTCCTCTCTTCTCCTTCACCGTAAATATAACTCTTCCTCTCTTCTCCTCTACCGTAACTATAACTCTTCCTCTCTTCTCCTACACCGTAACTATAACTCTTCCTCTCTTCTCCTCCACCGTAACTATAACTCTTCCTCTCTTCTCCTCCACCGTAACTATAACTCTTCCTCTCTTCTCCTCCACCGTAACTATAACTCTTCCTCTCTTCTCCTCCACCGTAACTATAACTCTTTCTCTCTTCTCCTACACCGTAACTATAACTCTTCTTCTCTTCTCCTCCACCGTAAGTATTCTCTTCTTCTCTTCTCCTCCACCGTAACTATAACTCTTCTTCTCTTCTCCTACACCGTAACTATAACTCTTTCTCTCTTCTCCTCCACCGTAACTATAACTCTTCCTCTCTTCTCCTCCACCGTAACTATAACTCTTCCTCTCTTCTCCTCCACCGTAACTATAACTCTTCCTCTCTTCTCCTCTACCGTAACTATAACTCTTCCTCTCTTCTCCTCCACCGTAACTATAACTCTTCCTCTCTTCTCCTCCACCGTAACTATAACTCTTCCTCTCTTCTCCTCCACCGTAACTATAACTCTTCCTCTCTTCTCCTCCACCGTAACTATAACTCTTCTTCTCTTCTCCTCCACCGTAACTATAACTCTTTCTCTCTTCTCCTACACCGTAACTATAACTCTTCTTCTCTTCTCCTCCACCGTAACTATAACTCTTCCTCTCTTCTCCTACACCGTAACTATAACTCTTCCTCTCTTCTCCTCCACCGTAATTATAACTCTTCCTCTCTTCTCCTACACCGTAACTATAACTCTTCCTCTCTTCTCCTTCACCGTAACTATAACTCTTCCTCTCTTCTCCTCTACCGTAACTATAACTCTTCCTCTCTTCTGCTCCACCGTAACTATAACTCTTCCTCTCTTCTCCTCCACCGTAACTATAACTCTTCCTCTCTTCTCCTCCACCGTAACTATAACTCTTCCTCTCTTCTCCTCCACCGTAACTATAACTCTTCCTCTCTTCTCCTACACCGTAACTATAACTCTTCCTCTCTTCTCCTCCACCGTAATTATAACTCGTCCTCTCTTCTCCTACACCGTAACTATAACTCTTCCTCTCTTCTCCTTCACCGTAACTATAACTCTTCCTCTCTTCTCCTCTACCGTAACTATAACTCTTCCTCTCTTCTCCTCCATCGTAACTATAACTCTTCCTCTCTTCTCCTCCACCGTAACTATAACTCTTCCTCTCTTCTCCTCCACCGTAACTATAACTCTTCCTCTCTTCTCCTCCACCGTAACTATAACTCTTCCTCTCTTCTCCTACACCGTAACTATAACTCTTCCTCTCTTCTCCTCCACCGTAACTATAACTCTTCCTCTCTTCTCCTCCACCGTAACTATAACTCTTCCTCTCTTTTCCTTCACCGTAACTATAACTCTTCCTCTCTTCTCCTCTACCGTAACTATAACTCTTCCTCTCTTCTCCTACACCGTAACTATAACTCTTCCTCTCTTCTCCTCCACCATAACTATAACTCTTCCTCTCTTCTACTCCACCGTAACTATAACTCTTCCTCTCTTCTCCTTCACCGTAACTATAACTCTTCCTTTCTTCTCTTCTACCGTAACTATAACTCTTCCTCTCTTCTCCTTCACCGTAAATCTTCTCCTCTTCTTCTCTTCTCCTACACCGTAACTATAACTCTTCCTCTCTTCTCCTCCACCGTAACTATAACTCTTCCTCTCTTCTCCTCCACCGTAACTATAACTCTTCCTCTCTTCTCCTCCACCGTAACTATAACTCTTCCTCTCTTCTCCTCCACCGTAACTATAACTCTTCCTCTCTTCTCCTCCACCGTAACTATAACTCTTCCTCTCTTCTCCTCCACCGTAACTATAACTCTTCCTCTCTTCTCCTCTACCGTAACTATAACTCTTCCTCTCTTCTCCTCCACCGTAACTATAACTCTTCCTCTCTTCTCCTCCACCGTAACTATAACTCTTCCTCTCTTCTCCTCCACCGTAACTATAACTCTTCCTCTCTTCTCCTCCACCGTAACTATAACTCTTCTTCTCTTCTCCTCCACCGTAACTATAACTCTTTCTCTCTTCTCCTACACCGTAACTATAACTCTTCTTCTCTTCTCCTCCACCGTAACTATAACTCTTCCTCTCTTCTCCTACACCGTAACTATAACTCTTCCTCTCTTCTCCTCCACCGTAATTATAACTCTTCCTCTCTTCTCCTACACCGTAACTATAACTCTTCCTCTCTTCTCCTTCACCGTAACTATAACTCTTCCTCTCTTCTCCTCTACCGTAACTATAACTCTTCCTCTCTTCTGCTCCACCGTAACTATAACTCTTCCTCTCTTCTCCTCCACCGTAACTATAACTCTTCCTCTCTTCTCCTCCACCGTAACTATAACTCTTCCTCTCTTCTCCTCCACCGTAACTATAACTCTTCCTCTCTTCTCCTACACCGTAACTATAACTCTTCCTCTCTTCTCCTCCACCGTAATTATAACTCGTCCTCTCTTCTCCTACACCGTAACTATAACTCTTCCTCTCTTCTCCTTCACCGTAACTATAACTCTTCCTCTCTTCTCCTCTACCGTAACTATAACTCTTCCTCTCTTCTCCTCCATCGTAACTATAACTCTTCCTCTCTTCTCCTCCACCGTAACTATAACTCTTCCTCTCTTCTCCTCCACCGTAACTATAACTCTTCCTCTCTTCTCCTCCACCGTAACTATAACTCTTCCTCTCTTCTCCTACACCGTAACTATAACTCTTCCTCTCTTCTCCTCCACCGTAACTATAACTCTTCCTCTCTTCTCCTCCACCGTAACTATAACTCTTCCTCTCTTTTCCTTCACCGTAACTATAACTCTTCCTCTCTTCTCCTCTACCGTAACTATAACTCTTCCTCTCTTCTCCTACACCGTAACTATAACTCTTCCTCTCTTCTCCTCCACCGTAACTATAACTCTTCTTCTCTTCTCCTACACCGTAACTATAACTCTTCCTCTCTTCTCCTCCACCGTAACTATAACTCTTCCTCTCTTCTCCTCCACCGTAACTATAACTCTTCCTCTCTTCTCCTCCACCGTAACTATAACTCTTCCTCTCTTCTCCTCTACCGTAACTATAACTCTTCCTCTCTTCTCCTCCACCGTAACTATAACTCTTCCTCTCTTCTCCTCCACCGTAACTATAACTCTTCCTCTCTTCTCCTCGACCGTAACTATAACTCTTCCTCTCTTCTCCTCCACCGTAACTATAACTCTTCTTCTCTCCTCCTCCACCGTAACTATAACTCTTTCTCTCTTCTCCTACACCGTAACTATAACTCTTCTTCTCTTCTCCTCCACCGTAACTATAACTCTTCCTCTCTTCTCCTACACCGTAACTATAACTCTTCCTCTCTTCTCCTCCACCGTAATTATAACTCTTCCTCTCTTCTCCTACACCGTAACTATAACTTTTCCTCTCTTCTCCTCCACCGTAATTATAACTCGTCCTTTCTTCTCCTACACCGTAACTATAACTCTTCCTCTCTTCTCCTTCACCGTAACTATAACTCTTCCTCTCTTCTCCTCTACCGTAACTATAACTCTTCCTCTCTTCTCCTCCACCGTAACTATAACTCTTCCTCTCTTCTCCTCCACCGTAACTATAACTCTTCCTCTCTTTTCCTTCACCGTAACTATAACTCTTCCTCTCTTCTCCTCTACCGTAACTATAACTCTTCCTCTCTTCTCCTACACCGTAACTATAACTCTTCCTCTCTTCTCCTCCACCATAACTATAACTCTTCCTCTCTTCTACTCCACCGTAACTATAACTCTTCCTCTCTTCTCCTTCACCGTAACTATAACTCTTCCTTTCTTCTCTTCTACCGTAACTATAACTCTTCCTCTCTTCTCCTTCACCGTAAATATAACTCTTCCTCTCTTCTCCTCTACCGTAACTATAACTCTTCCTTTTTCTCCTCCACCGTAACTATAACTCTTCCTCTCTTCTCCTCCACCGTAACTATAACTCTTTCTTTCTTCTCTTCTACCGTAACTATAACTCTTCCTCTCTTCTCCTTCACCGTAAATATAACTCTTCCTCTCTTCTCCTACACCGTAACTATAACTCTTCTTCTCTTCTCCTCCACCGTAAGTATTCTCTTCTTCTCTTCTCCTCCAGCGTAAGTATTCTCTTCTTCTCTTCTCCTCCACCGTAACTATAACTCTTCCTTTCTTCTCTTCTACCGTAACTATAACTCTTCCTCTCTTCTCCTTCACCGTAAATATAACTCTTCCTCTCTTCTCCTCTACCGTAACTATAACTCTTCCTTTTTCTCCTCCACCGTAACTATAACTCTTCCTCTCTTCTACTCCACCGTAACTATAACTCTTCCTCTCTTCTCCTTCACCGTAACTATAACTCTTCCTTTCTTCTCTTCTACCGTAACTATAACTCTTCCTCTCTTCTCCTTCACCGTAAATATAACTCTTCCTCTCTTCTCCTCTACCGTAATTATAACTCTTCCTTTTTCTCCTCCACCGTAACTATAACTCTTCCTCTCTTCTCCTCCACCGTAACTATAACTCTTCCTCTCTTCTCCTCCACCGTAACTATAACTCTTTCTCTCTTCTCCTACACCGTAACTATAACTCTTCTTCTCTTCTCCTCCAGCGTAAGTATTCTCTTCTTCTCTTCTCCTCCACCGTAACTATAACTCTTCCTTTCTTCTCTTCTACCGTAACTATAACTCTTCCTCTCTTCTCCTTCACCGTAAATATAACTCTTCCTCTCTTCTCCTCTACCGTAACTATAACTCTTCCTTTTTCTCCTCCACCGTAACTATAACTCTTCCTCTCTTCTACTCCACCGTAACTATAACTCTTCCTCTCTTCTCCTTCACCGTAACTATAACTCTTCCTTTCTTCTCTTCTACCGTAACTATAACTCTTCCTCTCTTCTCCTTCACCGTAAATATAACTCTTCCTCTCTTCTCCTCTACCGTAACTATAACTCTTCCTCTCTTCTCCTACACCGTAACTATAACTCTTCCTCTCTTCTCCTCCACCGTAACTATAACTCTTCCTCTCTTCTCCTCCACCGTAACAATAACTCTTCCTCTCTTCTCCTCCACCGTAACTATAACTCTTCCTCTCTTCTCCTCCACCGTAACTATAACTCTTTCTCTCTTCTCCTACACCGTAACTATAACTCTTCTTCTCTTCTCCTCCACCGTAAGTATTCTCTTCTTCTCTTCTCCTCCACCGTAACTATAACTCTTTCTCTCTTCTCCTACACCGTAACTATAACTCTTCTTCTCTTCTCCTCCACCGTAAGTATTCTCTTCTTCTCTTCTCCTCCACCGTAACTATAACTCTTCCTCTCTTCTCCTACACCGTAACTATAACTCTTCCTCTCTTCTCCTCCACCGTAACTATAACTCTTCCTCTCTTCTCCTCCACCGTAACTATAACTCTTCCTCTCTTCTCCTCCACCGTAACTATAACTCTTCCTCTCTTCTCCTCCAAACTATAACTCTTCCTCTCTTCTCCTCCACCGTAACTATAACTCTTCCTCTCTTTTCCTTCACCGTAACTATAACTCTTCCTCTCTTCTCCTCCACCGTAACTACATATAACTCTTCCTCTCTTCTCCTACACCGTAACTATAACTCTTCCTCTCTTCTCCTCCACCATAACTATAACTCTTCCTCTCTTCTACTCCACCGTAACTAGAACTCTTCCTCTCTTCTCCTTCACCGTAACTATAACTCTTCCTTTCTTCTCTTCTACCGTAACTATAACTCTTCCTCTCTTCTCCTTCACCGTAAATATAACTCTTCCTCTCTTCTCTTCTACCGTAACTATAACTCTTCCTTTTTCTCCTCCACCGTAACTATAACTCTTCCTCTCTTCTCCTCCACCGTAACTATAACTCTTCCTCTCTTCTCCTCCACCGTAACTATAACTCTTTCTCTCTTCTCCTACACCGTAACTATAACTCTTCCTCTCTTCTCCTCCTCCATAACTATAACTCTTCCTCTCTTCTACTCCACCGTAACTATAACTCTTCCTCTCTTCTCCTTCACCGTAACTATAACTCTTCCTTTCTTCTCTTCTACCGTAACTATAACTCTTCCTCTCTTCTCCTTCACCGTAAATATAACTCTTCCTCTCTTCTCCTCTACCGTAACTATAACTCTTCCTTTTTCTCCTCCACCGTAACTATAACTCTTCCTCTCTTCTCCTCCACCGTAACTATAACTCTTCCTCTCTTCTCCTTCACCGTAAATATAACTCTTCCTCTCTTCTCCTCTACCGTAACTATAACTCTTCCTTTTTCTCCTCCACCGTAACTATAACTCTTCCTCTCTTCTCCTCCACCGTAACTATAACTCTTCCTCTCTTCTCCTCCACCGTAACTATAACTCTTTCTCTCTTCTCCTACACCGTAACTATAACTCTTCTTCTCTTCTCCTCCAGCGTAAGTATTCTCTTCTTCTCTTCTCCTCCACCGTAACTATAACTCTTCCTCTCTTCTCCTACACCGTAACTATAACTCTTCCTCTCTTCTCCTCCACCGTAACTATATCTCTTCCTCTCTTCTCCTCCACCGTAACTATAACTCTTCCTCTCTTCTCCTCCACCGTAACTATAACTCTTCCTCTCTTCTCCTCCACCGTAACTATAACTCTTTCTCTCTTCTCCTACACCGTAACTATAACTCTTCTTCTCTTCTCCTCCACCGTAAGTATTCTCTTCTTCTCTTCTCCTCCACCGTAACTATAACTCTTTCTCTCTTCTCCTACACCGTAACTATAACTCTTCTTCTCTTCTCCTCCACCGTAAGTATTCTCTTCTTCTCTTCTCCTCCACCGTAACTATAACTCTTCCTCTCTTCTCCTACACCGTAACTATAACTCTTCCTCTCTTCTCCTCCACCGTAACTATAACTCTTCCTCTCTTCTCCTCCACCGTAACTATAACTCTTCCTCTCTTCTCCTCCACCGTAACTATAACTCTTCCTCTCTTCTCCTCCAAACTATAACTCTTCCTCTCTTCTCCTCCACCGTAACTATAACTCTTCCTCTCTTTTCCTTCACCGTAACTATAACTCTTCCTCTCTTCTCCTCCACCGTAACTACATATAACTCTTCCTCTCTTCTCCTACACCGTAACTATAACTCTTCCTCTCTTCTCCTCCACCATAACTATAACTCTTCCTCTCTTCTACTCCACCGTAACTAAAACTCTTCCTCTCTTCTCCTTCACCGTAACTATAACTCTTCCTTTTTTCTCTTCTACCGTAACTATAACTCTTCCTCTCTTCTCCTTCACCGTAAATATAACTCTTCCTCTCTTCTCTTCTACCGTAACTATAACTCTTCCTTTTTCTCCTCCACCGTAACTATAACTCTTCCTCTCTTCTCCTCCACCGTAACTATAACTCTTCCTCTCTTCTCCTCCACCGTAACTATAACTCTTTCTCTCTTCTCCTACACCGTAACTATAACTCTTCTTCTCTTCTCCTCCACCGTAAGTATTCTCTTCTTCTCTTCTCCTCCACCGTAACTATAACTCTTCCTCTCTTCTCCTACACCGTAACTATAACTCTTCCTCTCTTGTCCTCCACCGTAACTATAACTCTTCCTCTCTTCTCCTCCACCGTAACTATAACTCTTCCTCTCTTCTCCTCCACCGTAACTATAACTTTTCCTCTCTTCTCCTCCACCGTAACTATAACTCTTTCTCTCTTCTCCTACACCGTAACTATAACTCTTCTTCTCTTCTCCTCCACCGTAAGTATTCTCTTCTTCTCTTCTCCTCCACCGTAACTATAACTCTTCCTCTCTTCTCCTACACCGTAACTATAACTCTTCCTCTCTTCTCCTCCACCGTAACTATAACTCTTCCTCTCTTCTCCTCCACCGTAACTATAACTCTTCCTCTCTTCTCCTCCACCGTAACTATAACTCTTCCTCTCTTCTCCTCTACCGTAACTATAACTCTTCCTCTCTTCTCCTCCACCGTAACTATAACTCTTCATTTTCTATATCAAGAAGTCCGCGCTTTACGTTCTTTTGTTTTTGCTGCTAAAATTATTGAACTCTTCCCTTTATCACCGTCAGTGGAATAAATGAAATTAAATGAAATGAAATGAAAACACTTCGTAAATACTCTAAAAATCAACTCAAATATATCAATAACTTTAAAAACCCCAATAAGATAATCAAACAACTTTAATTAAAATTAAATTGTTTTCTTCATTTTTTTTTATTTGTTTTGATTCTCATTGTTATAAGTTTTATATATCTTTCAATAAAATAACTTGAATCATTATACTTCATTCATTTTGTTACAACATACATCTCTCATTTTCTATTTTTCTTCTCAATTCTCATACCGCTATTTAATTATCAATCTGAGTGGATCTTTCGTATTGAATAGATCTTTACTCATCACTCATTGTACAGTGAATACACAAATATCAACAATCGTGTAATAAATGTTAAAAGATCTGAAAACTATAGGTAATTATTTAATAGCACTGCTAAGACGATAATGGTATAAACATATATTATATACTATATTTGTTCTCATTCGTATATAAAATCTAGACCCTTTAACTATTTAGGTTTTTTTTACACCTTGTTTTTTTTTAATATACTGTTTTCTCAAATAAAAACAGTACAACTAAGAGGGGCCCGCACTTTACTTAGGAAGGGGGGGGGCTTTTGTTTTAGTGTGTTCAAACTACTGTATTTTTAACACCATTTTCTCTATTTTTTGACTAATTTAGTCACTGAATTGACAACAAAATTAATAATAAAAGAAATATTTTCCCATGTGGTCTCTTTCCTAAGCCGTACGGAACCTTTGCCTAAGCCTAACCAGAAAAAACAGTGAATAATAGCTGAAAAAGCTAAGCCAATTTACTCAATTAGACTAGAAAAAACTGAAATATTGAGGCTAATTTTTATTTATTTATTTATCTATTTATTCAAAACATAATTATATATGTGACATCAGGTTGGCGGATATGATGACGTGAAGTTAAAACTGAGACAGGGAAAATATAGAAGAAAAAAATTATTAAATAATGATAGAAAAATTGTTCTATATGGCCTCGTTTCTAAGCAGTACGGCCTCGTTAGCATAAATTTTAACTAAACCTAAGCGAGAAACTCAGTGAAAAGTAACCTGCCCCCCCAAAGTAAAGTGCGCCCCCCAAGTAACAAAGTGCTTGAAAAACGTATAGAATTATCTATAAATTTAATCAAATGATTTAAAAAGTTGAAAAAATGGACACCTACCGAATTCGAAAAACATACCTACCTAATTCGAAAAAACATAACTAATTCCGTGAAACTTCCACCTTATTAATAAAAGCGTCTACTTAATTTAAAGAAACGTTCACCAAGCAAAATTCTATGGTTTTTGAGCTGGTACGCTAACAGTTTTGAGGTCTAAGGAACTGCAATCGCACAAAAGTTATGCAAACCAAAGATGAAGCGTTCGTCTCGCCAGACTATCCTATCTAACTAGAAAACAAGGAGAATTTCTCATTCCCACAATGTCTGCACGACTTCAAATATGAGAATCTGTTCTGCCTGTACACTCCTGGTCTTTCTTTGCTTGAGAATTTAAAGAGACGTTAACCTAACAATAAAAAAATGTTGGGTACAAAGTGTCGTGGTAAGAAGTGTCGCGGTACGAATTGTCGATGATACGAAGTGTCGCTGGTACAAAGTATCGTAATACCAAAACACTGAATTTATGTATCGCAATTGAAAGCTGCCATTCATTGCAAACTTCACTCACTAGAACGGTTGCATTTGGTTAAAAGTTGAGAGTAAGCATACATTTAGTTGTTTGGAGGATAGGATACATATAATTTCATATCACCATCGAACAATAAAGATGAAACTACGTCCTAAGACCTGGGGCCTCGGCCCTGGGATCTTAAAACTGAGATCAGAGACCAGAAAACTTGAAATCTGAACAAAGGACTCATCCAGATCATTTATGAACTCTCGAAACTTGTTCTTTACATTAATATCGTTTCAATTGTCGAGAGTAAAAACATCAACTGGGTACCTGTGTATGTTTTTTTTATTGAAGACAAAGTATTTCTAAACTTTTTGACTTTTGAAATTCACTTCTAAGTTATCATGAGATTTCAACGGAAATGAAGATCTTGAGAGGCTTCCTATTTCGCATTACGGACTAAACGCACTAGTCGCGTGTGTTTTAAACCTCTCATCACAAAATCGATTACCCTCCTTTTCTAAGCCTGAGCTATTAAACATTCTCCCTCAATCTTTTCTTTAGGAAACTTGTGGAAATGTATAATGATTAGTGAAAATAACAAGGCCTCTTTTTTTCAAATTGTCGAGTTCAACTACATAAAAGTTGTTGGTACTATTTATGTAAACATGATGATGAAAGATCTCCAATTTTTCATGTCATTATTTCTATACTTACATTAATGTCATGTAATGTAATAACATTGAAAAAACGAAAAAAAGTTCGCCCAATAAACGGTTGAAAGAAAACAAATACATCGGTTTCTGCTTCTGAAAAATAAACAGAAAATTTGACAGGCTTGATGTTGCTACAGTAACTGGAGAATAGACAAACATTTTAACAGAAGAAAAATGAGAAGGAAAACAGAAAAAATTGCGTTTTTTCAAAACAGGTGCGGAGGAAAACCTTATTTAACAACGAATGAGGATGAAACGCAAATATGCATGGAATGGGGAAGAAGCGGAAGGTTGGATTCCGAATTAATGATTGCTCTTCCAAGTATCCTCATTTAAGAACTCATGTTTTTTTGTTACAAAGCATACGCTTTACAAATGTTTCAACAAAAAAATTACGTTCACACAGTGAGGTTTAGGTCTTTAAAAATCTGTTCGTTTCCCTTTGTGCTTGAAAGCGGTCAGACGTTTCCCCTTTGTGCTTGAAACCGGTCAGACGTTTCTCTTTGTGCTTGAAACCGGTCAGACAATTGCTGTACGCCAATGAGACCCAGTAGGCAGAAGCCAAATATTTTTTATTTTATCAGTGTAGGAATGTGCATAGTATCAATGTGTTTACTATCAATGTATGAATTTTCATATGTTCTAAGTACAAATTTTCATTTCAGTGTTAGACTTAAAGTGTTAAGACATGAATGTTTCTAGTATCAATGTTACATTGATTATGAAATCTTTGTTATATTTTTAGAAACTTTTTCGCGATGAGTCTGTCATCGGAGGCAAAGAAAAACGAGTCCTACAAAGAAGATGTGATCGTTCTTGCCTATAATAACCAAATCTTTCCTTATCTCTGGAGAAACCGCTGGTCCGGTCACTTCTCTGGCATTTATGTCGAGATGTGGAAAGCACTTGCTAGAAGTGCAAACAAAACTATCGAGTACCGCCAGGGTCAGGGTTTCTATGGTCAGATTTTCACATTGAAACTTAGTAAATAGTAGAATTCTTTCTGTCTGTCTGTCTATCTGTCTGTCTGTCTGTCTGCCTGCCTGTCTGTCTGTCTGTCTTTCTGTCTGTCTGTCTGTCTGTCTGTCTGACTGTATGTCTGTATGTATGTATGTCTGTCAGTCTGTCTGTCTGTATCTCTGCCTACCTATTTGTCTAATTTTCGTGAGTTTGCCTGTCTCTTTTTTCTATCTATGAATCTCTAGGCGTTCTCAGAACAGCCATGTGTTGCTTTTAGGAAACTACAAGCCAAACAAGGACGGATTATTCGGCGGAAACCTCGAATTGATTCAGAATGGGAGCGCGGACGCGGTCGCCATGCCGGCTACCTTCTCAAGAGAGCGGATGAGAGAATTCTATTTCACAATGTCAATGGACACTAGTGAGGTGCATTTGAAGTCTGGTTATTGCAAAACAATTCGATCCCGTGAGGTGCACTAGCTCTTGTGATTTTCCTCATACTAGTCTTGATAGAAACAGAGGTCTCTATCGGTTTATTGCGTCATCTTCTTTCTCCTAGAAACCATCTTTTCGAATCCGGAGGATCATAAAAACTTGTTCCTAAGCTAACTTTTGTTTTTAATTTTTTATAAGTGCTAGTCGAGCATTCATACTTGTCAAAAAGGAAAAAAATTACTGAACGATTTGTAAAAAAAAATGTTCTGTTCAGGGGGGTCAATGCCTGAAAATATGGGAAAAGATACTTTAAAAATCTATAAAAATTGATGAAGATTCAGAAACTCTTTTATCGCAAGGAAGTGTTTTAGTGAAGATTTGGCTTTCTTACTTTATAAGCCTGAACAATTGCGAATTATGGTCGTCAAACTAGTGAGAAAAGCTACCGATTAAGGAAGAAGAGGAAAAGAAAGATTTCACGCAGGTTATCGAATTTTACCAGTCCAGTTCGAATATGTCAAAAAAGTTGCATGAAAAAAGGTGAGACAAACAGTAATGAAACTCAATCAAACGGCTAACTAATTTGAGGACAATTTTTATGGCAAAGCTGAAACCCGCAACTTCGATAGCTGGACCAATCTCGTCGTTTTCCCACCAAATTTCCTAATCATACTGGTCATAATTCATTTATTATTTCATTCATTCATCCATTTCTTCATTCATTCACTTTTTTTGTTCTTCAATCTTATTCTCAATCGAATTTCAGATTCATGGTTTGTCTTATCGTTTCTCACTTAACATAACCTAAAAAACGAAACGTGTTTGCATTTATCGACTTACATGTTTTGCTTCTTAGATAAGGATGGTTTTTCGTGGTTAACTAAATTCAAATGATGTGCTACCTTTTGTTGACTAAGTTATCATTTATCCCTTCTCATTGGTAATTAAATTCCCTTACTTATCCAGTTCGTCTTAAATCTTAACATTTTGCTTTTTTGAATTTAACAAGAGATTTCTTACCATTTTCAATTTATCAACCTTTTTTTTCCTTTTTTTTAGAAAATCAACTTCAAAGGCCTTTAAACTTATTTGGTGTAATTATCCACTACAAGTTTTTGATTTGGTTTAAACCTCAAAAAGTGTTAAGTTGGTCTCTGTGCTCATCGTATCTACGATTGACCACTTCGCTGCTGACTTGAGGAGACGCGTCAACAAAAGAAGGCGATTGACCGAAGCGTTTCAAGCAGTTACGAAATGTCAGCCTATCAGTCCTCCACTAGTCAAACTCTCTATTCTGTCTTCTCCTAACTGCAATTACAAAAAAACAAAAACTTTTCAAGACTTTCTGTAAGGGTTAAACTAGTTTTTCGCTCTCTAACTGAACCGATTCCCTGCTTCTCTGACTCTGAGGTCTTTTTACAAAATATTTACACTTCTAAAAATTCAATGACAGTTATGGTATTTCAGTGCCAATGATTATAGAGCGGATAACACCTTCTGAAGCTCCGCTATTTGTGAGTTGTTTTTTTTAAATCACGAAGAATAAAAAACATAAACGAGTTATCTCAGGAGAGAATTGTTCGTAGAATAATCGTAAAATGTTGAATTTTTTCTCATGAAAACCGCTAGGGGTGGTAAAATTGAGGGAATCTTGCCTCAACTTTGCCTGCCACGCGGTATTTCACCAGTTTCTTTTTTCGGCTACAGAAACACGAAAATTAATCAGAAACGAAAATTATGAAAAAAACACGAAAAAAAACACGAAAAAATAATTTTAAAAAAGAGATAAAAAATTAAAAAAGAAAGAGGGGAAACAGTTAAGAAGAACAAACAAATACACTCAACTAAGTAAAACAACTAACAACAAGGTGAAGGCGAGAAGGCGGAGGTAGTTTAGTCGACTGCTCACTTGAGCGTATTTTAGAAGAATAATTTAAAACGATTACGAAAACACTAGCGCGATTTATATTCGGCAAAATACTAATATTCAAACTACAGTAAGACAATTTTTCGTGTAGGAGTAAAATTTATAACAAAGGTAGCTAATTCTAGCTACACTAGAGTCCCGGAGTTAAGGCATTGAGATAGCCGGGTTCTTATCACAAACCGCACCGTGATGGTTTGCCCCATGGAACGGACATCTGGACGAGTTGCATGGGCGTGCCCGGTGAAGGAAGCACATGCAAGTTAAACATTTCCCAGAGTTTTTAATGATGTTCAATCTGACCTGGAGGGACTTTATTGCCTGACATTCTGAAGCGAGATGTTCGTGGTCTCCACAAAACAGGCTACCAGGCTTGAGTCTCTTGAGGGGATGAATATCAACTTAAGGCTTTGCACGATTTGACGAACGCTTGTAAGGCCTCTGGTGTTCGCCTTATCTCTTGGGGACCAAGGCCTTTGGTGCTTGTGAATGGAGAATCCGGCCAGGAGCCTCTGCTTGACGCGCGAGAATGCGGTCTATCCTCCCGGTGAAACTTTCCGGAGTCGGATTGTCTCCAAATTGTGTCAAATCTCTCGGAAGGAGGAGGGAGCTTCCTAGAAGAAAACCCACTTTTTCCCGAAGTAGAACCAAGAAAATGAATCATGTTTAGCTAGAGAAGCTCCTATGTTGAAACAAAGTATGAGACATTCTTGTGACCCAATGCTGGAAAATGAGAAAAGCTGAATCTGTTAAATTCTTCTGACCCACCACTGTCTCTTCACGACCTCGTGAAGAAGAACATATTTTCAGCGATAGAGTTTTCAGCATTACCATCATAGAATACTAAATCGACTTTGCTGCAACAAATATGATTTCCATCTATTTTCAAAAATGGCTTTAATGCAAAAATAGAATTATATATTTGAAATTCAAAAAGGCTTGAGTTCAAGTAATAGAAAACTATACTTTTTTCAAAAAATATTTCAAAGAACTCAATTAAACATAATAGGCTACAACATTCAGTTCTAATAAGAATAATTCATTTCAAAAATCTATTTACATGTAATGGTCACCAGAGTGAGGCTGGGGCGGGCCGCCCACTCAAAGGCGCGCTGCTCTCCAGAATTCTGGATCACGTCCTGTGACGACTTGCAAGATCTTCTCGGCCTACTATCTTTTTCAGAAGAGCTTTCTGGTTCTCCAGAGTCTTTTATTTCAACCAATAGATCTGACTCGTTTCCGAAAACCTCCAAGGATATAAGCAGGTTCACTGGTCTTTGCAATATGTGACCATTACTGCTGTGTCAAGTCTCTTCTCTTTCTTTGGGACTCAGTACTCTTCTTAGCTGCCACGACTCTCTCGGAGTGTTTTCTTCCATTAATCTCACCCTCTTTGAGCTGTAAATAAGAGTATTCCCTACTCCTCGTTGATCTCAAGCAACGGTTTTTTATACCGAGCAGAGGGGCTCATAGCTTTTTACGAATAATTCCAGCTTGGCATGAGCTATTTCAACGTTTTTCTTCACTCTGGCTAGATTTCTGTTAGCTGAGTCTTCTCTAAACCTAGCCTGCAATTCTGATTCTTTCAGCAATTTTTCTTGCTTTTCTGCAATTTGCTGATGAATTTCTGTCAATTTTCGAATGACTTGCAACAAAAGTGCTTTTCTTATAATGACAACAAACGATTTTTTTTTCTTTTGCCTGACGCAATGCGGCAAAAAATATCAACGTGTTCTTCATCGAGCAATTTCGCAACAGAAATCAGGAAATTTTGCAAGTCACTTGCAAGCACACTAGCAGTGTCTTGCTGTACTGAAGGCTCACAGAAAGTTTCTTCGTGTTCTACCATGACAGCCTATACACCATAAAGGTACAATTGAGGAAATACTCCCTTGGCTTTGCCTGCCATGCGGTAATTTACCCGTTTCTTTATCCGGCTACAGAAACACGAAAATTCTACGAGAGAGAGAAAACAATTAAGAAAAAACAAACAAATACACTTAACTATAAGTTTTAAAAAAACTAACAACAAGTTGAAGGCGAGAAGGCGGAGGTAGTTTAGTCGACTGCTCACTTGAGTGTATTTCAGACGATTCGCGCGATTTCACTAGCGCGATTTCTACGCGGCAAAATACTGATACTCAAACTACAGTGTCACAATTTTCTGTTTAGAAGACAAATTTATAACAATGGTAGCTAATTCTAGCTACACAACTCAGGTTTTGTTTATTTTCTTCAGAAAATACTGTTAATGCTATTTGATGAAGTTGCATCATTCGTTTTATAAGCACCTACAGCGGTTCACGATTTCAGCAACATCAGCAATTTAATGTCAAACAGCTCAAATTTCGGTTAGTAACTTTTTTTGTTGTTGGAACAAAGCTTTTTAATTCTCTTTCTTTTTCATCCCTCGATTGCTACGTTTTATACTTGCTCGTCCCAATGTAGTTAGGTTATTGCGACAGAAATTTTTTTTTCTGTGCCATAGTTCAATCAATTTTCATCTCAACCAGGCTTCACTCCCTTTAAACTGTGTAACTTAGCATTTAAAGATTTATCATCCATCTTCCATCTCTCTGCTGCATTAATCGTGAATTCTGGAGTCACGCTTCATTCATGACGCAATGGCTTGATAAGCATGCGTGACTAAGAGATTAAGGCATATGAGCCTTTCAAATAACACTATCGCATGGTATAACAATGTGTCCCCGTTCTCTAATGGTAACGCGCGCTCCCGGTTTGAGTCGAGATGGCTGGGTTCGATCCCGCCCGGTGGACTAGCTTTTTTTCTGTACGATAGTTCAACCGTTCTTTTGTTGACTTTCTTGTGTTCATATTCAAAGGGACTAGCAAACCAGTATATCGATTCCATTAAGCTTAACTTTTCATAATTTTATATTAGAGGATGAAGACAAGAAAGGGCTAGCTACTCCTCGAACAAATCATCCAATAAGTTTTAGATATTTGTTAATGCTTTCTAAATCTCTATCCAATGATAATTGATGGGTTTGTTCGGGAAAAAACTTTTCTCATATCAATTCTTTTATCGCTTGTACCAGCCACCGGTAATATACAGACTCCCTATGTGAATTGAGCTTGCGTTTATGTTTATTTTCTGATTTTCCAAAAACGTTCTAAACATATTATCTATTGCACCAAAGTAAAGAAAAATACGTTAAATTTTACAAACCTGTTCCACATTCTCAAAGCCTTCCGCAAACTTTTGTGGCTTCAACGGACACTTGGAAGAGGAATCAGCCGCCACGTCGTCTATACTCATTTTGCTTTGTCTCTGCTTTCTTCTTCGTCTTCCTCATTTACTCCTCTGCATTCGCGGGCAACGCCGTCCTAACTGAGACGAAGCCCTTCTTGTAAGTAAATCATCAACGAGAATTATAGTCGGAAGCAAGAGGCGAGAATAAACCTTTTCAAACCTTAAGAAAACTTTTACTGTAAGGTTGTTTCAAGTATTCATGTTTTAAATGTTCACTATAAATTTATAATATTCCAGTTCAATGCATAGGAACAGGATTGGTGAATGAGTTTAACAGTTTACCGGAGAACTTCAATGCGCAAATTTTATGAAAAAACACAATCATCTCTCAGCAAATTAGCTTCATGAGGTGTTATTTTTATTGATATTGATATTCTTTATCGCCAAAGGACAACTGGTTCAGGGTCATCGCTAACATGGTTGACAATGAGAAAATGAAAAAGTAGAAAATCTTCGGAAGAGGAATAAGCAACTGTGGCGTTGCACTGAAGAGTCTTGGTAGACCACTTAGCGTTTCAACCTCATACCGAAGATATTCACGAAGTCTTGAGTCCCAAGAAGACAGAAGAGAAATCTCGTAATTCAATGAAGTAGAGTAGAAGTCAGTGTGAAGAGGAAATGATAGACTCGACCATCTCCGGGGTTTGAAAAAGAAAAGAATATTTATCTATTTCTATTTATCTATTTCTTCTTTATATTTTTTCTATTTTATCTATTTCTTCTGTCAATTTTTTTCGAAAAGGTTAGAGAGAGACTAAAAAACTTAATTTCAGGACGCTACGAGAGTTGTTGAAACTCTTTAAGAGCGGCAACTACATTCTAGGCATGCAAGCCATTTCATTGATCAAAGCACCAGCGGTTTGTCTTTTCTGAATCATTCATTTTTTCATTCATTTCTAATTAATTAAACCTTCATTTAATTCACTCATCATCCCATTCAAAAGCACTTACTTTAGGAAATGATACAGTAAGAAAAAATGTCATACAATGTTCACTGCATTACGGTAATCGGATACTCAATTTCGATCTAAAACTCAACCATTGCATGTGGAAAAGCTGATTCATCAATAAAGCTATATTCCAAACTTATCAACAGGTATACAGTGCGCGTCATAATTATGCTAACACCTTATTTTCGAAGTTTTTCGGAAAAGTGAGAAAAACTGCAAGCTGTAAGATATATCAATAGTTCAATACTGTTTCAGAGTCATTGTCTACAAATTTGGTGTGAATTGATAGACAAATAAGTTTTTTCACAATCTTTTATTGATTTGCGACCATGTCATAATTATGCTAACACCGGAATTTCACAACAATAACAGCACAGAAACGTTTTTTTAGCTCTAATTTAGTAATAGATTGGCCCATCAGAAGACTTCATGACACTGAAGACACGATTTGGCATTGAATCAACTAGGTCATGAAGCGTCTGTGAACTGAGAGACTGCCAGGAGTCCGCTATCGCGTCTATGAGCTGTTGTACACTACAAAACTGTTTTCCATTTGCATAGATCTGACGCACAATGATGCCCCAGAAATTCTCGATAGGGTCTAGTCAGGACTGCATGCCGGCCAATCGATGACATCGATTAGCTTAGACGCAAACCATGCATTTGTCGAATTGCTCACGTGAATGGCGGCGCTGTCCTGCTGAAAGGTGTACTGTGCACGACTTTGCAGGAGTGGAACAAAATGAGTGCATAGAAGCTGCTGATAGTCGCCTGAGTTCATACGAGTCGAAATAAAATCTAGAGCGAACGTGTCGTTGTCACAGAACGCACCCCATCGGGCCCGTCCAAATTGAACTTTTTTATGACGCCGCAGAAAAACAAATTTTTTAAATAAAAAACTTTTTTGCGTCCATTGATTACTATAGTTCCACATAATATTTGAAAAAGCTTTCGAATAAGCCATGCAATTAACTATTAGGTATCATCAGTGGTTTTCCGAAAAATATGAAAAAATAGGGTGTTAGCATAATTATGACGCGCGTGTGTCTAACCGAAAGCGAAAGAACATTACTTTTTTAATAAAATAACATATGTAGAACCGTATCATGCTTAATTAGTTTTCTGCAGCTCGAAGAAATGTTTGGCAAACCAATTACACCCGAAGAAGGATCTGTCATAATCGAGAAAGATCCGCTAAAGTTTTTGAGCATGGTTAGAGGTTTAAACTGTTCATGTTGGTTAGAGGTTTAAACAGTTCGAAAAAGCATGGTTAGAGGTTTAAACAGTTCGAAAAGCATTTGAAACTGTAACCATGTCAGTGAGAAGTTCTCTACTGCCATACAAAAGCACAACCGGACAAGCCTGAAAAGCGCTTTTATGGAAAATTTTACTTCTGTGAAGACACACCAGGGCTCGTATGCAGAGTCTTGTATCAAAATATAGGATAAAATATAGTCTACAAAATAGTGAGTTGGAGGAGAGAACAAGGCAAGAGACTCGAATCAATGCAAGAAGCTCGATTCTTTTTCTCTTGTTTATCACACTGTTTTGTAGACTATGATTTACCCTATAACTTGGTCCATGACTCTGCATACGGGCCCAGTTCTCTTCTGAAACCATTTTCAAATCATTCAACATTCCTATGTCTAGGCGAAAGAAATTACTAACTATGGAAAGGTAATTGAAGTATGGACTCGGCTCTTTTCCTTTTCCTGGCTCAAAACTTTTTCCTGGCTCAAAACTACCGAGAAAAAAACTTTTTGGTGTTAGGGAAAAGTTTTGGAACAAATGACAAACTACTCTTCATTCTTCAGTAGTAAGGTTTTCAGTTGTGCAATTGAGAATGTGAACTTTAGATAATTCTGTGAAGAGCAGCGAAAACACTAGGTTTTTTTCGAAACTGACCACATCTTGTTTCCAATATTTATTGACTCAGAAGCATAAATAGATGCCTCAAAAGTTCAAACCTCTAGTGAAATTTTTTTCGTGGAATGCATAAAACGGGAAGAGCAAGAGAAAATTCAATATTGAGTGCATGAGAGACTGAAATGGGTTAAATTATGACAGGGTGTGAGGTCCTTTTTTATCATGTCAATTATGTCAGAGGTGTTCAAAGCCTTTCTTTAAACGCTCCTCCTGTTTTTTTTTCTTCTAAGTCTTTTATCGATAGCATAGGTTCGTTGCAGCCCTGTTGGAAGAAAAACACGATCATATACATCAACAACCATTTGGCAAAGAGGGCAGCAAATGCATGCCCCCTCACTCGGTCAGTCATTGTCTGTACCTTCGCCCTGTAAGTAATGAATGGGCCTTGACTTTTCCCTGTCAGTCATGAATGATCCTTGCCCCCGCTCTGTCCGTCAGAAATAAGCCTTGCTTTCGCCCTGTCAGTCATGCATGATCCTTGTCTTGACCCTGTCAGTCAAGAATGATTCTTGCTTTAGCCCTGTCAGTCATGCCAAATGTGCGTATGCGACATGAATATGTCAAACTTCTGAAAAGTCCGAATAAATCGGAGCGGTAAGTTATTGAATTCTCAACCTATTCATGACCATATTCGACCAAACACTCACCAATGCTATCTGAAACCTTGAAAACACAGCGTTCTAAATTCCAACACATTCCTGTATAGTAAAGCGCTCGGTTAAAAGATGAAGCAGAAAGAAACAGTTTAGAAATTATGAGCCGGGTCCCTTCTGCCAATTAAAATTCTTTATTTCAGAGTAGACACGTCGGGGGAGCCGTTCAGCGTGGAGACTCACATTGGTCAGGTTTGTTGTTGAGTAAATTTAAGTAACATATTAGTACATGGTTTCGGGGTTTATCATTGGTCAGGTGTCAACTTGAGGCTCTGAGCTACCAAACATCATCAATTATCTTTAAATTCCAAGTCACACAGTTTAAAGGCAGTGACGCCTGGTCAAGATGACAAGTGATTCAACTATCGCACAGACTATCGCGCCATCAATTATATTTTCACAGACTACATACATATTTTTGACCTCATAACTTTTCCCAGATTCGTCTAAAACAAGACTGGAACGGTGCCCGGTAAACAAGAGTGAGCCATGTAGCAGCTCCTGGTTCTAGGGCTATAATTTAGGGAAAATCTGTATCTGAAGGAAAAAAATCTGTATCAAGTTCGAGCTCAGTATTAATTACATCACGTCTATTCATGACTAAGCTTGTGTGTTCCAGAAGGCTTTCGGAGTTGAGAAGCGTAAAACGTACCATTTAAAAAAGAAATACGGACTCAAGTTCAGGAAACGCTTTGACACCATCATTTCCCGGTTTTTCAGCGAAGATATGGTTACGTTTCAAATCTTCATGATTTTTGAGAGGTGTTACTAGAATGGGAAGATCAAAAATCGATGAGCAAGAGTGTTTACAGATCACAAAGTTCTGGTGGACTCGATTCACCTCAAGGCCACGTGAATATGTTAATGTCAAGGTTGATATCGGATCAGTCCAATTTTTTCGCAGTTAATTTTACGAGAAAAAATTTTTGAAGACATATGTACGTAGATACATGTTGAATTATCGGAAAATTCTCGCGGTTAATGTTAAGTTCAATCAAAAAATTTCTAGAGATTTTAAGACTACTTCATTTCTGATGTTCACGGGAATGTCGTAAGGGGCGATTCTCTGACGCACGACAGAGTAATCATCCACATGGAGCGCGTTACTCCTACATAACCTAGGTCCCAGAGGAATCAACGCTCTCACTATCCTCATCAACGATTCACTACGCACTGGCCGGATCCCTATGATATGGAAGTCCTCGATCATCATCCCTCTCCTGAAGCCGGGGAAGCAAGCCACCGTCAGCTCAAGCTACCGCCCGATCTCTCTTCTCTCCCCCGTCGCAAAAAAAGATTGAACGCCTACTCCTCAACACTATCCAGTCCCATATACCACCGGCGGAACACCAACACGGATTCACGGCGGGCTGCTCAACCACTTCGGCACTCCTGAAGCTCACAAAGAACATCGCAGACGGTTTCAATTAGAAAAGACCAGCGAAGCGCACAGTCCTTATGGCGATCGACATGTCAGAAGCCTTCGACAGCATCGACATTACCAAGCTAATCGACCTCTTCATGACCACAAGCGTGCCCAACTACATCAAGAAATGGCTCTCTTCGTATCTGAGAGGACGCACAGGACGCACACTCTTCCGCAACACCTTTTCGAGCTCCCGGCTGATCAGAAACGGAGTCCCACAAGGCAGCGCCCTCTCGCCCACGCTGTTCAATCTCTATCTACGCGACCTTCCTTCCGATAGCGCTCACACCAATGTAATAACTTACGCAGACGATATGACCATATGGGCCTCCAATTCGAACATCAACACCGCCTCGGAGTATGTACGTATGGCAATACCTGGAATCGAAAGCTTCTTGAACAATCGCTCCCTCACCATCTCTCCAGACAAAAGTCAACTCATGCTCCTCACGCCTTTCAGCAAAGAATACAACACGGTCCTGGACGTATCCATCGGAGGAACCACCGTCCCAACAGTCAAGCTCGCAAAGATCGGCGTAACTTTCGACACCATGTTCACGTTCAGCTACCACGCCAGAGACATCGCAGCCCGCATGTCACAGAGAAACAACGTCCTGAAGGCCCTCGCCGGTAGCACCTGGGGCAACCAGGAGGAATCCTTACGGACAACCTTCAAAGCTATCTCGCAAGCGATCTCCAGCTACGCCGCCCCCGCATGGTCCACTTTCTTATCCGCTTCGGCCCTCGAGAAGATCCAACGCGCCCAGAATGCCGGTCTCCGCGTAGTCACGGGCAATCATCAGATGGCAGACACCGATCACTTACACAGAGAGTTCGAGGTCATGCGCACAAAGTCACACCTTCACATGCTCTCCGCTCAATACCTCGCCAGGACAATAGGTCCATTTCACAACCATCACGGCCTCCTGGAAAGTCATGCTCCACCATGCATCATGAAAAACGAACTCATCATGAGCTGCAAGCACACGGTCGAGTCCGCAGCCTCAACAGCAACAGACCCTCTCAACGGGAAACTCGTCGCAAACGCCATACACACAATGATGGTCTCCAGCGAACTCCAATCAATGGAAGACGCCGTCATTCTCGGAGGTAGACCCCCGCCCGACATCAACGTGGAAGAGAATGACCTTCCCCGCAGCACAAGATGTACGCTCTCCCAGCTTCGATCCGGATTTAGCAGATTCACAAACTCGTATCTACACCGTATCGACGAGTCCATCCCAGCCGTCTGCTTAACATGCTCATCCACACCTCATGACGTCGCACACCTGTTCGATTGCATTGGCGACCCCACGACACTGTTACTCACCGACTTATGGGAGAAACCACGAGAAGTGGCAATTTTCTTGAAGATGTCTATTTAAAAATTCCGATTTAAACACAACGAAAGGCGAAGCGAAAAGAAACATATCACGTGGGCCTCGCTCTTCGATGACGGCTAAAACCGGCAACAACAACAACATGGAGCGCGTTCAAACCTATATTCATGTAATTTAAGCTCATGATTTCGGATCTCGCCTCCCAGCGAATTTTCGTTAGGTCGAAAATTCCCTTCTTTTGAAGTTTGAAAGATTTTGTTTGGTAAAAGATTTTTGACAAACCCCGAAAACTTTCTTCAAAAACTTATAACCGGAGTTCTTCAAGTTCATTTCATTCGGTATTTTTATCAGGCATTAAGCTGAGGAACAGAAGATGTTGAAGTGTAGTAGACGATAAGGGTGTCTCCGACTACTCAAAAAAACAGGGACTAATCTAGTCAATCAATCGATAAGATTATCAGATAGGTTTTTCAGGAAATACAGAGTTCACTGCTGTCCGGGCGTGGCATAGTGGTAGTGTGATAGACCATTGTGCGAAGAGTCCCGAGTTCGACTCCCACCCCGGACAGATCCACCCAAACCAAGGGGGTTAAGAAATGTTGGTAGTGCTCATGCACGAATCTGACTCTCCCCACTGCTGCTAATCACACTAGCAGTGATCTAGCAGGCAGCCACTGGTTCTACCAGGATAGGTCTGTCCTGCATCTCAGGGGAGCGCGTACCCTGCCGCAAGGCGGGAACAAGCGCGAGGAAGAAGAAGAAGAAGAAGAAGACAGAGTTCACTGCTAGTATGAATCACCAAGTTTCTATTTTTTTAACCGAGTGTGCCGATATAGAGAAAAATTTGATAGAACACAAATGTGTGTTATGATTAGATATCTCTTTCATTTCTCAAACACTTTCAGTTCAATTTCAAACCGGGAGACATTCTACCAAAAAACCTCCTGTTTTGGCTCATGATTCAAGTTCTTATTCTAGTATCATAATGATTGATGCTTTATAGCCGAAGTTTGACTTCACTCCCGTTCCTTTATCAGCATTTCACAAGATCTTTATCATTTGCGGAATCGTTTACGTTCTCGCCGTTATCGCCTTCGTCGCAGAATTGTTATTCTCAAGTTAGTTCTCAAGCCGTCAAAAGCGGAACTTTCTTTCATGTTTTAAGATATACATATTTTAAATATTGTCTATGACCATATGAATCAAAGAAGAGTCATTTAAAACATTGACGAATGATTCAAGAAAGTTCTCAGGGTAAAACTCCCACATCAAATTAGGGTTGTTTGTGGTTACTCCTTACGGCACTCTGGAAAAGAGTCATTAAGTCCATGGTACTCTTACGTGAAGTGATTTAGCCCGTTTAAATAAAAGTCAGACTTTTTGAAAGAAGGCCTGTCACTAATGTTTCATTTGAGAATCCATGACATTTTCAAGGTGATTGGTTAGCTCAATACTCGGAATTTCACGGCAAAGTTTTTTGACTTTAACACAGATAAATTATTGACTGCTCTGAGTCTAGCCTAACGAAATGAGGCAGAGAACCTGATTAGTCATCAATTTTACCCTATTTTGGCCTCAAACCTGGTGGACCCATCTATAACGATAGATTTAAGTAATTTCGGTATTACTTCCTCGTCCCATGCTACACACACAAGCAGTAGTAACACAGTTGAAACCCACTGCTAGTTAGTAAAAATTTGACATCATGACAAGAAGCACAATTAGGAACATAAAGAAGAATTTTTGATTACAAGTTCATTTGCAGATTTCTTCGGCTAGACTGATGGTACATCCAGAGTATGCCCTGAGAATACTCTGCACGCGAAGAAATAAGTGACTGTTGACTATTCGCTGTACAAATACAATTGTTAAGAGCTGTTCCCTGTAGATATCAGTATGTCAGAACTTTATCTCTTGCAATAATTTGACTCCCACATCAAATTAGGGTTGTTTGTGGTTACTCTTACGGCACTCTGGAAAAGAGTCATTAAGTCCATGGTACTCTTAGGTGAACTGATGTAGAATCATTCCGAGACCGCAAAAGCCCCTTTTTTCTAGAATCTTTCTAACTTACTTCAGATTTAATGGTAGAAATGGCATCTCGGAGCGACTATTTAAAAACAAAAAAAAGCAGTCTTTTAGAATAAGACAGCTTTGATTGGCCACATCTTAATAGTAATCTTATTGTGAAATTTCTCTGAACATGTTCAACTTCATTAATGAGATGTTTATTAGTGGGTGAGCAGATCTCTGTTCCGTATTCTAGAATTGGTCTGACGTACACATTAAAAGCTAGCATAAGCATCTCTAATGATTTAGTCTTGAAGGCTTACAAAAGGAGTTTTGAAGTTGAGGAGGCCTTCTTGCAAATCTTCTTAATATGATCATTAAAATGGAAGTGTTCACTGATAACGATTCCTAAGTCTCTGACCTTGTTAGCCTTAATCAGGGGAATTCCATCAATAGCATTGGTAAACAACGTGACTTGTGTGAAACTGACCCAAGTGTGAAACTTGACAGTTAGATGTTGATAGAGACATGTTCCATTGAGAACACCAATAAAAAATGTTGTTTACGGCAATTTGCAAATCTTCTGAGTCAAGTTCATGGTCCAATCGTGGCAGTATAAGTGATACTCGATGAGACTCCAGTTAGCTTTAGCAAATACTTTCAAGGACTTGATATTGGGATCAATTACTATAGACAGTGAAGTAGCGAATGTGATTGAGTTATGATCACAGTCAGACGTGAAAACGGCAGAGGATATATTAGGCTGATTGCAAATAAGCAGATCAAGAGTATTATTACTCCGCGTTGGAGATTCAATGTGTTGACTTAATTCGTTGTCACAGCAGTAATTGAGAAAAATTATAGAGGAATATTTCTTAGAACTGGACAATTTCTTCCAGTTAATACAAGGCAAGTTGAAATCACCGACTATTGATTCATTTTCATATCTTTATTGCCAAAGGATAACGTGTTCAGTGTTATCACTAACTTGGTGGCAGATAGGGTTTAGGGGAAACTTGCGAAGAGGTATTAGCAACTGTGGCGTTACGCTGAAGAGTCCCGATGAGACCGTTCACCTTTTTAACCTCATTTTTCCGAAGAGCCCTCTAAATCGGAGTAGAAGTAGAAGACCAGTACATTTGTTACTAGACGAGAGTAGTTGGGTCAAAGGAATCGTGAGGGAAAGTCGCGGACTCGACCGACTTACTTGCTTGGAGAAGGGAAGAAGATTGAACTATCGCACAGAAAAAAGCTAGTCCTCCGGGCGGGATCGAACCCAGACCATCTCGACTCAAACCGGGAGCGCGTGTTACCATTACACCACGGGGACACATTGCTATTCCGTGCGATAATGTTATATCACCGACTATTATAAGAGGATGAAGTTTTTATCGGAAATTAAGAACTATGTTTTTTTTCTATCGGAAATGACACATTTGATCCGTGGAGCCTCTTGACATCAGTTTTCCACTTCAGCGAAGACTTGTGAACTTAGATTATGGTCCAATGACCTACTGTTGTTAACAATTGTAATACTTTTAAAAAACACAAGGAAATTCGCTAAGAAGCTCAGTTTTGTGGGATAACCTTAATAGACCCCGCGAATATTAGCTTAATGAGAAGAAACCTCAGGCAGTTCGGACTCATAGAGGGTTCTACATTAATCCTCGAATATACCAACTCAAGTCGGATAAAATACCATTTATACCAAAGTTTTGAGATTTTTTGATAACTGGTATTTTTACGAAGATTTTTTGAGCAGAACCTTCACAGTCATTGAAAAAAATATCACGAGTATAAATACTTCGAAAATATAAAACTCAATAGAATCATAAATTAACCACAGTGAGATTACCATAACCAATAGTGAAACTTTCCAGCAGCATCTCCTGAAACTCCCTCATGGCTCGCTACTCCCGAATCCCTTAGTGAAAGGTTAAAATCGATAAGTTGTAACAACCATTCATTCATTCATTCATTCTTTATTCCTTGCACAGATTATATTCAACTTCGGTTCACAGTGAACAATAACAATAGCGGATATGCATGGACTGTCTTTCTAGTGGCGCTGTGTGTAAGCAAAAGGTTGCTTAATTAGGGGAGGGGTGGGGGAGATAGAAAATGCTTTTAATAGAGAAACGATCCTTTAGTTATCAGAAACAAAAGTATTTGGTAAAACTAGGTTGACAGGCAACTTAAGTAAATTGTTCTTAAATACCTTACAATTAGGATCGTTTACGATTTCAAAATCCAATGAATTCCATACTGATAACTGACGAGAAACACATGTTGATATGAAAGACTGATTAATATTATTGCGCAGAATAAGACGCAAAGAATGAGAATGGCGAGAAAAACGTTCAACAGCTGATATTTTATATAAATTAATAGTATCTATGTCACATTTCTCATGGATACATTTGTGAATGAAAGTAAGGTCAGCAATGGCTCGGCGGTATTCAAGAGTTTGAAGTTTTAACAACAATAGCCGCTCTGAGTATGGAAGTAAAGGGTGACCGGCTCTAGCTAGAATTCGTCTCGTAAACGAGCGTTGTACTTTCTCGATAAGTTTACTAGTCCCGAGGACGTAGGGTTCCAGAGCTCGCTAGCCTATTCTAATAATGGTCGTACATAGATTTTAAAGGCAGAATTCAGAAGAGGAAGAGATTGCGATTTGAACGCTTTTAATAACATATTCACAACAGAAGAGGCCTTTTTACATTTCTCATTTATATGTTTACGATAAGAAAAACCATCGGATATTATTACTCCAAGGTCTTTCGCTGATTCACTAGCTAGAATGGGTATATTGCTCATATGATAGACATTACGAGAATTAGATGAACCAAGATGTAAAACACTACATTTAGATAGCGATAAACACAAGTTCCACTCTGAGCACCATGCTGAAACACAGTTGAGAGCGAACTGTATCTCATTTACAGAAAGAGGGACGCGTCCCATTATTTTAATGTCGTCAGCATATAAGGAGAACTGAATATTGGGAGAAAATACATGTTTAACTGAGCCAATGTACATTAAAAAGAAAAGTGGACCTAGCGAGGAGCCTTGAGGGACTCCTGATATAACGGAAATAGGGTTGTAAAACACATTATCGATGTTCACTGACTGGGTACGTTGATTCAGGTAACTACTAAGCCATCTAACAATATTAGACGGAAAACCATAACAATGTACTGTGTGCAAAAGCAGTCTGTGGTCAACTGAGTCGAAAGCTTTGCTTATATCTAGAAAAACAATATCAACGGAGAAACCTTGAGCAAGAGAATCAACAACGAAAGCATGAGATTCTACCAAAGATGTGGTAGTCGATCTTTTTGCTCTAAAACCTGCTTGGTGAGGGGACAACAACTGTTCATTTTCTAAATACGAATAGACTTCACTAAAAACAATTTTTTCCATGACTTTAGACAAAGAGCAGCATAAAGAAATTGGTCTATAGTTACATACAGAGTTACGTGAACCAGTCTTATGTACTGGTTTAACTATAGAACTTCTCCATATAGTCGGTACAATGCCTGAGAGAAGACTGTTATTGAATATTATACATAACGGCTTTACAAGAGCAAAACGACACTTCTTCAATAAAATGTTAGGAATATCATCGGGAGAAGTGTTACATTTAGATTTAAGAGAAGAAAGAGCGCGTAAAACCATCTCCTCAGCAATTTAAATTTCAATTTAAACGCTTTATCAAGATCAGCAAGCCACATCGGTAATATAACATCATCGATTATGGGATCTGTTGCGACATGTGACGACTCCTCTCCTCAGCGTTCTCTGCCTTTCCTAATGGCTTTGACAAAGTCGTCCCTCAATCTCATTCTTCTGTCGCTCATGATCGGGAAAGGACTCTAACAGACGAGGGAAGAGACGGTGCGAGGAGCAACCGTGCACGGAGGGAGACGAATGAGAGAATGGGAAAGAAAGTTAATTGATCACCGATGCAGTTATACAGTCAAGACTAAATTAAATCTTTATTGCACAGTGAAATAGCATCAAGTACATTGCACAATGTACTTGATGTCACAAGTCACAAGCATGTCACTTTTACGGGAAAAGTGAGAAAAAGAAAGCAAAAAAAGAAGAAAATTTGTTCTCAAACAGAATTAAGGTGAGAACAGGAAAAGGTCAAACTAAAAACGTTGAAAACAAAGCGAAAAAATTATGTAGATTTCAATCTAAGCTACTAAGAAAATTTTTAAATGATTCAGTTCTAGCGGCTTTCTTCGCCTCCAATGGTAATGCGTTCCATAATTCCACAACTCGAGCAGCAATAGTATTAGAATGATGAACTGTACGGAAACGTGGAACTCTGAGATGTAGATATTTCGATCTAGTTAGGTAGTTATGAGCGGATAAACAGAAGATGGAGTCTGCAGAAAGTGGCGTTTTACCCGTGAGTATTTTATAGGTCATCACAAGGTCTAAGTTTCTTCTTCTTATTTGAAGTTTCTGTAGACCAAGAGATTGTAGGCGGTCTTCATAACTCAGCGCAGCCTGACTGGTTCTTCTGAATATCCACTTGGTGAATTTGCGCTGAACATTCTCAACCATTTCAATATACTTCTTCATGTGTGGGGACCATATTACAGCACAGTACTCCACTATAGGTCTCACATAAGAAACGAATAATTTTTTGTACAAGTTAAGGTCTCTAGATTTGAATGTCCTCAGAATGTAACCACTTCTGGCATTTGCTTTCTTACACATTGTTTCAATGTGTTGAGAGAAATCTAGTGAGTTGGAGTATTCAACGCCCAAGTCACGCACTACGTTGGATTCCGGCAAACGTTCCCCTGAGAGAGTAAAAGGAAAGACAGGATGATTTGAGCCAAGACGTATCACAACTGTTTTAGAGGTAGAGATACTAAGTCTCCACTTTTTCGACCATTCATAAACTCGATTAATCCCCTCTTGTAGGCATTCTGGGGCATCGATGGAGTGGAGTTTAACGTCATCGGCGTACATAGTAACATGACACCCAGTCGGGAGAAGTTCGGCAATGTCATTTATGTACAGAATGAAAAGTATGGGGCCTAGGCAGCTCCCTTGTGGAACCCCAGTCGGAGTGGAGTATTTAGGGGACTCACTGTTCCCTATTCTGACACTTTGCACACGGTTTCGGAGAAAACTCTCCAAAAATCTGAAAAGACATCCATTTATACCGAAGGACCTAATTTTCTCCATTAATAGATCAATAGGTACCGCATCAAAGGCGCGGGAGAAATCTATCAATGCACAGCTAATGAAATGTTTCTGGTCCAACTTAGAGTGCCAATCACAAAGCGTTTCTAGCAAAGCAAGTTCACATGAGTGCTTAGGTCGGAAACCAAACTGATGTTTATTAATAAGTTGGTTTTCATTGAGGTACTCTAATAGCTTATGGCCAATGATTTTCTCCATAATCTTTGAAGTAGAAGGAGTAAGGCAAATCGGTCTGTAATTTTTGACATCGGTTTTCTTACCTTTTTTCTTGAATACTGGTCTAACGGTAGCCGTTAGCCATACTGAAGGGCAATCTCCATGAAGTAGAAAACGTTCAAACATGAGTGAGAGAGGAACACACATCGATAGAGCAGTATACTTGATGAATATATAAGGAATATTGTCAGGAGATGTGTTGTTTCTCGATTTGAGTCGCTTCAGATGAGAATATACCAGATGCGTGGGTATTTGAACGAAATCGATAGAGAAGGACGGGATCGGAAGTCTGGATAAATCCTTTCTAGATTCACTAACCTCTTTCACACCTCCATATAGAGAATGAAAGTACTTCGCAAATAAGAGGCTTTTTCTGAAATCTTCGGTTATAACTTCACCATTTTCTTCAGTTATTGGACCAATCCCGGTTTCTTCCTTTATGTTCGCATTAGTGTAGCGATACAGTTTTGACAGATTTCCGTTTTTTTAGAAGAGCCTTCTCCTTATTTCTCCGATGAGCGTCATAGGCTTTTCTCAGTTTACGGTTCATACGGAGAAATGGGGATAATCCAATAGTTTCTCTTTTCTTATAAAGTCTAGCCACGCGACGACTGATTTGAGATATGATATGAGGAGGTTTACCGATGAATTTAGACATATTAATAAGTGGAACGCATTCTGATATGATTCTATGGATTGTAGATGAGAATGTCTCATATACCTCATTTGAATCTTTGCATGAGTTGAATAGAGTAAACCAGTCAGTCCTATCTATCAGATAGTTTGCGAGCGAGAAATTGGCTCTCTTATAGTTGTACATATGAGGTGTTCTAGTTATTCTGGTTTGTTGGAAGGCAATTCTGAAAAGAACTATGTTGTGGTCACATGATGGAGGAGGAGGAGCTACGAAACAGTCTGATATTCCTCCAGGTAAAGAAGAAAACACCAGGTCAAGAGTGTTCCCGAGTCTCGTGGGAGAACTGACATGTTGTGTGAGAGAGTGGTACGACACAAATCCAGAAAGAGAGCGAGAGTGATGACCGAGTGAGAGTGAAGGAGGAGTCCAGCCATCGGGCCATGATATTTCTGGACAGTTGAAATCGCCGACAAGAACATGTTCGCAGTCGTTCGCTAAGAATATGTTCTCAATGGAAGTAAGAGCATTTGAAAATTCGATGAATGTAGTGCTGGGGCTCCTGTAAACACAATGTAGTATTGTATCATGACTACGTTTATTGTGGAGCTTGACGGCTACGTATTGACATTGAGTAGAATGGCTTTCAGATAAAATGAGTGAAGATGCTATGGACTTTTCAACGAGTAAATGGTTCATTTACTTCAGGATAGGTTGGAAATGGTAAGGGACCTTGCATTGGAATTTATTTTCTCGTTGTTCATTCTAACAGAAAATTATTTTGCAATAGACTTATCTAACAAACTTTGTATTATATATAAGAAATAATTATCTAATGAAGCCCCTCAACTGTAAAACTCAATCGTTTCTTAGAATACAGACACACCGCTCCACCGTAACTATAACTCTTCCTCTCTTCTCCTCCACCGTAACTATAACTCTTCTTCTCTTTTCCTCCACCGTAACTATAACTCTTCATTTCTTCTCCTCCACCGTAACTATAACTCTTCCTCTCATCTCCTCCACCGCAACTATAACTCTTCCTCTCTTCTCCTCCACCGTAACTATAACTCTTCTTCTCTTCTCCTCCATCGTAACTATAACTCTTCCTCTCTTCTCCTCCACCGTAACTATAACTCTTCCTTTCTTCTCCTCCACCGTAACTATAACTCTTCCTCTCATCTCCTCCATCGTAACTATAACTCTTCCTCTCTTCTCCTCCACCGTAACTATAACTCTTCTTCTCTTCTCCTCCACCGTAACTATAACTCTTCCTCTCTTCTCCTCCACCGTAACTATAACTCTTCTTCTCTTCTCCTCCACCGTAACTATAACTCGTCCTCTCTTCTCCTCCACCGTAACTATAACTCTTCTTCTCTTCTCCTCCACCGTAACTATAACTCTTCCTCTCTTCTCCTCCACCGTAACTATAACTCTTCCTCTCTTCTCCTCCACCGTAACTACAACTCTTCCTCTCATCTCCTCCACCGTAACTATAACTCTTCCTCTCTTCTCCTCCACCGTAACTAAAACTCTTCCTCTCTTCTCCTTCACCGTAATAATAACTCTTTCTCTATTCTCCTCCACCGTAACTATAACTCTTCCTCTCTTCTCCTCCACCGTAACTATAACTCTTCCTCTCTTCTCCTCCACCGTAACTATAACTCTTCTTCTCTTCTCCTCCACCTTAACTATAACTCTTCCTCTCTTCTCCTCCACCGTTACTATAACTCTTCCCCTCTTCTCCTCCACCGCAACTATAACTCTTCCTCTCTTCTCCTCCACCGTAACTATAACTCTTCCTCTCATCTCCTCCACCGTAACTATAACTCTTCCTCTCTTCTCCTCCACCGTTACTATAACTCTTCCTCTCTTCTCCTCCACCTTAACAATAACTCTTCCTCTCTTCTCCTCCACCGTTACTATAACTCTTCCCCTCTTCTCCTCCAACGCAACTATAACTCTTCCTCTCTTCTCCTCCACCGTAACTATAACTCTTCCTCTCTTCTCCTCCACCGTAACTATAACTCTTCCTCTCTTCTCCTCCACCTTAACTATAACTCTTCCTCTCTTCTCCTCCACCGTTACTATAACTCTTCCCCTCTTCTCCTCCACCGCAACTGTAACTCTTCCTCTCTTCTCCTCCACCGTAACTATAACTCTTCCTCTCATCTCCTCCACCGTAACTATAACTCTTCCTCTCTTCTCCTCCACCGTAACTAAAACTCTTCCTCTCTTCTCCTTCACCGTAATAATAACTCTTTCTCTATTCTCCTCCACCGTAACTATAACTCTTCCTCTCTTCTCCTCCACCGTAACTATAACTCTTCCTATTTTATCCTCCACCGTAACTATAACTCTTCCTCTCTTCTCCTCCACCGTAACTATAACTCTTCCCCTCTTCTCCTCCACCGTAACTATAACTCTTCCTCTCTTCTTCTCCACCGTAACTATAACTCTTCCTCTCTTCTCCTCCACCGTAACTATAACTCTTCCTATTTTCTCCTCCACCGTAACTATAACTCTTCCTCTCTTCTCCTCCACCGTAACTATAACTCTTCCCCTCTTCTCCTCCACCGTAACTATAACTCTTCCTCTCTTCTTCTCCACCGTAACTATAACTCTTCCTCTCTTCTCCTCCACCGTAACTAAAACTCTTCCTCTCTTCTCCTTCACCGTAATAATAACTCTTTCTCTATTCTCCTCCACCGTAACTATAACTCTTCCTCTCTTCTCCTCCACCGTAACTATAACTCTTCCTATTTTCTCCTCCACCGTAACTATAACTCTTCTTCTCTTCTCCTCCACCGTAACTATAACTCTTCCCCTCTTCTCCTCCACCGTAACTATAACTCTTCCTCTCTTCTCCTCCACCGTAACTATAACTCTTCCTCTCTTCTTCTCCACCGTAACCAAAACTATTCATCTCTTTATATCAAGAAGTCCGGGCTTTTTTTGTTTCTGCTACTAAAATTGTTGAGCTCTTTCCATTATCACTATCAGTGGACGAGATGAAACAAAAACACTAAAATACTCGATAAATCAACTCAAATACAATATCAATAACTTTAAAAAACCCAAAAAGATATTCAAACAATTTTAAATAAAATTAAAAGGTTTTCTTCATTTTTTTTATTTGTTTTCGATTCTCATTGTTATAATTTTTATATATCTTTCAATAAATATTATTTGAATCATTATACTTCATTCATTTTGTTACAACATACATCTCTCATTTTCTATTTTTCTTCTCAATTTTCACACCGCTATTTAGTTATCAATCTGAGTGGATCTTTCGTATTGAATAGATCTTTACTCATCACTCATTGTACAGTGAATACACAAACATCAACAATCATGTAATAAATGATAAAAGATCTGAAAACTATAGGTAATTATTTAATAGCACTGATAAGACGATAATGGTATATGCATATAATATATATATTTGTTCTCATTCGTATATAATTTCTAGACCCTTTGAATGATTATATATTTGTATAACTATTTAGGTTTTTTTTACACCTGGTTTCTTTTTTTATATTTTTTCTTATCTTTTTAATAATAATAATAATAATAATAATAATAGTTTATCGCACAGTGTATATAACCTAAATCATGGAGACGGTAAAGAATCGATTAACTTCAAACACAAGCGTATCACTTTGGCCAAAGTGAGAAAAGGTGATAAACAACAAAACCAAATCACAAATCAGAAACAAATCAGATCAGAAACAAATCAGCAAAAAACAAATCAGAGATAATTTTTCAAATAAAGGTGGTAAAACTAGAACAAAGCTCATTTCATCTTCTTTTTTTTTTGATCGAAAAACACATTAATACCTGATTTGCTAGACATTATTGTGCTAGAATTAACGATTTCGACCGGAAGACTGTTCCAATGGTCGATGACCCTTTTGTTTTGTATATCTCATTACCCTTCATGAATTACCTGATCCTGGGGCCTCGGCCCTGGGATCTTAAAAGTGAGATCAGAGACCAGAAAACTTAAATTCTTGACTTGAGTTTTGAGAGTAGTTTTAAATACCGTATTTTTCTGATATATAGACCTCCGAATATGGCTAATGAGGCGTTTGAAGCATCGCTGACTGCATTAAAAAGTCACATGATACATCAAAACAATGTTATATTGAGAGACACAAATCTACCGAATATTGACTGGAATGAGTTAGCTGTAACCCGCAGTTCTACAGAAGCTCTACTGGCAGACTTCGTTGCTACCCATTCACTGTCTCAAGCAATAACTTTCCCAACTAGAGTAGACATCAATGGGACAAGTTCTCTTCTGGATATATTACTCACAGATAAAGAAGATAACGTAGTGAAATTAGAGTCGTGGCCTCCTCTTTTAAATTCTGATCACATCTCAATAATGTTTGTTTTGAACACTTTAGGAATTCTTCAAAAGAGTCGCAACACTAACACGAACGATTCCGAAGTATATGTAGACTTTCGTAATGGTAACTTCGAGGATATGAATCAATACTTAGACAGCTTGCCTTGGGAACATATTCACTCAACATTGACATATACTCAGGCTAAGTATGATTTCATCATACAAGCAATTCATGAAGCTATCCGAAAATTCTGCCCAATCAAGAATCGCCAGAATCAGAAGAAAAATTGTCCTGAAATCCTTCGTAGGCTATTTATTCAGAAGAAAAAACTGTGGCAAACAAAGAGCTTTAACCCATTATTTCGTTCAGAATACAAATCTGTTCAAAAGCTTATAAAAGCGACACTATCTGTGCAGCTACGGAACAATAAGATGAAGGCTCTGGAGTCTGCTGGTGGCATCCATCGCTGGTTTAAACTCACGTTGAAGCCATCGAACGGCCTTCCTCTAATGAAATACGGAGAAGACTACATTTCAGATAACAAAAAGAAAGCCCTTCTTTTTGCTAAAGAATTCTCCAGAAATTACTCCCAGGAATGCAGTGCTGATACCGCAACCGAACCGGGCATAGATTTCTCACCGCATATTATTTACTATGTTCTCAAGAACTTACCTAATAAGTTCACCAAGTTTTCAGAAGGCATCAATCAATTTCTTTTGAAGAAATGTGCCCTGGCTCTTGCTTTCCCACTTTCCCTACTATTCGAAGACACTTTCAAGCGATGCTCGATTCCTATTCAATGGAAATCCGGAGAAGTCATCCCAGTCTACAAACGTAAAGGTGATCGAGCGAATTTCAGCAATTATCTCCTAATCACTGTGACTTCCGCGGTCTGTCGAATCTTCGAGAGCATTTTATCTAATAACGTCAGACTTAACCATAGAAACTTCTTCTCCAAGTCCCAATATAGCTTCATATCCAGAAGAAGTTGTGAGTTGCAACTTTTAAAATCTATCAGTGAGTGGGAAATATCTCTTCAGAAACATCAAGCATTAGATGTTGTATATTTTGATTTCGCGAGAGCTTTCGACAAGGTCTCACACTCAGAGTTGATCAAAACTCTTCATTACATGGGACTTCATGTTACTCTAATAGACTGGATTACTTTATTTCTGCAAAACCGTTCCTTTGAGGTTCGCATAGAAAATGTCTACTCTGATTCTTTCCCAGTACTCAGCGGGGTACCCCAAGGGTCAGTTCTCGGGCCCCTCTTGTTCCTCTGCTTCATCAATGACATTGAGAGCTGTATTCCCTCGACTGTAAAGTTTTCCTTGTTTGCCGATGACCTTAAAATTTATAGTGAGAACTCTGATTCTCTTCAACTATGTATAAACAATATCTCAAATTGGTCACGTGAATTCAAACTTCCCTTAGCTGTCGAGAAAATCGACTGTCTCCGTCTTGGGAAATCTCAAAACGATTACTTCATTGATAGCTCGCTGATAAAAGTCGTTAATTTAGTCAGAGACTTAGATATTTTTGTGGACTCCAAGCTCAAATTCAAGCAACACGTAGAAATCATACGTGCTAGGACTCTGTGTAGAATTTCACAAGTTTCCAAAGTTTTTAGATGTTTGGACTTGAACGGTTACAAAACCGTTTACACCACTTACATCAGACCACTACTTGAACATGGTACAATTATTTTCTCTCCGAAAGTCCGCAGTATTAATTCGAAAAGGTTGGAATACCCTCAAAGACTTTTTACAAAAAGAGCTTATTCTCGTTGTGGAAGTAATACTAGTTTAAGCTATCCCCAACGTCTAGCTGAATTCAATTTGGATTCACTAATCATTCGACGACTCCGTTCTGATTTATTGGTAGTTTTTCGTCTACTTTCTGTCTACTAGCAGATTGCCAGACGTGCAAAAAAGAGCTGAAGTTAAGAACTGAAACCAATCTCCGCACTTCAGACCGAACCTCCAAATCAACTCTGATGAACTTTAAACGCTACAATGATCCACATTCTTTCTTTTCTAGAGCAATTGCTTTATGGAATAAAGTTACAGATAATTTCAAAGAGATTCAAGATATCGAGGCATTCGGCAAGGCTCTAGAAGAAATCGACCTCTCGAATGTCATAGCCCTACCGAACTTTGTGTTGTCAACAGCAAGAGTGGACACCAACGAAAATTGACCGTCTTATTCCTCATTATTCCCCTACCTATTTCATGATTCCATATAAGCGATGGCCTTACAAGCTATCCTATGGTAATAAAGAACCTACCTAAAAAAAATTCTGAACAAAGGACTCATCCAGATCATTTATGAACTCTCGAAACTTTTTCTTACATTAATATCGTTTCAATGGTCGAGAGTAAAAACATCAACTGGGTACCTGTGTATGTTTTTTTTACTGAAGACAAAGTATTTCTAAACTTTTTGATTTTTTTGAAATTCACTTCTAATTTTTCATGAGATTTCAACGGAAATGAAGATCTTGAGAGGCTTCCTATTTCGCATTACGGACTAAACGCACTTGTCGCGTGTGTTTTAAACCTCTCATCACAAAATCGATTACCCTCCTTTTCTAAGCCTGAGCTATTAAACATTCTCCCTCAATCTTTTCTTTAGGAAACTTGTTGAAATGTATAATGATTAGTGAAAATAACAAGGCCTCTTTTTTTGAAAATTGTCGAGTTCAACTACATAAAAGTTGTTGGTACTATTTATGTAAACATGATGATGAAAGATCTCCAATTTTTCATGTCATTATTTCTATACTTACATTAATGTCATGTAATGTAATAACATTGAAAAAACGAAAAAGAAAGTTCGCCCAATAAACGGATGAAAGAAAACAAATACATCGGTTTTGCTACTGAAAAATAAACAGAAAATTTGACAGACTTGATGTTGCTACAGTAACTGGAGAATAGACAAACATTTTAACAGAAGAAAAATGAGAAGGAAAACAGAAAAAAATATGCGTTTTTTTCAAAACAGGTGCGGAGGAAAACCTTATTTAACAACGAATGAGGATGAAACGCAAATATCCATGGAATGGGGAAGAAGCGGAAGGTCGGATTCCGAATTGATGATTTCTCATCCAAGTATCCTCATTTAAGAACTCATATTTTTTGTTACAAAGCATACGCTTTACAAATGTTTCAACAAAAAAATTACGTTCACACAGTGAGGTTTAGGTCTTTAAAAAGCTGTTCTTTTCCCTTTGTGCTTGAAAGCGGTCAGACGTTTCCCTTCGTGCTCGAAACCGGTCAGACGTTTCTCTTTGTGCTTGAAACCGGTCAGACAATTGCTGTACGCCAATGAGACCCAGTAGGCAGAAGCCAAATATGAATTTTTTTATTTTATCAGTGTAGGAATGTGCATGGTATCAACGCGTTTACTATCAATGTATGAATTTTCATATGTTCCAAGTACAAATGTTCATTTCAGTGTTAGACTGAAAGTTTTAAGACATGAATGTTTCTAGTATCAATGTTACAATGATTCATACATTAATATCGTTTCAATAGTCGAATTGTCGATGATACGAAGTGTCGCGGATACAAAATGTCGTGATACCAAAACACTGCATTTATGCATCCCAATTGGAAGCTGCCATTCATTGCAAAATTCACTCATTAGAACGGTTGCATTTGGTTGCAAGTTGAGAGTAAGCATACATTAAGTTGTTCGGAGGATAGGATACATATAATTTTATATCGTCAGCGAACAATAATGATGAAACTACGTCCTGAGACCTGGGGCCTCGGCCCTGGGATCTTAAAACTGAGATCAGAGACCAGAAATTTTAAATTCTGAACAAAGGACTCATCCAGATCATGTATGAACTCTCGAAACTTGTTCTTACATTAATATCGTTTCAATTGTCGAGAGTAAAAACATCAACTGGGTACCTGTGTATGTTTTTTTTATTGAAGACAAAGTATTTCTAAACTTTTTGATTTTTTTGAAATTCACTTCTAAGTTATCATGAGATTTCAACGGAAATGAAGATCTTGAGAGGCTTCCTATTTCGCATTACGGACTAAACGCACTAGTCGCGTGTGTTTTAAACCTCTCATCACAAAATCGATTACCCTCCTTTTCTAAGCCTGAGCTATTAAACATTCTCCCTCAATCTTTTCTTTAGGAAACTTGTGGAAATGTATAATGATTAGAGAAAATAACAAGGCCTCTTTTTTTTCAAATTGTCGAGTTCAACTACATAAAAGTTGTTGGTACTATTTATGTAAACATGATGATGAAAGATCTCCAATTTTTCATGTCATTATTTCTATACTTACATTAATGTCATGTAATGTAATAACATTTAAAAAACGAAAAAAAAAAAGTTCGCCCAATAAACGGATGAAAGAAAACAAATACATCGGTTTTTGCTTCTGGAAAATAAGCAGAAAATTTGACAGGCTTGATGTTGCTACATACAGTAACTGGAGAATAGACAAACATTTTAACAGAAGAAAAATGACAAGGAAAACATTAAAAAATTGCGTTTTTCATAACGCGGATGGAGGAAAACCTTATTTAACAACGGATGAGGATGAAAGGCAAATATGCATGGAATGGGTAAGAAGCAGAAGGTCGGAACCCGAATTGATGATTGCTCATCCATTTATTCCCATTCAGTAACTCATGTTTTTGTTACAAAGCATAAGGTTTACAAATGTATCAACAACAAAAAACTTATGTTGACGCAGTGAGGTTTAGGTATTTGAAAATCTGTTCGTTTCCCTTTGTACTTGAAACCGGTCAGACGTTTCCCTTTGTGCTTGAAACCCATCAGACAATTGCTGTACGCCAATGAGACCCAGTAGGCAGAAGCCAAACATGATTTTTTTTAGTTCATCAGTGTAGGAATGTGCATAGTATCAATGCGTTTACTCTCAATGTATGAATTTCCATATGTTCTAAGTACAAATGTTCATTTCAGTGTTAGACCAAAAGTGTTAAGACATGAAAGTTTTTAGTATCAATGTTACAATGATTATAAAATCTATGTTATATTTTTAGGAACTTTTTTCGCGATAAGTCTGTCATCGGAGGCAACGATGAACGAGTCCTACAAGGAAGATGTGATCGTGCTTGCCTATGTTAACCAAATGTTTCCTTATCTCTGGCTGGTCCGGTCACTTCTCTGGCATTTATGTCGAGTTGTGGAAAGCACTTGCTAGAAGTGCAAACAAAACTATCGAGTACCGCTGGGGAGATGCCTATGGTCAGATTTTCACATTGAAACTTAGTAAATAGTAGAATTCTGTAAGTATGTCTGTCTGTCTGTCTGTCTGTCTGTCTGTCTGTCTGTCTGTCTGTCTGTCTGTCTGTCTGTCTGTCTGTCTGTCTGTCTGTCTGTCTGTCTGTCTGTCTGTCTGTCTGTCTGTCTGTCTGTCTGTCTGTCTGTCTGTCTGTCTGTCTGTCTGTCTGTCTGTCTGTCTGTCTGTCTGTCTGTCTGTCTGTCTGTCTGTCTGTCTGTCTGTCTGTCTGTCTATCTGTCTGTCTCTCTGTCTGTATGTCTGTCTGTATGTCTGTCTGTCTGTCTGTCTGTCTGTCTGTCTGTCTGTCTGTATGTATGTATGTATGTATGTATGTCTGTCTGTCTGTCTGTCGGTCTGTTTGTCTGTCTGTCTGTCTGTCTGTCTGTCTGTCTGTCTGTACGTCTGTCTGTCTGTCTTTCTCTCTGTCTGTCTGTCTGTCTGTCTGTCTGTCTGTCTGTCTGTCTGTCTGTCTGTCTGTCTGTCTGTCTGTCTGTCTGTCTGTCTGTCTGTCTGTCTGTCTGTCTGTCTGTCTGTCTGTCTGTCTGTCTGTCTGTCTGTCTGTCTGTCTGTCTGTCTGTCTGTCTGTCTGTCTGTCTGTCTGTCTGTCTGTCTGTCTGTCTGTCTGTCTGTCTGTCTGTCTGTCTGTCTGTCTGTCTGTCTGTCTGTCTGTCTGTCTGTCTGTCTGTCTTTATGTAAGTCTGTCTGTCTGTCTGTCTTTCTGTCTTTCTGACTGTCTTTTTGTCTTTCTGTCTGACTCTATGTCTGTCTCTCCGTCTGTCTGTCTATCTGTCTGTCTGTATCTCTGCCTGTCTATTTGTCTGAATTTCGTAAGTTTGCCTGGCTCTTTTTTCTATCTATAAATCTCTAGACATTCTCAGAAGAGCCATGTGTTGCTTTTAGGAAATTACAAGCCGGACAAGGACGGATTATTCGGCGGAACCCTCGAATTGATTCAGAATGGGAGCGCGGACGCGGTCGCCGAGCCGCTTTCCTTCAGAAGAGAGCGGATGAGAGAATTCTATTTCACAATGTCAATGGACACTAACGAGGTAAATTTGAAGTCTGGTTATTACAAAACAATTCGATCCCGCGAGGAGCACTAGCTCTTGTTATTTTCTTCACATCTTGAGATAATCAGAGTTCTCTATCCGTTTATTGTGTCATCTTCTTTCTCCTAGAAACCATCTTTCAGAAACCGGAGGATCTTGGTTCTAAAAACTTGGTTCTAAGCTTAATTTTTTTAATTTTTCAAGTGCTAGCCGAGCATTGTATTGTACATTTCATATTTGTCGAAAAGGAAAAGAGTACTGAACGATTCATTACAAAATATCTTTTGTTGAGTGGCACTGCCTGAAAATATGAGAAAAGATAATTTAAAAGTCTAGAAAAAAATTGATGTAATGAAACTCAATCAAACGACTAAATAATTTTAGGACAACTTTTATGGCAAAGCTGAAGCCCGCAACTTCGATAGCTGGACCAATCTCGTCGTTTTCCCACCAAATTTTCTAATCATACTGGTCATCATTCATTTATTATTTCATTCATTCATCCATTTCTTCATTCATTCACTTTTTTGTTCTTCAATCTTATTCTCAATCGAATTTCAGATTCATGATCTGTCTCATCGTATCTCACGTGATATAAACTTAAGAAACGAAAAGTTTTTGCATTTATCGACTTACATCTTTTGCTTCTTAGATAATGATGGTTTTTCGTGGTAAACTAAATTCAAATGATGTGATACCTTTTGTTGACTAAGTTATCGCTCATCTCTTTTCAAAGGTAATTGAATTCCCTTGCTTATACGGTTCGCCTTAATTCTTAACATTTGCTTTTCTTGAAATTAACAAGACATTTCTTACCATTTCTGAATTATCAACCTTTTTTCTTTCATTTTTTATTATTTTGATTTGGTTCAAACCTCAAAAAGTTCCAAGTTGGTCTCTGTGCTCATCGTATCTACGATTGACTGCTTCGCTGCTGACTTGAGGAGACGCGTCAACAAAAGAAGGCGATTGGACGAAGCATTTCAAGCAGTTACGAAATGTCAGCCTATCAGACCTCCACTCGTCAAACTCTCTATTCTATCTTCTTCTAACTGCAATTACAAAAAACAAAAACTGTTCAAGACTTTCTGTAAGGGTAAGGTTTAACCAGTTTTTCGCTCTCTAAGTGAACCGATTTCCTGCTTCTCTGACTCTGAGGTCTTTTTTACAAAAAAAAAATACACTTCTAAAAATTCAATAACAGTTATGGTATTTCAGTGCCAATGATTATAGAGCGGATAACAACTTCTGAAGCTCCGCGATTTGTGAGTTGTTTTTTTTTTTAAATCACGAAGACTAAAAAACATAGACGAGTTCTCAGTTTCTCAGTTACGAAATGTCAGCCTATCAGACCTCCACTCGTCAAACTCTCTATTCTGTCTTCTCCTAGCTGCAATTACAAAACTTGTGAGTTGTTTTTTTAATCACGAAATACTAAAAAACATTAATACAAGACTTCTCTCAGGTAAGAATTGTTCTCATAATGTAGAATTTTTTCTCCTAAAAACCATTAATGAAGGTATAACTCAGGTTATTTTCTTAAATTCCTTCAGAAAATACTGTTAATGCTATTTTATGAAGTAGCATCATCCGTTTAATGAACACTCACAATGGTTCACGATTTCAGCACCATCAAAAATTTGATGTCAAGCAAATCAAATTTCGGTTAGCAATTTTTTTTGTTGAAACAAAGTTTTCTGATTCTCTCTTTCTCATCCCTTGATTGCTACGTTTTATACTTGCTTGTCCGTATGTATTTGCAACTTGATTCGCTTTCTAAAGTTTGCTAAAGAGTCTAAAGTGCAACTTGGTTCGCTTTCTAAAGTTCGCTAAATAGTCTAAAGTGCAACTTGGTTCGCTTTCTAAAGTTCGCTAAATAGTCTAAAGTGCAACTTGGTTCGCTTTCTAAAGTTCGCTAAAGAGTCTAAAGTGCAACTTGGTTCGCTTTCTAAAGTTCGCTAAAGAGTCTAAAGTGCAACTTGGTTTGCTTTCTAAAGTTCGATGAAGAAGCTAAAGTGCAACTTGGTTCGCTTTCTAGAGTTCGCTGAAGAGTCTAAAGTGCAACTTGTTTCGCTTTCTAAAGTTCGCTAAAGAGTCTAAAGTGCAACTTGGTTCGCTTTCTAAAGTTCGCTAAAGAGTCTAAAGTGCAACTTGGTTCGCTTTCTAAAGTTCGCTAAATAGTCTAAAGTGCAACTTGGTTCGCTTTTTAAAGTTCGCTAGAGAGTCTAAAGTGCAACTTGGTTCGCTTTCTAAAGTTCGTTAAAGAGTCTAAAGTGCAACTTGGTTTGCTTTCTAAAGTTCGATGAAGAGTCTAAAGTGCAACTTTGTTCGCTTTCTAGAGTTCGCTGAAGAGTCTAAAGTGCAACTTGGTTCGCTTTCTAAAGTTCGCTAAATAGTCTAAAGTGCAACTTGGTTCGCTTTCTAAAGTTCGCTAAAGAGTCTAAAGTGCAACTTGGTTCGCTTTCTAAAGTTCGCTAAAGAGTCTAAAGTGCAACTTGGTTTGCTTTCTAAAGTTCGCAAAAGAGTTTAGAGTGCAACTTGGTTCGCTTTCTAAAGTTCGTTAAAGAGTCTAAAGTGCAACTTGGTTTGCTTTCTAAAGTTCGATGAAGAGTCTAAAGTGCAACTTTGTTCGCTTTCTAGAGTTCGCTGAAGAGTCTAAAGTGCAACTTGTTTCGCTTTCTAAAGTTCGCTAAAGAGTCTAGAGTGCAACTTGGTTCGCTTTCTAAAGTTCGCTATAGAGTCTAAAGTGCAACTTGGTTCGCTTTCTAAAGTTCGCTAAAGAGTCTAAAGTGCAACTTGGTTCGCTTTCTAAAGTTCGCTAAAGAGTCTAAAGTGCAACTTGGTTTGCTTTCTAAAGTTCGCTAAATAGTCTAAAGTGCAACTTGGTTCGCTTTCTAAAGTTCGCTAAAGAGTCTAAAGTGCAACTTGGTTCGCTTTCTAAACTTCGCTAAAGAGTCTAAAGTGCAACTTGGTTCGCTTTCTAAAGTTCGATGAAGAGTCTAAAGTGCAACTTGGTTCGCTTTCTAGAGTTCGCTAAAGAGTCTAAAGTGCAACTTGGTACGCTTTATAAAGTTCGCTAAAGAGTCTAAAGTACAACTTGGTTCGCTTTCTAAAGTTCGCTAAATAGTCTAAAGTGCAACTTGGTTCGCTTTCTAAAGTTCGCTAAAGAGTCTAAAGTGCAACTTGGTTCGCTTTCTAAAGTTCGCTAAAGAGTCTAAAGTGCAACTTGGTTCGCTTTCTAAAGTTCGCTAAAGAGTCTAAAGTGCAACTTGGTTCGCTTTCTAAAGTTCGCTAAATAGTCTAAAGTGCAACTTGGTTCGCTTTCTAAAGTTCGCTAAAGAGTCTAAAGTGCAACTCGGTTCGCTTTCTAAAGTTCGCTAAAGAGTCTAAAGTGCAACTCGGTTCGCTTTCTAAAGTTCGCTAAAGAGTCTAAAGTGCAACTTGGTTCGCTTTTTAAAGTTCGCTAGAGAGTCTAAAGTGCAACTTGGTTCGCTTTCTAAAGTTCGCTAAAGAGTCTAAAGTGCAACTTGGTTCGCTTTCTAAAGTTCGCTAAAGAGTCTAAAGTGCAACTTAGTTTGCTTTCTAAAGTTCGCTAAATAGTCTAAAGTGCAATTTGGTTCGCTTTCTAAAGTTCGCTAAAGAGTCTAAAGTGCAACTTGATTCGCTTTCTAAAGTTCGCTAAAGAGTCTAAAGTGCAACTTGGTTCGCTTTCTAAAGTTCGCTAAAGAGTCTAAAGTGCAACTTGGTTCGCTTTCTAAAGTTCGCTAAAGAGTCTAAAGTGCAACACGGTTCGCTTTCTAGAGTTCGCTAAAGAGTCTAAAGTGCAACTTGGTACGCTTTCTAAAGTTCGCTGAAGAGTCTGATGTGCAACTTGGTTCGCTTTCTAAAGTTCGCTAAAGAGTCTAAATTGCAACTTGGTTCGCTTTCTAAAGTTCGCTAAAGAGTCTGAAGTGCAACTCGGTTCGCTTTCTAAAGTTCGCTAAAGAGTCTAAAGTGCAACTTGGTTCGCTTTTTAAAGTTCGCTAGAGAGTCTAAAGTGCAACTTGGTTCGCTTTCTAAAGTTCGCTAAATAGTCTAAAGTGCAACTTGGTTCGCTTTCTAAAGTTCGCTAAAGAGTCTAAAGTGCAACTTGGTTCGCTTTCTAAAGTTCGCTAAAGAGTCTAAAGTGCAACTTGGTTTGCTTTCTAAAGTTCGCAAAAGAGTTTAGAGTGCAACTTGGTTCGCTTTCTAAAGTTCGTTAAAGAGTCTAAAGTGCAACTTGGTTTGCTTTCTAAAGTTCGATGAAGAGTCTAAAGTGCAACTTGTTTCGCTTTCTAAAGTTCGCTAAAGAGTCTAGAGTGCAACTTGGTTCGCTTTCTAAAGTTCGCTATAGAGTCTAAAGTGCAACTTGGTTCGCTTTCTAAAGTTCGCTAAAGAGTCTAAAGTGCAACTTGGTTCGCTTTCTAAAGTTCGCTAAAGAGTCTAAAGTGCAACTTGGTTTGCTTTCTAAAGTTCGCTAAATAGTCTAAAGTGCAACTTGGTTCGCTTTCTAAAGTTCGCTAAATAGTCTAAAGTGCAACTTGGTTCGCTTTCTAAAGTTCGCTAAAGAGTCTAAAGTGCAACTTGGTTTGCTTTCTAAAGTTCGATGAAGAGTCTAAAGTGCAACTTGGTTCGCTTTCTAGAGTTCGCTAAAGAGTCTAAAGTGCAACTTGGTACGCTTTCTAAAGTTCGCTAAAGAGTCTAAAGTACAACTTGGTTCGCTTTCTAAAGTTCGCTAAATAGTCTAAAGTGCAACTTGGTTCGCTTTCTGAAGTTCGCTAAAGAGTCTAAAGTGCAACTTGGTTCGCTTTCTAAAGTTCGCTAAAGAGTCTAAAGTGCAACTTGGTTCGCTTTCTAAAGTTCGCTAAAGAGTCTAAAGTGCAACTTGGTTCGCTTTCTAAAGTTCGCTAAATAGTCTAAAGTGCAACTTGGTTCGCTTTCTAGAGTTCGCTAAAGAGTCTAAAGTGCAACTTGGTACGCTTTCTAAAGTTCGCTGAAGAGTCTGATGTGCAACTTGGTTCGCTTTCTAAAGTTCGCTAAAGAGTCTAAAGTGCAACTTGGTTCGCTTTCTAAAGTTCGCTAAAGAGTCTGAAGTGCAACTCGGTTCGCTTTCTAAAGTTCGCTAAAGAGTCTAAAGTGCAACTTGGTTCACTTTTTAAAGTTCGCTAGAGAGTCTAAAGTGCAACTTGGTTCGCTTTCTAAAGTTCGCTAAATAGTCTAAAGTGCAACTTGGTTCGCTTTCTAAAGTTCGCTAAAGAGTCTAAAGTGCAACTTGGTTCGCTTTCTAAAGTTCGCTAAAGAGTCTAAAGTGCAACTTGGTTTGCTTTCTAAAGTTCGCAAAAGAGTTTAGAGTGCAACTTGGTTCGCTTTCTAAAGTTCGTTAAAGAGTCTAAAGTGCAACTTGGTTTGCTTTCTAAAGTTCGATGAAGAGTCTAAAGTGCAACTTGTTTCGCTTTCTAAAGTTCGCTAAAGAGTCTAGAGTGCAACTTGGTTCGCTTTCTAAAGTTCGCTATAGAGTCTAAAGTGCAACTTGGTTCGCTTTCTAAAGTTCGCTAAAGAGTCTAAAGTGCAACTTGGTTCGCTTTCTAAAGTTCGCTAAAGAGTCTAAAGTGCAACTTGGTTTGCTTTCTAAAGTTCGCTAAATAGTCTAAAGTGCAACTTGGTTCGCTTTCTAAAGTTCGCTAAATAGTCTAAAGTGCAACTTGGTTCGCTTTCTAAAGTTCGCTAAAGAGTCTAAAGTGCAACTTGGTTTGCTTTCTAAAGTTCGATGAAGAGTCTAAAGTGCAACTTGGTTCGCTTTCTAGAGTTCGCTAAAGAGTCTAAAGTGCAACTTGGTACGCTTTCTAAAGTTCGCTAAAGAGTCTAAAGTACAACTTGGTTCGCTTTCTAAAGTTCGCTAAAGAGTCTAAAGTGCAACTTGGTTCGCTTTCTAAAGTTCGCTAAAGAGTCTAAAGTGCAACTTGGTTCGCTTTCTAAAGTTCGCTAAAGAGTCTAAAGTGCAACTTGGTTCGCTTTCTAAAGTTCGCTAAATAGTCTAAAGTGCAACTTGGTTCGCTTTCTAAAGTTCGCTAAAGAGTCTAAAGTGCAACTCGGTTCGCTTTCTAAAGTTCGCTAAAGAGTCTAAAGTGCAACTCGGTTCGCTTTCTAAAGTTCGCTAAAGAGTCTAAAGTGCAACTTGGTTCGCTTTTTAAAGTTCGCTAGAGAGTCAAAGTGCAACTTGGTTCGCTTTCTAAAGTTCGCTAAAGAGTCTAAAGTGCAACTTGGTTCGCTTTCTAAAGTTCGCTAAAGAGTCTAAAGTGCAACTTAGTTTGCTTTCTAAAGTTCGCTAAATAGTCTAAAGTGCAATTTGGTTCGCTTTCTAAAGTTCGCTAAAGAGTCTAAAGTGCAACTTGATTCGCTTTCTAAAGTTCGCTAAAGAGTCTAAAGTGCAACTTGGTTCGCTTTCTAAAGTTCGCTAAAGAGTCTAAAGTGCAACTTGGTTCGCTTTCTAAAGTTCGCTAAAGAGTCTAAAGTGCAACACGGTTCGCTTTCTAGAGTTCGCTAAAGAGTCTAAAGTGCAACTTGGTACGCTTTCTAAAGTTCGCTGAAGAGTCTGATGTGCAACTTGGTTCGCTTTCTAAAGTTCGCTAAAGAGTCTAAATTGCAACTTGGTTCGCTTTCTAAAGTTCGCTAAAGAGTCTGAAGTGCAACTCGGTTCGCTTTCTAAAGTTCGCTAAAGAGTCTAAAGTGCAACTTGGTTCGCTTTTTAAAGTTCGCTAGAGAGTCTAAAGTGCAACTTGGTTCGCTTTCTAAAGTTCGCTAAATAGTCTAAAGTGCAACTTGGTTCGCTTTCTAAAGTTCGCTAAAGAGTCTAAAGTGCAACTTGGTTCGCTTTCTAAAGTTCGCTAAAGAGTCTAAAGTGCAACTTGGTTTGCTTTCTAAAGTTCGCAAAAGAGTTTAGAGTGCAACTTGGTTCGCTTTCTAAAGTTCGTTAAAGAGTCTAAAGTGCAACTTGGTTTGCTTTCTAAAGTTCGATGAAGAGTCTAAAGTGCAACTTGTTTCGCTTTCTAAAGTTCGCTAAAGAGTCTAGAGTGCAACTTGGTTCGCTTTCTAAAGTTCGCTATAGAGTCTAAAGTGCAACTTGGTTCGCTTTCTAAAGTTCGCTAAAGAGTCTAAAGTGCAACTTGGTTCGCTTTCTAAAGTTCGCTAAAGAGTCTAAAGTGCAACTTGGTTTGCTTTCTAAAGTTCGCTAAATAGTCTAAAGTGCAACTTGGTTCGCTTTCTAAAGTTCGCTAAATAGTCTAAAGTGCAACTTGGTTCGCTTTCTAAAGTTCGCTAAAGAGTCTAAAGTGCAACTTGGTTTGCTTTCTAAAGTTCGATGAAGAGTCTAAAGTGCAACTTGGTTCGCTTTCTAGAGTTCGCTAAAGAGTCTAAAGTGCAACTTGGTACGCTTTCTAAAGTTCGCTAAAGAGTCTAAAGTACAACTTGGTTCGCTTTCTAAAGTTCGCTAAATAGTCTAAAGTGCAACTTGGTTCGCTTTCTGAAGTTCGCTAAAGAGTCTAAAGTGCAACTTGGTTCGCTTTCTAAAGTTCGCTAAAGAGTCTAAAGTGCAACTTGGTTCGCTTTCTAAAGTTCGCTAAAGAGTCTAAAGTGCAACTTGGTTCGCTTTCTAAAGTTCGCTAAATAGTCTAAAGTGCAACTTGGTTCGCTTTCTAGAGTTCGCTAAAGAGTCTAAAGTGCAACTTGGTACGCTTTCTAAAGTTCGCTGAAGAGTCTGATGTGCAACTTGGTTCGCTTTCTAAAGTTCGCTAAAGAGTCTAAAGTGCAACTTGGTTCGCTTTCTAAAGTTCGCTAAAGAGTCTGAAGTGCAACTCGGTTCGCTTTCTAAAGTTCGCTAAAGAGTCTAAAGTGCAACTTGGTTCACTTTTTAAAGTTCGCTAGAGAGTCTAAAGTGCAACTTGGTTCGCTTTCTAAAGTTCGCTAAATAGTCTAAAGTGCAACTTGGTTCGCTTTCTAAAGTTCGCTAAAGAGTCTAAAGTGCAACTTGGTTCGCTTTCTAAAGTTCGCTAAAGAGTCTAAAGTGCAACTTGGTTTGCTTTCTAAAGTTCGCAAAAGAGTTTAGAGTGCAACTTGGTTCGCTTTCTAAAGTTCGTTAAAGAGTCTAAAGTGCAACTTGGTTTGCTTTCTAAAGTTCGATGAAGAGTCTAAAGTGCAACTTGTTTCGCTTTCTAAAGTTCGCTAAAGAGTCTAGAGTGCAACTTGGTTCGCTTTCTAAAGTTCGCTATAGAGTCTAAAGTGCAACTTGGTTCGCTTTCTAAAGTTCGCTAAAGAGTCTAAAGTGCAACTTGGTTCGCTTTCTAAAGTTCGCTAAAGAGTCTAAAGTGCAACTTGGTTTGCTTTCTAAAGTTCGCTAAATAGTCTAAAGTGCAACTTGGTTCGCTTTCTAAAGTTCGCTAAATAGTCTAAAGTGCAACTTGGTTCGCTTTCTAAAGTTCGCTAAAGAGTCTAAAGTGCAACTTGGTTTGCTTTCTAAAGTTCGATGAAGAGTCTAAAGTGCAACTTGGTTCGCTTTCTAGAGTTCGCTAAAGAGTCTAAAGTGCAACTTGGTACGCTTTCTAAAGTTCGCTAAAGAGTCTAAAGTACAACTTGGTTCGCTTTCTAAAGTTCGCTAAATAGTCTAAAGTGCAACTTGGTTCGCTTTCTAAAGTTCGCTAAAGAGTCTAAAGTGCAACTTGGTTCGCTTTCTAAAGTTCGCTAAAGAGTCTAAAGTGCAACTTGGTTCGCTTTCTAAAGTTCGCTAAAGAGTCTAAAGTGCAACTTGGTTCGCTTTCTAAAGTTCGCTAAAGAGTCTAAAGTGCAACTTGGTTCGCTTTTTAAAGTTCGCTAGAGAGTCTAAAGTGCAACTTGGTTCGCTTTCTAAAGTTCGCTAAAGAGTCTAAAGTGCAACTTGGTTTGCTTTCTAAAGTTCGCTAAATAGTCTAAAGTGCAACTTGGTTCGCTTTCTAAAGTTCGCTAAAGAGTCTAAAGTGCAACTTGGTTCGCTTTCTAAAGTTCGCTAAAGAGTATAAAGTGCAACTTGGTTCGCTTTCTAAAGTTCGCTAAAGAGTCTAAAGTGCAACTTGGTTCGCTTTCTAAAGTTCGCTAAAGAGTCTAAAGTGCAACTCGGTTCGCTTTCTAGAGTTCGCTAAAGAGTCTAAAGTGCAACTTGGTACGCTTTCTAAAGTTCGCTGAAAAGTCTGATGTGCAACTTGGTTCGCTTTCTAAAGTTCGCTAAAGAGTCTAAAGTGCAACTTGGTTCGCTTTCTAAACTTCGCTAAACAGTCTAAAGTGCAACTTGGTTCGCTTTCTAAAGTTCGATGAAGAGTCTAAAGTGCAACTTGGTTCGCTTTCTAGAGTTCGCTAAAGAGTCTAAAGTGCAACTTGGTACGCTTTCTAAAGTTCGCTAAAGAGTCTAAAGTGCAACTTGGTACGCTTTCTAAAGTTCGCTAAAGAGTCTAAAGTACAACTTGGTTCGCTTTCTAAAGTTCGCTAAAGAGTCTAAAGTACAACTTGGTTCGCTTTCTAAAGTTCGCTAAATAGTCTAAAGTGCAACTTGGTTCGCTTTCTAAAGTTCGCTAAAGAGTCTAAAGTGCAACTTGGTTCGCTTTCTAAAGTTCGCTAAAGAGTCTAAAGTGCAACTTGGTTCGCTTTCTAAAGTTCGCTAAAGAGTCTAAAGTGCAACTTGGTTCGCTTTCTAAAGTTCGCTAATTAGTCTAAAGTGCAACTTGGTTCGCTTTCTAAAGTTCGCTTAAGTGTCTAAAGTGCAACTCGGTTCGCTTTCTAAAGTTCGCTAAAGAGTCTAAAGTGCAACTCGGTTCGCTTTCTAAAGTTCGCTAAAGAGTCTAAAGTGCAACTTGGTTCGCTTTTTAAAGTTCGCTAGAGAGTCTAAAGTGCAACTTGGTTCGCTTTCTAAAGTTCGCTAAAGAGTCTAAAGTGCAACTTGGTTCGCTTTCTAAAGTTCGCTAAAGAGTCTAAAGTGCAACTTGGTTTGCTTTCTAAAGTTCGCTAAATAGTCTAAAGTGCAACTTGGTTCGCTTTCTAAAGTTCGCTAAAGAGTCTAAAGTGCAACTTGGTTCGCTTTCTAAAGTTCGCTAAAGAGTATAAAGTGCAACTTGGTTCGCTTTCTAAAGTTCGCTAAAGAGTCTAAAGTGCAACTTGGTTCGCTTTCTAAAGTTCGCTAAAGAGTCTAAAGTGCAACTTGGTTTGCTTTCTAAAGTTCGCTAAATAGTCTAAAGTGCAACTTGGTTCGCTTTCTAAAGTTCGCTAAAGAGTCTAAAGTGCAACTTGGTTCGCTTTCTAAAGTTCGCTAAAGAGTATAAAGTGCAACTTGGTTCGCTTTCTAAAGTTCGCTAAAGAGTCTAAAGTGCAACTTGGTTCGCTTTCTAAAGTTCGCTAAGAGTCTAAAGTGCAACTCGGTTCGCTTTCTAGAGTTCGCTAAAGAGTCTAAAGTGCAACTTGGTACGCTTTCTAAAGTTCGCTGAAAAGTCTGATGTGCAACTTGGTTCGCTTTCTAAAGTTCGCTAAAGAGTCTAAAGTGCAACTTGGTTCGCTTTCTAAAGTTCGCTAAAGAGTCTAAAGTGCAACTTGGTTCGCTTTCTAAACTTCGCTAAAGAGTCTAAAGTGCAACTTGGTTCGCTTTCTAAAGTTCGATGAAGAGTCTAAAGTGCAACTTGGTTCGCTTTCTAGAGTTCGCTAAAGAGTCTAAAGTGCAACTTGGTACGCTTTCTAAAGTTCGCTAAAGAGTCTAAAGTGCAACTTGGTACGCTTTCTAAAGTTCGCTAAAGAGTCTAAAGTACAACTTGGTTCGCTTTCTAAAGTTCGCTAAAGAGTCTAAAGTACAACTTGGTTCGCTTTCTAAAGTTCGCTAAATAGTCTAAAGTGCAACTTGGTTCGCTTTCTAAAGTTCGCTAAAGAGTCTAAAGTGCAACTTGGTTCGCTTTCTAAAGTTCGCTAAAGAGTCTAAAGTGCAACTTGGTTCGCTTTCTAAAGTTCGCTAAATAGTCTAAAGTGCAACTTGGTTCGCTTTCTAAAGTTCGCTAAATAGTCTAAAGTGCAACTTGGTTCGCTTTCTAAAGTTCGCTTAAGTGTCTAAAGTGCAACTCGGTTCGCTTTCTAAAGTTCGCTAAAGAGTCTAAAGTGCAACTCGGTTCGCTTTCTAAAGTTCGCTAAAGAGTCTAAAGTGCAACTTGGTTCGCTTTTTAAAGTTCGCTAGAGAGTCTAAAGTGCAACTTGGTTCGCTTTCTAAAGTTCGCTAAAGAGTCTAAAGTGCAACTTGGTTCGCTTTCTAAAGTTCGCTAAAGAGTCTAAAGTGCAACTTGGTTTGCTTTCTAAAGTTCGCTAAATAGTCTAAAGTGCAACTTGGTTCGCTTTCTAAAGTTCGCTAAAGAGTCTAAAGTGCAACTTGGTTCGCTTTCTAAAGTTCGCTAAAGAGTATAAAGTGCAACTTGGTTCGCTTTCTAAAGTTCGCTAAAGAGTCTAAAGTGCAACTTGGTTCGCTTTCTAAAGTTCGCTAAAGAGTCTAAAGTGCAACTCGGTTCGCTTTCTAGAGTTCGCTAAAGAGTCTAAAGTGCAACTTGGTACGCTTTCTAAAGTTCGCTGAAAAGTCTGATGTGCAACTTGGTTCGCTTTCTAAAGTTCGCTAAAGAGTCTAAAGTGCAACTTGGTTCGCTTTCTAAAGTTCGCTAAAGAGTCTAAAGTGCAACTTGGTTCGCTTTCTAAACTTCGCTAAAGAGTCTAAAGTGCAACTTGGTTCGCTTTCTAAAGTTCGATGAAGAGTCTAAAGTGCAACTTGGTTCGCTTTCTAGAGTTCGCTAAAGAGTCTAAAGTGCAACTTGGTACGCTTTCTAAAGTTCGCTAAAGAGTCTAAAGTGCAACTTGGTACGCTTTCTAAAGTTCGCTAAAGAGTCTAAAGTACAACTTGGTTCGCTTTCTAAAGTTCGCTAAATAGTCTAAAGTGCAACTTGGTTCGCTTTCTAAAGTTCGCTAAAGAGTCTAAAGTGCAACTTGGTTCGCTTTCTAAAGTTCGCTAAAGAGTCTAAAGTGCAACTTGGTTCGCTTTCTAAAGTTCGCTAAAGAGTCTAAAGTGCAACTTGGTTCGCTTTCTAAAGTTCGCTAAATAGTCTAAAGTGCAACTTGGTTCGCTTTCTAAAGTTCGCTAAAGAGTCTAAAGTGCAACTCGGTTCGCTTTCTAAAGTTCGCTAAAGAGTCTAAAGTGCAACTCGGTTCGCTTTCTAAAGTTCGCTAAAGAGTCTAAAGTGCAACTTGGTTCGCTTTTTAAAGTTCGCTAGAGAGTCTAAAGTGCAACTTGGTTCGCTTTCTAAAGTTCGCTAAAGAGTCTAAAGTGCAACTTGGTTCGCTTTCTAAAGTTCGCTAAAGAGTCTAAAGTGCAACTTAGTTTGCTTTCTAAAGTTCGCTAAATAGTCTAAAGTGCAACTTGGTTCGCTTTCTAAAGTTCGCTAAAGAGTCTAAAGTGCAACTTGGTTCGCTTTCTAAAGTTCGCTAAAGAGTCTAAAGTGCAACTTGGTTCGCTTTCTAAAGTTCGCTAAAGAGTCTAAAGTGCAACTTGGTTCGCTTTCTAAAGTTCGCTAAAGAGTCTAAAGTGCAACACGGTTCGCTTTCTAGAGTTCGCTAAAGAGTCTAAAGTGCAACTTGGTACGCTTTCTAAAGTTCGCTGAAGAGTCTGATGTGCAACTTGGTTCGCTTTCTAAAGTTCGCTAAAGAGTCTAAAGTGCAACTTGGTTCGCTTTCTAAAGTTCACTAAAGAGTCTGAAGTGCAACTCGGTTCGCTTTCTAAAGTTCGCTAAAGAGTCTAAAGTGCAACTTGGTTCGCTTTTTAAAGTTCGCTAGAGAGTCTAAAGTGCAACTTGGTTCGCTTTCTAAAGTTCGCTAAATAGTCTAAAGTGCAACTTGGTTCGCTTTCTAAAGTTCGCTAAAGAGTCTAAAGTGCAACTTGGTTCGCTTTCTAAAGTTCGCTAAAGAGTCTAAAGTGCAACTTGGTTTGCTTTCTAAAGTTCGCAAAAGAGTTTAGAGTGCAACTTGGTTCGCTTTCTAAAGTTCGTTAAAGAGTCTAAATTGCAACTTGGTTTGCTTTCTAAAGTTCGATTAAGAGTCTAAAGTGCAACTTGTTTCGCTTTCTAAAGTTCGCTAAAGAGTCTAGAGTGCAACTTGGTTCGCTTTCTAAAGTTCGCTATAGAGTCTAAAGTGCAACTTGGTTCGCTTTCTAAAGTTCGCAAAAGAGTCTAAAGTGCAACTTGGTTCGCTTTCTAAAGTTCGCTAAAGAGTCTAAAGTGCAACTTGGTTTGCTTTCTAAAGTTCGCTAAATAGTCTAAAGTGCAACTTGGTTCGCTTTCTAAAGTTCGCTAAATAGTCTAAAGTGCAACTTGGTTCGCTTTCTAAAGTTCGCTAAAGAGTCTAAAGTGCAACTTGGTTTGCTTTCTAAAGTTCGATGAAGAGTCTAAAGTGCAACTTGGTTCGCTTTCTAGAGTTCGCTAAAGAGTCTAAAGTGCAACTTGGTACGCTTTCTAAAGTTCGCTAAAGAGTCTAAAGTACAACTTGGTTCGCTTTCTAAAGTTCGCTAAATAGTCTAAAGTGCAACTTGGTTCGCTTTCTGAAGTTCGCTAAAGAGTCTAAAGTGCAACTTGGTTCGCTTTCTAAAGTTCGCTAAAGAGTCTAAAGTGCAACTTGGTTCGCTTTCTAAAGTTCGCTAAAGAGTCTAAAGTGCAACTTGGTTCGCTTTCTAAAGTTCGCTAAATAGTCTAAAGTGCAACTTGGTTCGCTTTCTAGAGTTCGCTAAAGAGTCTAAAGTGCAACTTGGTACGCTTTCTAAAGTTCGCTGAAGAGTCTGATGTGCAACTTGGTTCGCTTTCTAAAGTTCGCTAAAGAGTCTAAAGTGCAACTTGGTTCGCTTTCTAAAGTTCGCTAAAGAGTCTGAAGTGCAACTCGGTTCGCTTTCTAAAGTTCGCTAAAGAGTCTAAAGTGCAACTTGGTTCGCTTTTTAAAGTTCGCTAGAGAGTCTAAAGTGCAACTTGGTTCGCTTTCTAAAGTTCGCTAAATAGTCTAAAGTGCAACTTGGTTCGCTTTCTAAAGTTCGCTAAAGAGTCTAAAGTGCAACTTGGTTCGCTTTCTAAAGTTCGCTAAAGAGTCTAAAGTGCAACTTGGTTTGCTTTCTAAAGTTCGCAAAAGAGTTTAGAGTGCAACTTGGTTCGCTTTCTAAAGTTCGTTAAAGAGTCTAAAGTGCAACTTGGTTTGCTTTCTAAAGTTCGATGAAGAGTCTAAAGTGCAACTTGTTTCGCTTTCTAAAGTTCGCTAAAGAGTCTAGAGTGCAACTTGGTTCGCTTTCTAGAGTTCGCTAAAGAGTCTAAAGTGCAACTTGGTACGCTTTCTAAAGTTCGCTAAAGAGTCTAAAGTACAACTTGGTTCGCTTTCTAAAGTTCGCTAAATAGTCTAAAGTGCAACTTGGTTCGCTTTCTGAAGTTCGCTAAAGAGTCTAAAGTGCAACTTGGTTCGCTTTCTAAAGTTCGCTAAAGAGTCTAAAGTGCAACTTGGTTCGCTTTCTAAAGTTCGCTAAAGAGTCTAAAGTGCAACTTGGTTCGCTTTCTAAAGTTCGCTAAATAGTCTAAAGTGCAACTTGGTTCGCTTTCTAGAGTTCGCTAAAGAGTCTAAAGTGCAACTTGGTACGCTTTCTAAAGTTCGCTGAAGAGTCTGATGTGCAACTTGGTTCGCTTTCTAAAGTTCGCTAAAGAGTCTAAAGTGCAACTTGGTTCGCTTTCTAAAGTTCGCTAAAGAGTCTGAAGTGCAACTCGGTTCGCTTTCTAAAGTTCGCTAAAGAGTCTAAAGTGCAACTTGGTTCGCTTTTTAAAGTTCGCTAGAGAGTCTAAAGTGCAACTTGGTTCGCTTTCTAAAGTTCGCTAAATAGTCTAAAGTGCAACTTGGTTCGCTTTCTAAAGTTCGCTAAAGAGTCTAAAGTGCAACTTGGTTCGCTTTCTAAAGTTCGCTAAAGAGTCTAAAGTGCAACTTGGTTTGCTTTCTAAAGTTCGCAAAAGAGTTTAGAGTGCAACTTGGTTCGCTTTCTAAAGTTCGTTAAAGAGTCTAAAGTGCAACTTGGTTTGCTTTCTAAAGTTCGATGAAGAGTCTAAAGTGCAACTTGTTTCGCTTTCTAAAGTTCGCTAAAGAGTCTAGAGTGCAACTTGGTTCGCTTTCTAAAGTTCGCTATAGAGTCTAAAGTGCAACTTGGTTCGCTTTCTAAAGTTCGCTAAAGAAACTAAAGTGCAACTTGGTTCGCTTTCTAAAGTTCGCTAAAGAGTCTAAAGTGCAACTTGGTTTGCTTTCTAAAGTTCGCTAAATAGTCTAAAGTGCAACTTGGTTCGCTTTCTAAAGTTCGCTAAATAGTCTAAAGTGCAACTTGGTTCGCTTTCTAAAGTTCGCTAAAGAGTCTAAAGTGCAACTTGGTTTGCTTTCTAAAGTTCGATGAAGAGTCTAAAGTGCAACTTGGTTCGCTTTCTAGAGTTCGCTAAAGAGTCTAAAGTGCAACTTGGTTCGCTTTCTAAAGTTCGCTAAATAGTCTAAAGTGCAACTTGGTTCGCTTTCTAGAGTTCGCTAAAGAGTCTAAAGTGCAACTTGGTACGCTTTCTAAAGTTCGCTGAAGAGTCTGATGTGCAACTTGGTTCGCTTTCTAAAGTTCGCTAAAGAGTCTAAAGTGCAACTTGGTTCGCTTTCTAAAGTTCGCTAAAGAGTCTGAAGTGCAACTCGGTTCGCTTTCTAAAGTTCGCTAAAGAGTCTAAAGTGCAACTTGGTTCGCTTTTTAAAGTTCGCTAGAGAGTCTAAAGTGCAACTTGGTTCGCTTTCTAAAGTTCGCTAAATAGTCTAAAGTGCAACTTGGTTCGCTTTCTAAAGTTCGCTAAAGAGTCTAAAGTGCAACTTGGTTCGCTTTCTAAAGTTCGCTAAAGAGTCTAAAGTGCAACTTGGTTTGCTTTCTAAAGTTCGCAAAAGAGTTTAGAGTGCAACTTGGTTCGCTTTCTAAAGTTCGTTAAAGAGTCTAAAGTGCAACTTGGTTTGCTTTCTAAAGTTCGATGAAGAGTCTAAAGTGCAACTTGTTTCGCTTTCTAAAGTTCGCTAAAGAGTCTAGAGTGCAACTTGGTTCGCTTTCTAAAGTTCGTTAAAGAGTCTAAAGTGCAACTTGGTTTGCTTTCTAAAGTTCGATGAAGAGTCTAAAGTGCAACTTGTTTCGCTTTCTAAAGTTCGCTAAAGAGTCTAGAGTGCAACTTGGTTCGCTTTCTAAAGTTCGCTATAGAGTCTAAAGTGCAACTTGGTTCGCTTTCTAAAGTTCGCTAAAGAAACTAAAGTGCAACTTGGTTCGCTTTCTAAAGTTCGCTAAAGAGTCTAAAGTGCAACTTGGTTTGCTTTCTAAAGTTCGCTAAATAGTCTAAAGTGCAACTTGGTTCGCTTTCTAAAGTTCGCTAAATAGTCTAAAGTGCAACTTGGTTCGCTTTCTAAAGTTCGCTAAAGAGTCTAAAGTGCAACTTGGTTTGCTTTCTAAAGTTCGATGAAGAGTCTAAAGTGCAACTTGGTTCGCTTTCTAGAGTTCGCTAAAGAGTCTAAAGTGCAACTTGGTTCGCTTTCTAAAGTTCGCTAAATAGTCTAAAGTGCAACTTGGTTCGCTTTCTAGAGTTCGCTAAAGAGTCTAAAGTGCAACTTGGTACGCTTTCTAAAGTTCGCTGAAGAGTCTGATGTGCAACTTGGTTCGCTTTCTAAAGTTCGCTAAAGAGTCTAAAGTGCAACTTGGTTCGCTTTCTAAAGTTCGCTAAAGAGTCTGAAGTGCAACTCGGTTCGCTTTCTAAAGTTCGCTAAAGAGTCTAAAGTGCAACTTGGTTCGCTTTTTAAAGTTCGCTAGAGAGTCTAAAGTGCAACTTGGTTCGCTTTCTAAAGTTCGCTAAATAGTCTAAAGTGCAACTTGGTTCGCTTTCTAAAGTTCGCTAAAGAGTCTAAAGTGCAACTTGGTTCGCTTTCTAAAGTTCGCTAAAGAGTCTAAAGTGCAACTTGGTTTGCTTTCTAAAGTTCGCAAAAGAGTTTAGAGTGCAACTTGGTTCGCTTTCTAAAGTTCGTTAAAGAGTCTAAAGTGCAACTTGGTTTGCTTTCTAAAGTTCGATGAAGAGTCTAAAGTGCAACTTGTTTCGCTTTCTAAAGTTCGCTAAAGAGTCTAGAGTGCAACTTGGTTCGCTTTCTAAAGTTCGCTATAGAGTCTAAAGTGCAACTTGGTTCGCTTTCTAAAGTTCGCTAAAGAAACTAAAGTGCAACTTGGTTCGCTTTCTAAAGTTCGCTAAAGAGTCTAAAGTGCAACTTGGTTTGCTTTCTAAAGTTCGCTAAATAGTCTAAAGTGCAACTTGGTTCGCTTTCTAAAGTTCGCTAAATAGTCTAAAGTGCAACTTGGTTCGCTTTCTAAAGTTCGCTAAAGAGTCTAAAGTGCAACTTGGTTTGCTTTCTAAAGTTCGATGAAGAGTCTAAAGTGCAACTTGGTTCGCTTTCTAGAGTTCGCTAAAGAGTCTAAAGTGCAACTTGGTACGCTTTCTAAAGTTCGCTAAAGAGTCTAAAGTACAACTTGGTTCGCTTTCTAAAGTTCGCTAAATAGTCTAAAGTGCAACTTGGTTCGCTTTCTAAAGTTCGCTAAAGAGTCTAAAGTGCAACTTGGTTCGCTTTCTAAAGTTCGCTAAAGAGTCTAAAGTGCAACTTGGTTCGCTTTCTAAAGTTCACTAAAGAGTCTAAAGTGCAACTTGGTTCGCTTTCTAAAGTTCGCTAAATAGTCTAAAGTGCAACTTGGTTCGCTTTCTAAAGTTCGCTTAAGTGTCTAAAGTGCAACTCGGTTCGCTTTCTAAAGTTCGCTAAAGAGTCTAAAGTGCAACTCGGTTCGCTTTCTAAAGTTCGCTAAAGAGTCTAAAGTGCAACTTGGTTCGCTTTTTAAAGTTCGCTAGAGAGTCTAAAGTGCAACTTGGTTCGCTTTCTAAAGTTCGCTAAAGAGTCTAAAGTGCAACTTGGTTCGCTTTCTAAAGTTCGCTAAAGAGTCTAAAGTGCAACTTGGTTTGCTTTCTAAAGTTCGCTAAATAGTCTAAAGTGCAACTTGGTTCGCTTTCTAAAGTTCGCTAAAGAGTCTAAAGTGCAACTTGGTTCGCTTTCTAAAGTTCGCTAAAGAGTATAAAGTGCAACTTGGTTCGCTTTCTAAAGTTCGCTAAAGAGTCTAAAGTGCAACTTGGTTCGCTTTCTAAAGTTCGCTAAAGAGTCTAAAGTGCAACTCGGTTCGCTTTCTAGAGTTCGCTAAAGAGTCTAAAGTGCAACTTGGTACGCTTTCTAAAGTTCGCTGAAAAGTCTGATGTGCAACTTGGTTCGCTTTCTAAAGTTCGCTAAAGAGTCTAAAGTGCAACTTGGTTCGCTTTCTAAAGTTCGCTAAAGAGTCTGAAGTGCAACTCGGTTCGCTTTCTAAAGTTCGCTAAAGAGTCTGAAGTGCAACTCGGTTCGCTTTCTAAAGTTCGCTAAAGAGTCTAAAGTGCAACTTGGTTCGCTTTTTAAAGTTCGCTAGAGAGTCTAAAGTGCAACTTGGTTCGCGTTCTAAAGTTCGCTAAAGAGTCTAAAGTGCAACTTGGTTCGCTTTCTAAAGTTCGCTAAAGAGTCTAAAGTGCAACTTGGTTTGCTTTCTAAAGTTCGATGAAGAGTCTAAAGTGCAACTTGGTTCGCTTTCTAGAGTTCGCTAAAGAGTCTAAAGTGCAACTTGGTTCGCTTTCTAAAGTTCGCTAAATAGTCTAAAGTGCAACTTGGTTCGCTTTCTAGAGTTCGCTAAAGAGTCTAAAGTGCAACTTGGTACGCTTTCTAAAGTTCGCTGAAGAGTCTGATGTGCAACTTGGTTCGCTTTCTAAAGTTCGCTAAAGAGTCTAAAGTGCAACTTGGTTCGCTTTCTAAAGTTCGCTAAAGAGTCTGAAGTGCAACTCGGTTCGCTTTCTAAAGTTCGCTAAAGAGTCTAAAGTGCAACTTGGTTCGCTTTTTAAAGTTCGCTAGAGAGTCTAAAGTGCAACTTGGTTCGCTTTCTAAAGTTCGCTAAATAGTCTAAAGTGCAACTTGGTTCGCTTTCTAAAGTTCGCTAAAGAGTCTAAAGTGCAACTTGGTTCGCTTTCTAAAGTTCGCTAAAGAGTCTAAAGTGCAACTTGGTTTGCTTTCTAAAGTTCGCAAAAGAGTTTAGAGTGCAACTTGGTTCGCTTTCTAAAGTACGTTAAAGAGTCTAAAGTGCAACTTGGTTTGCTTTCTAAAGTTCGATGAAGAGTCTAAAGTGCAACTTGTTTCGCTTTCTAAAGTTCGCTAAAGAGTCTAGAGTGCAACTTGGTTCGCTTTCTAAAGTTCGTTAAAGAGTCTAAAGTGCAACTTGGTTTGCTTTCTAAAGTTCGATGAAGAGTCTAAAGTGCAACTTGTTTCGCTTTCTAAAGTTCGCTAAAGAGTCTAGAGTGCAACTTGGTTCGCTTTCTAAAGTTCGCTATAGAGTCTAAAGTGCAACTTGGTTCGCTTTCTAAAGTTCGCTAAAGAAACTAAAGTGCAACTTGGTTCGCTTTCTAAAGTTCGCTAAAGAGTCTAAAGTGCAACTTGGTTTGCTTTCTAAAGTTCGCTAAATAGTCTAAAGTGCAACTTGGTTCGCTTTCTAAAGTTCGCTAAATAGTCTAAAGTGCAACTTGGTTCGCTTTCTAAAGTTCGCTAAAGAGTCTAAAGTGCAACTTGGTTTGCTTTCTAAAGTTCGATGAAGAGTCTAAAGTGCAACTTGGTTCGCTTTCTAGAGTTCGCTAAAGAGTCTAAAGTGCAACTTGGTTCGCTTTCTAAAGTTCGCTAAATAGTCTAAAGTGCAACTTGGTTCGCTTTCTAGAGTTCGCTAAAGAGTCTAAAGTGCAACTTGGTACGCTTTCTAAAGTTCGCTGAAGAGTCTGATGTGCAACTTGGTTCGCTTTCTAAAGTTCGCTAAAGAGTCTAAAGTGCAACTTGGTTCGCTTTCTAAAGTTCGCTAAAGAGTCTGAAGTGCAACTCGGTTCGCTTTCTAAAGTTCGCTAAAGAGTCTAAAGTGCAACTTGGTTCGCTTTTTAAAGTTCGCTAGAGAGTCTAAAGTGCAACTTGGTTCGCTTTCTAAAGTTCGCTAAATAGTCTAAAGTGCAACTTGGTTCGCTTTCTAAAGTTCGCTAAAGAGTCTAAAGTGCAACTTGGTTCGCTTTCTAAAGTTCGCTAAAGAGTCTAAAGTGCAACTTGGTTTGCTTTCTAAAGTTCGCAAAAGAGTTTAGAGTGCAACTTGGTTCGCTTTCTAAAGTTCGTTAAAGAGTCTAAAGTGCAACTTGGTTTGCTTTCTAAAGTTCGATGAAGAGTCTAAAGTGCAACTTGTTTCGCTTTCTAAAGTTCGCTAAAGAGTCTAGAGTGCAACTTGGTTCGCTTTCTAAAGTTCGCTATAGAGTCTAAAGTGCAACTTGGTTCGCTTTCTAAAGTTCGCTAAAGAAACTAAAGTGCAACTTGGTTCGCTTTCTAAAGTTCGCTAAAGAGTCTAAAGTGCAACTTGGTTTGCTTTCTAAAGTTCGCTAAATAGTCTAAAGTGCAACTTGGTTCGCTTTCTAAAGTTCGCTAAATAGTCTAAAGTGCAACTTGGTTCGCTTTCTAAAGTTCGCTAAAGAGTCTAAAGTGCAACTTGGTTTGCTTTCTAAAGTTCGATGAAGAGTCTAAAGTGCAACTTGGTTCGCTTTCTAGAGTTCGCTAAAGAGTCTAAAGTGCAACTTGGTACGCTTTCTAAAGTTCGCTAAAGAGTCTAAAGTACAACTTGGTTCGCTTTCTAAAGTTCGCTAAATAGTCTAAAGTGCAACTTGGTTCGCTTTCTAAAGTTCGCTAAAGAGTCTAAAGTGCAACTTGGTTCGCTTTCTAAAGTTCGCTAAAGAGTCTAAAGTGCAACTTGGTTCGCTTTCTAAAGTTCACTAAAGAGTCTAAAGTGCAACTTGGTTCGCTTTCTAAAGTTCGCTAAATAGTCTAAAGTGCAACTTGGTTCGCTTTCTAAAGTTCGCTTAAGTGTCTAAAGTGCAACTCGGTTCGCTTTCTAAAGTTCGCTAAAGAGTCTAAAGTGCAACTCGGTTCGCTTTCTAAAGTTCGCTAAAGAGTCTAAAGTGCAACTTGGTTCGCTTTTTAAAGTTCGCTAGAGAGTCTAAAGTGCAACTTGGTTCGCTTTCTAAAGTTCGCTAAAGAGTCTAAAGTGCAACTTGGTTCGCTTTCTAAAGTTCGCTAAAGAGTCTAAAGTGCAACTTGGTTTGCTTTCTAAAGTTCGCTAAATAGTCTAAAGTGCAACTTGGTTCGCTTTCTAAAGTTCGCTAAAGAGTCTAAAGTGCAACTTGGTTCGCTTTCTAAAGTTCGCTAAAGAGTATAAAGTGCAACTTGGTTCGCTTTCTAAAGTTCGCTAAAGAGTCTAAAGTGCAACTTGGTTCGCTTTCTAAAGTTCGCTAAAGAGTCTAAAGTGCAACTCGGTTCGCTTTCTAGAGTTCGCTAAAGAGTCTAAAGTGCAACTTGGTACGCTTTCTAAAGTTCGCTGAAAAGTCTGATGTGCAACTTGGTTCGCTTTCTAAAGTTCGCTAAAGAGTCTAAAGTGCAACTTGGTTCGCTTTCTAAAGTTCGCTAAAGAGTCTGAAGTGCAACTCGGTTCGCTTTCTAAAGTTCGCTAAAGAGTCTGAAGTGCAACTCGGTTCGCTTTCTAAAGTTCGCTAAAGAGTCTAAAGTGCAACTTGGTTCGCTTTTTAAAGTTCGCTAGAGAGTCTAAAGTGCAACTTGGTTCGCGTTCTAAAGTTCGCTAAAGAGTCTAAAGTGCAACTTGGTTCGCTTTCTAAAGTTCGCTAAAGAGTCTGAAGTGCAACTTGGTTCGCTTTCTAAAGTTCGCTAAAGAGTCTAAAGTGCAACTTGGTTCGCTTTCTAAAGTTCGCTAAATATTCTAAAGTGCAACTTCGCTCGCTTTCTAAAGTTCGCTAAAGAGTCTAAAGTGCAACTTGGTTCGCTTTCTGAAGTTCGCTAAAGAGTCTAAAGTGCAACTTGGTTCGCTTTCTAAAGTTCGCTAAAGAGTCTAAAGTGCAACTTGGTACGCTTTCTAAAGTTCGCTAAAGAGTCTGAAGTGCAACTTGGTTCGCTTTCTAAAGTTCGCTAAAGAGTCTAAAGTGCAACTTGGTTCGCTTTCTAAAGTTCGCTAAAGAGTCTAAAGTGCAACTCGGTTCGCTTTCTAAAGTTCGCTAAAGAGTCTAAAGTGCAACTTGGTTCGCTTTTTAAAGCTTGCTAGAGAGTCTAAAGTGCAACTTGATTCGCTCTCGGAAAAAAGGAGTAACTATTACGCGGAAAAAAACTATTTTATGAAGCGTTGAAATTAAAAAAATCTGGTGTAATATAAAGAGAGCAGTAACTTTGTACTTGTATTTGTTTCAGCACGAATTGTCGTGAAATTCGAACGAACCATTATGTTCTTATTGCTATTCTTCTAACGAAGCACTCATTTTCCTACAAGAGGTAATAACTCTTCTTTTTTTAAAAAATTAATAATAAGAAAACACTGTGAGCAGGGCTGGGCTTTTTCGATTGTCGGTTTTTTTTTGTTGATTTTTTTGGTTTTTTGACTATTTTCCAAAAAAAACTCAAACTCAAAAACTCGACAAAAACCAAAAAATCATAATTTTCACCAAAATTTTTAGTGGGCTTGTGACCGATTCTGGTTACCTTTTATCTTATAAAAATAGAAAATCACACAATTCAAGTGTTTCTTGAACATTAAAAAATTTTCCGATAACTTTTCAAAGTTGCTTTTCTTGAATAAGAACTCACAAACAACTTATCGGCCTAGATGAAAAAGAATTTTCGAATATGAAAGAAGTGATAAGTTCATAATATAAAAGAAGGCTTCATAATATATATCTAGTTATATAGTTCATATTATATATCTAGTTAATTAAATGAAGTTTTTCTCAATTTTAGTACAGAAAAATCAAAATTCACTATGATATTTCTCATTTTATGTTTCTATTCCTAAAAAGATACTGAATTGAAATTTCTAAAACTTACTCTTGGAATAATGAAAACTTTGATTCTGAATAAAACTCGAATTGATTGGTTTTATGAAAATTTGTAGAAATGGTAAACAATTTTGTTTAAAAATTGAACGGTGCTTTTCAATTTCTCTTTCTCTTTCAGCACTCGAAGCTTTCTTTGTTAAAATTCTTCAAAGCTTTCATCTCACTTGCTTTACCATTCTTGAAAATGACAAACAACTTTTTTCTAACAATTCCAGACCGTTGAAATGATTAATAATGTTGTTGACATTGTTGTTTCTCCTAAAAAAGTCAATAACAAAGATTTATTTTTTGATTAGTTTTTTTTTGCCCAGGTCTGACCGCGATCCATTCGCATTTCACTGCAATACGTGGAGAGAAAAATGAGCGCTACTAAACTACCACTCTCTTTAACTTATACTAGAAAAGAATTTAGTTTTGAAATCAAAGCTATATTACTTTTCGAAATTTTACTTAGCCGCTTGTTTATTAAGCATAATACTTGATCGCAAGATCACTCTGGATGAGAAAATTAGCGAGTAAATTAGAAAAACATATAGCATTATTGTCGATTGGCTTTCACTTTATGTCTCATATCAATGAAAAAAACAACTATGCTAGCTATTCAGAGTTGAATTTATGTAATTCAATTCCCTTATTATTGACTGATTGAGGTTCTTTTGTTAACTTTCTTTTGTTCATATTCAAAGGGAATAGCCAACCAGTATATCGATTCCATCAAGCTTCATTTTTCCACAAATTTATATTAGAGGATGAAGACAAGAAAGAGCTAGCTACTCCTCGAACAAAACATTTTTAATGCTTTATAAATCTCTATCCAATGATAATTGATGGGTTTGTTCGGAAAAAAACTTTTCTAATATCAATTCTTTTCTCGCTTTTACCAGCCACAGGTGATTTTATGTTTAGCTTGCGTTGCTTGCGTTTATGTTTATTTTCTGAGTTTCCAAAAACGTTCTAAACTTATTATCTGTTGCACCAAAGTAATGATACGTCAAATTTTGCAGACCTATTCCACATTCTCAAACCCTTCCGCAAACTTTTTTGGCTTCAACGGACACTTGGAAGAGGAATCAGCCGCCACGTCGTCTATACTCCTTTTGCTTCGTCTCTGCTTTCTTCTTCGTCTTCCTCATCTACTCCTCTGGATTCGCGGGCAACGCCGTCGTAACTGAGACGAAGCCCTTCTTGTAAGTAAATCATCAACGAGAATTATAGTCGGAAGCAAGAGGCGAGAATAAACCTTTTCAAACCTTAAGAAAACTTTTACTGTAAGATTGTTTCAAGTATTCATGTTTTAAATGTTCACTATATATTTATAATATTCCAGTTCAATGCATAGGAACATGATTATTTGATGGGTGGGGAAGTTTACCGGGGAACTTCTATGCGAAAAATTAATGAAAAAACACAATCTTCACTCAGCAAATTAGAATCAAAATATGTTATTTTCATCGATTTCTTCTGTCAAATTTTTTCGAAAAGGTTAGAGAGAGACTAAAAAACTTTATTTCAGGACGCTACGAGAGTTGATGAAACTCTTTAAGAGCGGCAACTACATTCTAGGCATGCAAGACATTTCATTGATCAAAGCGCCAGTGGTTTGTCTTTTCTGAATCATCCTTTTTTTCATTCATTTCTAATTAATTAAAACTTCATTTGATTCACTCATCATCCCATTCAAAAGCACTTACTTTAGGAAATGATACAGTAAGAAAAAATGTCATACAATGGTTACTGCATTACGGTAATCGGATACTCAATTTCTATGTATAAATCAACCGTTGCATGTGGAAAAGCTGATTCATCTATGAAGCTCTATTCCAAACTTTTTAATATGTATATGTCTAACCAAAAGCGAAAGGAAATTACTTTTTAAATAAAAAATAACATTTGTAGAACCGTATCATGCTTAATTAGTTTTCTGCAGCTCGAAGAAATGTTTGGCAAACCAATTACACCCAACGAAGGATCTGTCATAATCGAGAGCGATCCGCAAAAATTTTTGAGCATGGTTAGAAGTTTGAACGCCGTTCATGTTTCGATGAAAGTTCTTAAAGCCTTTGTAACTGTAACCATGTCAGTGAAAATTTCTCTACTGCAATACGAAAGCACAACCTGACTAACCTGAAAAGCGCTTTTATGGAAAAGTGTGCTTCTGTGAAGACACAACAATGCTTTATGTCCATGCGAAAGAAATGAATAACTATGGAAAGGTAAGGGGAGTATGGACTCGCACTAGTAGGAATTCTTCCTGCCTCAAAAACTGCCAAGAAAAAACTTAAGTGATAGATTGTTAAGAAAAGTTTTGGAACAAATGACAATCTACTCTTCAATCTTAAGTAGTAAGTTTTTCAGTTGGACAATTGAGAATGTAAATTTCAGATAATTCTATGAAGAGCAGCGAAAACACTAGATTTTTTTTCGAAACTGACAACATCTTGTTTCTGATATTTATTGACTCAGAAGCATAAATAGATGCCTCGAAAGTTCAAACCTCTAGTGAAATTTTTTTTCGTGAATTTCATAAAACGTAAAGAGCACGGGAAAATTCATTATTAAGGAAGTGCATGAGAGACTGAAATGTATTAAATTATTTTAGGATGTGAGGTCTTTTTTTATTATATCAATTATGTCAGAGGTGTTCAAAGCCTTTTTTTAAACGCTCCTCTTGTTTTTTTCTTCTAAGTCTCTTATCAATAGCCTAGATTTGTTTCAGCCCTGTCGAAAGAAAAACACGATCCTGTTCATCAAAAACTATTTGACAATGAGTGTCTCCGCGAGGGCAACAAATGCGTGCCCCCTCACTCGGTCAGTCATTTTATGTATGTAAGTTTGCCCTGTAAGTCATGAATGAGCCTTGCCCTTTTGCCCTGTCAGTCATGCATGATCCTTTTCTTCACCCTCTCAGTCTAGAATGATTCTTGCTTTAGCTCTGTCATTCATGCCAAATGTGCGTATGTGACATAAATATGACAAATTTCTGAGAAGTCTGAATAATTCGGAGCGGTAAGTTTTTGAATTCTCAACCTATTTATGACCATATTCGACCTTCTCGTTGTAACAAACACTCACCAATGCTACCAAGAACCTTGAAAACACAGCGTTCTAAATTCCAACACATATCTGTATAGTTAAGCGCTTGATTACTACATATATGGAGCTGGAAGAAACAGTTTAGAAATTATGAGCCGGGTTCCTTCTGCCACGAAAACTTCATTACTTTAGAGTAGATACGTCGGGAGAGCGGTTCAGCCTGAAGACTCACATTGGTCAGGTTTGTTGTTTGGTATTTTTCATGTACATGGTTTTGGGGTTTATCATTTGTCAGGTGTCAACTTGAGGCTCTTTTTCATTTTGATTTTCTGTTTAGTGAGTTGGGTGGTTTTACATTATTCACGCACATACTACAGAGTGCACCAAAAGTCCAGGTGGATGACTTTGTCTTTTTGTATCTTTTTTTGTTTGGTGTATCGGTCGTGTGATTTTTCGCTTGTATCTTATTCTTTTTCCGGTTCCCGGTAATGCTCTCTGATATGGACCGAGGCTACATTCTGCGCTTGAACCAGTTCGGGCACACTGAAAAGCACATCGCCAGAACCACTGGAATCTCCCTCAGGATCATTGAAAACACAATACATCGCTTTCGTGAGAATGGTACGACGAATGGACCTCACATGAGCGGAAGAAGAGTGTCCGCGACCCATCCCTTCATTGTGAGGAGCATCCGAGACAATATTCGATATAACCCCAAGCGGAGTCTCAGGAAAGTCGCAGAGGAGCTGAATATCTTGAATAATTCTGTTCTTTGGTTCGTCAAATCTCGCATTGGACTTCGCCCCATCAAGCTGCAGAAGATTCACGCATTGACGGACCAGATGAAGGCGGCTTGTCTTCGGAGATGTCGTAAACTTTCAAAGCGGTTCAAGCCGGTGGACTGCTAGGATATTCTCTTCACCGATGAAAAATTGTTCAATATTAGGCAGTATTTAAACCACCAAAACGAACGATAGGATTTGGTCGAAATCGGTCAACGATGTCAATATTTTTGTCAACAATTGGTCAACAAGCAGTACGCTCACTAAAGTCTTAAATGATATTTGACAAGTTTATTGCTCAAGTTTACTGTTCAGCGCAGACAAAAAGGCTCGTGATCATCATGGTCGCAATCAGCCTCCGACTGTGCTTCGTTTTATTTTTCTCACTTTAGTTATCAAGGTGACACGCTCGGGTCAACACCTTCAGCCTGGATTCAATATCCCCTTACACCCAAACTTAACCCATTGCGATAAAGTATAATAATAGTGGCCACTGCGTTTCGAGAAAGGGTCATCCCGCTTCTGTCATGGTCTGGGCCGGGATTTGCGAGACTGACAAGACTCTACTCGTTTTCGTCGGGCAGGGAGTCGACATGAATTTCAATAACTACCTAACGACATTCTCAAAAAGGAAGTACTTTCCTGGAGCAAGGATAACTTCGCGGGACGCAAATGGACGTTCCAGCAGGATTATCATTAAATGATCTCCGTTTTCATTGAATGATCTCCGTTCTCTATGAGAGGTGACCCTTCCAGAGCTCTGCCAATTGATGGCAAATCTTCTTATAATCTTTGCAAACTCCCCATTCCCACAGTCTCTCTTCCATTCGTCGATAGTCTTGTACGATAAACGCTGACAAAAGTTATGCAGCCGCTTCAACAGATGATACTTGCTCAGTCCCAACAGATTTCTGACATGAACAAAGTAATTCTGGACAAGTAGTAAGTAACAGCAACTTCTACGGATTAGTGAAGAAATGAAATCCATGAAGTCATCTGTTTCTCCGGCCACACTTAGAACCCATTTGTATTCAGCTATCGTTGAATATACGTATCGAGACAAGGAGATGCTGATAGGAAAAGGTAAACGAGCTGTTATTATCGGATTTCCAGAAGGAAAAACAGCGGATGATACGCGTTCCAAAGACAAAGATATTATCTCACGTCTCATCATCAGACTCAACTCAGATGACCTTATTAACGACCCAGAGAAGGGTAATATCAATCATAATCGTCACCCAATTGATCGCCCACGTCTCTGCTCCTCATGGCCGTCCCATGAAAATTGAGTTCTCATCGCTTGGAAAGCGTAACCTTTTTCTGGAACTTTGCAGAAAGACGAAGCACCCTTTTCCTAAAGGATGTTACTCCCGAGCGGAACGGTCGCTGGCAGAGCTTCAAGCCGAGTGAGACTCATCCGACTATCCACTAACCCATCTCTTCCCTCTGCCAAAGTGGTCGACACCAGGGCCTTTCATTTTTAGTTTTTTGGTTTTTTTGGTTTTTTCGACAATTTTCGAAAAAAAACTTTTTTCGAAAATTCGAAAAACAAATAAGTCGAAAAAAACTTTTTTCGAAAATTCGAAAAACAATATAGTCGAAAAAAAACTTTTTTCGAAAATTTGAAAACCGAAATGTCGAAAAAAAATTTTTTCGAAAATTCGAAAACCGAAAAGTCAAAAAACTTTTTTTTTCGAATTTTCGAAAAAAAGTTCCAAAAAATGTTTTTTTCAAGGTGTCGAAAAAATTTTCGAGAGTAAACCAAAAAACCGAAAAAAGGCCAAACATAGAGTTTTTGCGGTGGTTTTGGTGTTGCCTGCCTGGCCCATGTTTCAGTGCTTTTCACAAACAGAGTTTTGGCGCTTGCGTGCTAATAATTAATTGACCCGTTCGAACCGAATTCCGGTAATCTCGGAGTTTATCTTTTTCCAATGTGACTGCTTCTGTTAAAAATTACAAAATTCCTGTCAGCGGGTTTCGATTAAACTTATCCAAGCTGTTGTTCTTTAATCAGAACCTCACCCTCATCGGCCGTCATTAATGAGTATAAGGTCCGTGCTCCAAAGTTTCACTGAATACATAAAATCGCTAGGCTTGTGTACGTGGTATACTTTTAGTGTTCAGCCGCCCTATACAACTCATAGTGTGAGGAATGAGTTTTGGTTTTGTTTATGAACCTTTTTTCAAGCACAGATACTTTTGAGAATGGCCTAATAAATACGTCTAGGTTTTTCTTGAGTTCAGTTTGAGTTTATTACGCATGGAAAATGCGTGGTAAGGTATAAGGAAGGGGGTTTTCCATGTGAGGGGAAACATGAGGTCAAAGGAGTTGATAACATATGATGTCGAAGGGGTCCACGTTAATTTCGGAAAGAACTTGCGAGTGATTGGTCGGTCCTACTCAAAGAAATTGGTCCTACTCAACAAAAACAAGTCTTTTCGATGTTAACCTTTCATTTGAAGGAGGTTACTAGAAGAACGTGAAAGTTCTATAAACTTTTTCATACGCTATTTTATCAGAGATTAATAATTTGTTTGTTGTTGTTTTTGCTAAACGAGTCTTTAGCTTTAAACGGTGATTTGTTTGATTGTTGCAAACTGGTAATCAGAGAAAATCATCATCTGAGATGAATAAATATATTACAACTTTGAGAAGCATCATAGAATAACACTTTAAAAATGAGAAAAAAGTTTCATTCAGATAAAACTTTTTTTTCTCGTTTTTTTTTGGTTTTTTGAAATCGAAAAAAAAGTCGAAAAATTTTTTTTGTTTTTTTAAAATCGAAAAAAAAGTTCGAATTTTTTTTGGTTTTTGTTTTTTCGCCCAGCTCTGGTCGACACTCACCCTCGCGGAGAAACGCATCCCTGATTTCCTCGTTTTGCTCAGTCTTACAAACAAGTACCCTATCGACCAATTTCCCCTCCTCCCGCCTCTTCGTCACTATCCCCCTTAGCCAGCTCAACTCAACAATACCAAATGCCATCATTTCGCTGGTGATCTCTGAGGCCCCGTCGGCATCTACATTCGAGGCTTCTCCAACTGACTTTCCTTCTCTGGCAGAAAGCTCCGTGAAGTCGCAACAAGTGAGTTCATAAGTGAGTCCGCCCGTCCAAAGAAATATCCTCCATAGGATAGAAAGTGTGTGAGTTCTCCTAATACTATTTCTTGTTTGTCATTCAATGCACGATCCATCAAATTCATATTATACGATATTTTCCATATACTTCGTTGCTCTAATGCATCTTTGTTTTTCTTCACTGAAACCTGGCTGTCTGAAGATGATCCAAGTTCTAGTTCAACTGACGATTTACCCTTCCATGTATTTCCATCAGACCGTAGCAAATGTGAACGCGAACGCGGTGGTGGCGTCGCGATTCTCATCCATGCAATTTTTTTCTCCAGTTCTGGTAGCCGAATACTCTCGGAACAATATTGAATGCATAATAGCTGATATTTACCCCTGTGCCTCTGATACTTTTTTTTCATCAATTAGACTCATCAACTGTTATAACCCCCTTACTCCTGTCCTGACAATGCAAACTCACTCATTGAATTCCTCACACCACATTTACCTACCTCTTACCCCACCATCATATATGCGGGGACTTCAATTTCCCACACATAAACTGGCCCTCTCTCTCTGTGCCTAAAAAACATCGTGCCTCGTGTGACTTTCTGCAATTCACATGTGATAAGCATTTCTCTCAGTTCGTTATGTCTCCCACTCGTGCCAATCATATCCTTGACATTGTACTAAGTGATAGAAATATAATTGATGAATGCTTTCCCGTTTCCCCGTTCTCGAGAAGGGGATCATGCGTCCATATCCTTTTTATTTCAAACTGTCTTATTTCATGTGAAAATTCCTCTCGCCGTCCAGCATGGCAAAAAGCAAGTTATGAGGTCATAAATGACTGTATCATCAACTAAAACTGGACAATACTTCTATCCTCTCTTACATTTCATGATTCTGTTCTTTTGCTCAGCCAGAAATTACATGATTTAATTTCTGCCCTTGTTCCCACAACTAAACCTAAGAAACCTCATGTGTTATATCCCAAAAAGTACGCAAATTGTTTAGTTTTTTTTTACAGAAGAGTAAAAAGAGATCTCCGACCTCTTCAATTACAGCGAGAACTTGCAAAAAGCTTCATAAAGAGATTTTGAGGTTTGATTGCAACCGTGAGGAATTTCTTGCTTCAACTAGAAACTTCAGATTATTCTACCAAATGTTGTCTAATCGTATTGAGACTAAAGTTGATGACTTAAATCTTACACAACCTCTTGAAGTTGCGAATGCTTTTTCTAACTTCTTTCACTCTGCTCAAAACCAACCAGTTCTTGGCCCCCTTTTGCTACCCAACAACAGTACTCCTCCGCTAAGTCATGACTTAATTATAACTCCCGCTGAAATTAATCTTCTCATTAACCGCATGCTTCCTAAAATGAACAACTCACCCGATGGGATTTCGGGTTTCTTCATTAAAAAATGCAAAGACTCCCTATCAGTTCCGCTATCTAATATCTTCTCCAATTCTTTAACTTCAGGATATTATCCTGAACTATGGAAGTCGGGCATTATTCGACCCGTTCACAAAAAAAAGAAAACTTGCGATGTCAATAATTTCACGCCGATTACACTTGTTTGCTCTATGTCTAAAATATTTGAGAAAACATACACAATCTCGTGTATCAGCATATTGAAAGCAATAACCTTCTCCACTCCTCTCAGTCCGGTTTTAAACGAAATCGTTCAACAATAACATCCCTTATGCATGCTCATTCTCTGTATCTAACTTACTTGACCCGCAAAAGTGCTTTTGACATTTGACTCATAGACTTTTCGAAAGCCTTTGACAATGTTGACCACAGATTCTTACTTCATAAATTACGTTCGAAAGGAATAAAGTCATCGCTACTATCTCTGATCGAATCCTTTCTTGTACTTCAAAAGTTCAGATTGATTCTTGTTTCTCAAATAGTAAACTCTACAGCACAGGGGTTCCCCAGGGAAGCAACCTGGGCCCGCTTTTCTTCTCTATATTCATTAATGATATTGCAAACATCGTTCCCGCTGTTGAATGCTTCTTATATGCTGATGATCTTAAAATCTTCTCAGATAACCCTGTTCTTCTACAATCAACTCTCAACGAAGTTTCCATTTATGCTATATTTTGGTCACTACCTATCTCAGTCTCTAAATGTTATTTGATACATGATGGCTTTAACAATTCGATGACAACTTATACTATCAATGATTCAATAGTACCACCGAAAGATATTGCGAAAGATCTAGTTATTCATTTCAACAAAACCCTTTTCCTTGGAGATCACGTGAATAGAACTATCAACAAATCAGTTAAATGTATTAATATTAACCTCCGCTCTCTTGAGACACCCTCTCTAACTGTTTTGATGCGAGCATATAAGACATACATTCAACCTTTGCTTGAGTACGGTACAGAAATATGGTCTCCTAGTACCATCAGTTTGATCAATGACGTAGAAAGGGTACAGAGGAGTCTTACTCGACGATTTCTTACCCGTGCTGGTCACCTAAATCTGTCTTACATTGATCGAATGAACTTCCTCGGCATAGTTTCATTAGAATTCAGAAGAGTCATTGCTGATTTGAGTTTTCTTCCAAATGCATTCATGGAACATTCAAATTAGACTAATATTCTCTTTTTATTATCAGTCCCTCACCCTAAAGCCAGAATATATCTTTCACTCAGGCTTATTTTGCCATGTAAAATTTAAGATTCGCATACAACGTGTGCCTCTCGAATGATATATATTTGTAATAGTTCACCTGATAAAATCGTTGTCTTAGCATCTTCATATCAATTCAAAAAAACTATTTTGTCTCTTCCCTGTGATAGCATTTTTCATTTTCTAAAATTCATCTTTTATTCTCCACTACTCTTATCAGAACTCACACTCTACATACATATATATCATTTTCATGAAGAAAGTAAAGATACAATAGCTATTTTCAGAATCGCGCATTCAAGGTGATTTACTCTGTTCAAGTACGTTTTATCAACTCACTCTGTTCTAAATTTACTGTATTCTTTATATGAATACCTGTGATGATTTACTTCTACTTAACCACTGAAACCACTGGTCAGTCATCCGTTGTCATAACTATGCGATCATGTTCAAAACGAATTGAATTGACTCTGCGCCCGCCCACAAGGCTAAAATGGTGCAGTACTGGTGCAAGACCAATTCTCCTCCATGATCACATCCGCCGAATGGCCTCCGTACTCACATGATTTGAATCCCCTGGACTTCTCTGTGTGCACGGTCTTTGAGAGAAAGGCCTGTGCTTCCCTACAGAAGAATTTGGAAAGTCTGAAGCGTTCCCTACAGAAGACGTGGGAGGATCTTGACGTCGTTACCTGTTCACCACGGTGGGTGCCTTCCACAAGCGACTCCGCGCCTGTGTCGAGGAGAAAGGAGAGGTGTTTGAAATTTAAGAAAGCAGTTATATCTCAAACTATTCGAATAAACTTTGATGAAAGTTTTGTTCGATTTGCTCCATTCAAATAAGTTTTTATCGGAAAAAATACTATCCACCTGGATTTTTGGTGCTTCCTGTACATATGACAACTTGCATTAAAGTTCGTTCTCTTTTTTCGGTGCAAATCAGGAACTGTTGTGAGTTTTTTTCTGAAAGTCTTACGGAGCCACCAAACATCACCAATTATCATCAAATTCTAAGTTACACAGTTCAAAGGCAGTGACGCCTGGTTAATATGACAAGTGATTGAACTATCGCACAGATAATCGCGTCCTCAATTATATTTTCACAGGCTACATAATTGTGACCCCATCACTTTTCCCAGATTTGTCTAAACCAAGAGTGTTACGGAACCCGGTATACAAGAGTGAGCCATGTAGCAGCTCCTGGTTTCTAGGGCTGATATTTAGGGAAATCTATGTCTGAAGGATGCTCGTATTCCACCTCGAAGCAAGTTCGAGCTCGGTATTAATTACATCACGTCTATTCATGACTAAGCTTGTGTGTTCCAGAGGGCTTTCGGAGTTGAGAAGCGTCTGACGTACTATTTAAGCAAGAAGTACGGACTCAAGTTCAGGAAACTCTTTGACACCATCATTTCCCAGTTTTTCAACGAAGAAATGGTTACTTATCAAAGCTTCATGATTTTTGAGAGGTGTTACTTGAATGGGAATATCGAAAATCGTTGAGCGAGAGTGTTTACAGATCACAAAATACTGGTGGACTCGAATCACCTCAAGGCCACGTGAAGATGTTAAAGTCAAGGTTGAAATCAGATCAGTCAAATTTTTTCGCAATTAATAGCACGAAAATTTTTTTGCATACATATGTACGTATATTTGTACATGTTGAATTATCGGAAAATTCTCTCGATTAATGTTAATATCGATCAAAAACTTCCTAGAGATTTCAAGACTACTTCATTTCTGATAGTCACGGAAAAGTGACGCACGGCAGAGTATTCATCCACATGGAACACATTCAAAACTATATTCATGTAATTTTAGCTCATGATTTCGGATCTCGCCTCCCAGCCAATGTTTGTTAGGTCGAAAATTCCCTTCTTTAGAAGTTTCAAAGTTTTTTTAGGTAAAAGACTTTTGACAAACCCCGGAAACTTTTCCCACAAGCTTATAACCGAAGTTCTTCAAGTTCATGTCATTCGGTAATTTTATTGGGCTGAGGAACGGAAGATATGAAGTGTAGAAGACGATAAGGGTGTCTCCGACTATTCATAAAAACAGGGACTAATCTAGTCAATCAATCGATAAGATTATCAGACTAACGTCCCCTTTGGGGACGCTCACCAAGTTTCTATTTTTTTTAAACCGACTGTGCCAATATAGAGAAAAATTTAACAGAACAAAAATGTGTGTTGTGATAAAATATCTCTTTCATTTTCAAACATTTTCAGTTCAATTTCGAACCGGAATACATTCTATAAAAAAAACCTCCGGTTTTGGCTCATGATTCTGGTTCTTATTCGAGTATCTTTTTGGAATCATGATGATTGATGCTTTATAGCCGAAGTTTGACTTCACTCCCGTTCCTTTATCAGCATTTCACAAGATCTTTGTCATTTGCGGAGTCGTTTACGTTCTCGCCATTCTCGCCTTCGTCGCAGAATTGTTATTCTCAAGTTAGTTCTCAAGCCATCAAAAGCGGAACTTTCTTTCATGTTTTAAGATATACATATTTTAAATATTGTCTATGACCATATGAATCAAAGAAGAGTCACTTAAAACATTGACGAAAGATTCAAGAAAGTTCTGAGGGTAAAACTCCTAGTTCAAATTAGGGTTGTTTGTGGTTACTCTTACGGCACTCTGAAAAAGAGTTATTAAGTCCATGGTACTCTTACTTGAACTGATGTAGCCCGTTTAAATAAAAGTCAGGCTTTTTGAAAGAAGGCCTGTCACTAATGTTTCATTTGAGAATCCATGACATTTCCAAGGTGATAAAAACGGCACTTTTGGTTAGCTCAATACTCGGAATTTCACGGAAAAATTTGTTGACTCTAACTCAGATAATTTATTGACTTCTCTGAGTCTGGCCTAGCGAAATGAGGCAGAGAACCTGATTAGTCATCAATTTGTCCCTATTTCGGCCTCAAACCTAGTGGACCCATCCATAACGATAGATTTAAGAAATTTCGGTAGTACTTCCTCGTCCCATGCTACACACACAAGCATTAACATAGTAGAAACCCACTGCTACTACCAGGTTAGTAAAAAAGTTGTCATCATGACAAGAAGCACAATTAGAAACATGAAAAAATTTTTTTTAATACAATTTCATTTGCAGATTTCTTCGGCTATACTGATGGCACATCCAGAGTATACCCTGAGAATACTCTGCACGCGAATAAATAAGTGACTGTTGACTATTCGCTGTACAAATACAATGATTAAGAGCTGTTCCCTGTAGATATCAGTATGTCAGAACTTTATCTCTTGCAATAACTTGACTCCTCAATACGGCACTATTCAACCACATTCTACATTCATTTGTCTTCAAATTCTACGTTTGTACTTTCTGTAAGGGTAAAGTTTAATCAGTTTTTCGCTCTCTAAGTGAACCGATTTCCTGCTTCTCTGACTCTGAGGTCTTTTTTACAAAATATTTACACTTCTAAAAATTCAATAACAGTTATGGTATTTCAGTGCCAATGATTATAGAGCGGATAACACCTTCTGAAGCTCCGCGATTTGTGAGTTGTTTTTTTTTTTAATCACGAAGACTAAAAAACATACACGAGTTCTCTCGGGAGAGGATTGTTCGTAGAATAATCGTGAAATGTAGAATTTTTTCTTATGAAAACCGCTAGTGATGGTAAAATTGAGGGAATCTTCCCTTAACTTTGCCTGCCACGCGGTATTTCACTAGTTTCTTTATTCGGCTACAGAAACACGAAAATTATTCAGAAACGAAAATTATGAAAAAAACACGAAAAGTAAACACGAAAAAATAATTTTGAAAAAGAGATTAAAAATTAAAAAAGAAAGAGAGGAAATAGTTAAGAAAAACCAACAAATACACTGAACTAAGTAAAACAACTAACAACAAGGTGAAGGCAAGAAGGCGGAGGTAGTTTAGTCGACTGCTCACTTGAGCGTATTTCAGAAGAACAATTTAAAACGATCACGAAAACACTATTCTTATCACAAGCCGCACCGTGATGGTTTGCCCCATATAACGGACATCTGGACGAGTTGCATGGGCGTGCCCGGTGAAGGAAGCACATGCAAGTTAAACATCTCCCAGAGTTTCTAATGATGTTCAATCTGATCTGGAGGGAATTTATTGCCTGAAGTTCTGAAGCGAGATGTTCGTGGTCTCCACAAAACAGGCTACCAGGCTTGAGTCTCTTGAGGGGATGAATATCAACTTTAGGCTTTGCACGATTTGACGAACGCTTGTAAGGCCTCTGGTGTTCGTTCGCCTTCTCTCTTGGGCACCAAGGCCTTTGGTGCTTGTGAATGGAGAATCCGGCCAGGAGCCTCTGCTTGACGCGCGAGAATGCGGTCTACCCTCCCGGACAAACTTTCCGGAGTCGCTTGGATTGTCTCCAACATTGTGTCAAATCTCTCGAAAGGAGGAGCTTCCTAGAAGAAAACCCACTTTTTCCCGAAGTAGAACCAAGAAAATGGATCTTGTTAAGCTAGAGAAGCTACTATGTTGAAACAGAGTATGAGACATTCTTGTGACCCAATGCTGGAAAATGAGAAAGGCTGAATCTGTTAAATTCTTCTGACCCACCACTGTCTCTTCACGACCTCGTGAAGAAGAACATATTTTCAGCGATAGAGTTTTCAGCATTACCATCATAGAATACGAAATCGACTTTGCTGCAGCATATATGACTTCTATCTATTTTCAAAAATGGTTTTAATGCAAAAATAGAATTATCTATTTGAAATTCAAAAAGGCTTGATTTCAAGTAATAGAAAACTATACTTAATTCAAAAAATATTTCAAAGAAATCAATCGAACATAATAGGCTACAACATTCAGTTCTAATAAGATTAATTCATTTCAAAAATCTATTTACATGTAATTGTCACCAGAGTGAGGCTGGGGCGGGCCGCCCACTCAAAGGCGCGCTGCTCTCCAGAATTCTGGATCACGTCCTGTGACGACTTGCAAGATCTTCTCGGCCTACTATCTTTTTCAGAAGAGTCTCTTCTCTTTCTTTGGGACTCAGTACTCTTCTTAGCTGCCACGACTCTCTCGGAGTGTTTTCTTCCATTAATCTCACTCTCTTTGAGCTGTAAATAAGAGTATTCCCTACTCCTCGTTGATCTCAAGCAACGGTTTTTTATACCGAGCAGAGGGGCTCATAGCTTTTTACGAATAATTCCAGCTTGGCATGAGCTATTTCAACGTTTTTCTTCACTCTGGCTAGATTTCTGTTAGCTGAGTCTTCTCTGAACCTAGCCTGCAATTCTGATTCTTTCAGCAATTTTTCTTGCTTTTCTGCAATTTGCTGATGAATTTCTGTCAATCTTCGAATGACTTGCAACAAAAGTGCTTTTCTTATAATGACAACAAACGATTTTTTTCTTTTGTCTGACGCAATGCGGCAAAAAATATCAACGTGTTCTTCATCGAGTAATTTCGCAACAGAAATCAGGAAATTTTGCAAGTCACTTGCAAGCACACTAGCAGTGTCTTGCTGTCTTGCTGTACTGGCTCACAGAAAGTTTCTTCGTGTTCTACCATGACAGCCTATGCACCATAAAGGTACAATTGAGGAAATACTCCCTTGGCTATGCCTGCCACGCGGTAATTCACCAGTTTCTTTATCCGGCTACAGAAACACGAAAATTGTACGAGAGAGAGAGAACAATTAAGAAAAAACAAACAAATACACTTAACTAAGTTTTAAAAAACTAACTACAAGTTGAAGGCGAGAAGGCGGAGGTAGTTTAGTCGACTGCTCACTTGAGCGTATTTCAGACGATTCGCGCGATTTCACTAGCGCGATTTCTACGCGGCAAAATACTAATACTCAAACTACAGTGTCACAATTTTCTGTTTAGAAGACAAATTTATAACAATGGTAGCTAATTCTAGCTACACAACTCAGGTTTTTTTTATTTTCTTCAGAAAATACTGTTAATGCTATTTGATGAAGTTGCATCATTCGTTTTATGAGCACCTACAGCGGTTCAGGATTTCAGCAACATCAGCAATTTAATGTCAAACAGCTCAAATTTCGGTTAGTAATTTTTTTCCGTTGGAACAAAGCTTTTTTATTCTCTTTCTTTTTCATCCCTCGATTGCTACGTTTTATACTTGCTCGTCCCAATGTAGTTAGGTTATTGCGGCAGAAATTTTTTTTTTCTGTGCGATAGTTCAATCAATTTTCATCTGAACCAGGCTTCGCTGCCTTTAAACTGTGTAACTTAGCATTTAAAGATTTATCATCCATCTTCCATCTCTCTGATGCATTAATCGTGAATTCTGGAGTCACGCTTCATTCATGACGCAATGGCTTGATAAGCATGCGTGACTAAGAGATTAAGGCATATGAGCCTTTCAAATAACACTATCGCATGGTATAACAATGTGTCCCCGTTCTCTAATGGTAACGCGCGCTCCCGGTTTGAGTCGAGATGGCTGGGTTCGATCCCGCCCGGTGGACTAGCTTTTTTCTGTGCGATATTTCAACCGTTCTTTTGTTGACTTTCTTGTGTTCATATTCAAAGGGACTAGCAAACCAGTATATCGATTCCATTAAGCTTAACTTTTCATAATTTTATTTTAGAGGATGAAGACAAGAAAGGGCTAGCTACTCCTCGAACAAATCATCCAATAAATTTTAGATATTTGTTAATGCTTTCTAAATCTCTATCCAATGATAATTGATGGGTTTTTTTCGGGAAAAAACTTTTCTCATATCAATTCTTTTATCGCTTGTACCAGCCACCGGTGATATACAGACTCCCTCTGTGAATTGAGCTTGCGTTTATGTTTATTTTCTGATTTTCCAAAAACGTTCTAAACATATTATCTATTGCAACAAAGTAAAGATACGTCAAATTTTGCAGACCTATTCCACATTCTCAAAGCCTTCCGCAAACTTCTTTGGCTTCAACGGACACTTGGAAGAGGAATCAGCCGCCACGTCGTCTATACTCCTTTTGCTTCGTCTCTGCTTTCTTCTTCGTCTTCCTCATCTACTCCTCTGGATTCAAGGGTAACGCCGTCGTAACTGAGACGAAGCCCTTCTTGTAAGTGAATCATCAACAAAAATTATAGTCGGAAGCAAAAGGCGAGAATAAACCTTTTTGAATTTTAAAAAACTTTTACTGTAAGAGTGTTCCAAATACTCATGTTTTATATATTCACTATATATTCATAATATTCCAGTTCAATGCATAGGAACATGATTGGTTGATGGGTGGGAAAGTTTACCGGGGAACTTCTATGCGAAAATTTTATGAAAAAAAGACAATCTTCACTCAGCAAATTAGAATCAAAATATGTTATTTTCATCGATTTCTTCTGTCAAATTTTTTCGAAAAGGTTAGAGAGAGACTAAAAAACTTAATTCCAGGACGCTACGAGAGTTGATGAAACTCTTTAAGAGCGGCAACTACATTCTAGGCACGCAAGCTATTTCATTGATCAAAGCACCAGTGGTTTGTCTTTTCTGAATCATCCTTTTTTTCATTCATTTCTAATTAATTAAAACTTCATTTGATTCACTCATCATCCCATTCAAAAGCACTTACTTTAGGAAATGATACAGTAAGAAAAAATGTCATACAATGGTTACTGCATTACGGTAATCGGATACTCAATTTTGATCTATAACTCAACCGTTGCATGTGGAAAAGCTGATTCATCAATGAAGCTATATTCCAAACTTATCAATAGGTATATGTCTAACCGAAAGCGGAAGAACATTAAATTATAAATAAAAAATAACATATGTAGAACCGTATAATGCTTAATTAGTTTTCTGCAGCTCGAAGAAATGTTTGGCAAACCAATTACACCCAACGAAGGATCTGTCATAATCGAGAAAGATCCGCTAAAGTTTTTGAGCATGGTTAGAGTCATGTTTCGATAAAAGTTCGAAAAGCATTTGAAACTGTAACCATGTCAGTGAGAAGTTCTCTACTGCCATACAAAAGCGCAACCGGAAAAGCCTGAAAAGCGCTTTTATGGAAAAGTTTACTTCTGTGAAGACAAACCAGTTCTCTTCTTAAACCATTTTCAAATCATTCGATATTTTATGTCTAGGCGAAATAAATTACTAACTATGGAAAGGTAATTTTGGTATGGACTAGCACTAGTAGGCACTCTTCCTGGCTCAAAACTACCGAGAAAAAAACTTATTGATTTGGTGTTAGAGAAAAGTTTTGGAACAAATGACAAACTACTCTTCAATCTTCAGTAGTAAGGTTTTCAGTTGTGCAATTGAGAATGTGAACTTTAGATAATTCTGTGAAGAGCAGCGAAAACACTAGGTTTTTTCGAAACTGACCACATCTTGTTTTTGATATTTATTGACTCAGAAGCATAAATAGATGCCTCGAAAGTTCAAACCTCTAGTGAATATTTTTTTCTTCGTGGAATGCATAAAACGTTAAGAGCAAGAGAAAATTCAATATTGAGAAAGTGCATGAGAGACTGAAATGGATTAAATTATGACAGGGTGTGAGGTCCTTTTTTATCATTTCAATTATGTCAGAGGTGTTCGAAGCCTTTTTTTTAAAACGCTCCTCTTGTTTTTTCATTCTAAGTCTTTTATCGATAGCATAGGTTTGTTGCAGCCCTGTCGGAAGAAAAACACGATCATATACATCAACAACTATTTGACAATGAGTGTCTCCGCGAGGGCAGCAAATGCATGCCCCCTCACTCGGTCAGTCATTATCTGTACCTGTCATTATCTGTCATTATCATTATCTGTACCATGAATGGGCCTTGACTTTTCCCTGTCAGTCATGAATGATCCTTGCCCCCGCTCTGTCCGTCATAAATAAGCCTTGCTTTCGCCCTGTCAGTCATGCATGATCCTTTTCTTGACCCTGTCAGTCAAGAATGATTCTTGCTTTAGCCCTGTCAGTCATGCCAAATGTGCGTATGCGACATGAATATGACAAACTTCTGAATAGTCCGAATGAATCGGAGCGGTAAGTTTTTGAATTCTCAACTTATTCATGACCATTTCCGACCTTATCGTTGTAAAAAACACTCACCAATGCTATCTGGAACTTTGAAAACACAGCGTTCTAAATTCCAACACATATCTGTATTCTCTCATTCGTCTCCCTCCGTGCACGGTTTCTCCTTGCACCGTCTCTTCCCTCGTCTGTGAGAGTCCTTTCCCGAGAAGATTTGGCGCTCCGGGATCGTAGCGCCATCATGAGCGACAGAAGAATGAGATGGAGGGACGACTTTGTCAAAGCCGTTAGTCTCCAATTCCTAAGGAAGGAAGAGAACGCTGAGGAATGGAGTCGTCACATGTCGCAACAGATCCCATAATCGATGATGTTATATTACCGATGTGGTTTGCTGATCTTGATAAAGCGTTTAAATTGAAAAAATCGAATCTGTATAGAAAAGCGCTCGGTTAAAAGATGAAGCAGAAAAAAACAGTTTAGAAATTATGAGCCGGGTCCCTTCTGCCAATTGAAATTCTTTATTTTAGAGTAGACACGTCGGGGGAGCCGTTCAGCCAGGAGACTCGCATTGGTCAGGTTTGTTGTTTAGTAAATTTTATTTACACATCAGTACATGGTTTCGGGGTTTATCATTTGTCAGGTGTCAACTTGAGGCTCTGAGCTACCAAACATTATCAATTATCTTCAAATTCCAAGTCACACAGTATAAAGGCAGTGACGCCTGGTTAAGATGACAAGTGATTCAACTATCGCTCAGTTATCAATTATCTTTTCACAGGCTACATATCAAACCTATGTATATTCATGTAATTTAAGCTCATGATTTCGGATCTCGCCTCCCAGCGAATTTTTGTTAGGTCGAAAATTCCCTTCTTTTGAAGTTTCAAAGATTTTGTTTGGTGAAAGATTTTTGACAAACCCCGAAAACTTTCCCCACAAACTTATAACCGAAGTTCTTCAAGTTCGTGTCATTCGGTTTTTTTATTAGGCATTAAGCTGAGGAACAGAAGATGTTGAAGTGTAGTATACGATAAGGGTGTCTCCGACTACTCTTAAAAACAGGGACTAATCTAGTCTATCAATCGATAAGATTATCAGAGAGGTTTTCAGGACATACAGAGTTCACTGCTAGTATGAATCACCAAGTTTCTTTTTTTTAAACCGAGTGTGCCAATATAGAGAAAAACATAATAGAACAAAATTGTGTGTTATGAATAAATATCTCTTTCATTTTTCAAACACTTTCAGTTCAATTTCGAACCGGGAGACATTCTACCAAAAAAAAACCTCCGGTTTGGGCTCATGATTCTAGTTCTTATTCGAGTATCTTTTTGAAATCATGATGATTGATGCTTTATAGCCGAAGTTTGACTCCACTCCCGTTCCTTTATCAGCATTTCACAAGATCTTTGTCATTTGCGGAGTCGTTTACGTTCTCGCCGTGATCGCCTTCGTCGCAGAATTGTTATTCTCAAGTTAGTTCTCAAGCCGTCAAAAGCGGAACTTTCTTTCATGTTTTAAGATATACATATTTTAAATATTGTCTATGACCATATGAATCAAAGAAGAGTCATTTAAAACATTGACGAATGATTCAAGAAAGTTCTCAGGGTAAAACTCCCACATCAAATTAGGGTTATTTGAACTTCATTCTTCTGAAGAGTATTTGAGAAGATTCTTGCCAGTTACATTTGTTTTCCATGTGAATCGAATGAGATAATAACTGATGAGCAAAAGAAAACGTTCAATGGAGCAATTGATGATATTATTTTGAGACTACAGAAATGTAATGAAATAGACAGAAAACGTTTTATTGATGTTATTTACTTTGATTTTGCCAAGGCTTTCGATAAGGTCTCTCATACTAAGTTAATACAAAAACTAAAGGGGTATAATTTCTCGATGAAAATAGTAAAGTGGATTGAAGCATACCTGAGTAACAGAACCTTTCAAGTTGAAGTGAATGATTCTTTTTCTGAGTCCCTTCCTGTCATTAGCGGAGTACCCCAAGGTAGTATATTAGATCCACTTTTATTTATAATATACACTGCTGATATAGTAAAACCGATTATTGACTTAGATTGTCAAACAATGTTGTACGCTGATGATATGAAAATATTTAGATCCTTGAAGAAATCAGACAATCATCACTCCTTGAAGCTCGCGATAGACTTTGTGAACGAATGGTCTAACACTTGGCAGCTCAGTTTAGCTCCTAAGAAACGTTCTTGCTTGAGAATTGGTTACATCAGAAGCCCTCACTATCCGTACTCCCTCAAATGTATCCCAATACCTTGCGTTTATAACGTTCGCGATCTCGGTTTCTTAAATGATCCAGAGCTATCTTTCAGCTACATCTTCAAACTACAAAAATTAAACTCATGAATCTGAACGCAATTAACGTGTCCTTATTGAAGTCATTGAATGTTAAACGAATTTCAAGTTTTGAGGACTCTGTTCAAGAGTTCATTGTCGATGGTTTATAATATGAAACAATAATATTTTTCTCTATGGGATTGGTGAGGTCACTATAAATAGATTACACGTGCGGCTGAAATGATTAGAGTTGCAATAGTGAGTTGATGTTCCGAGGAGAAAGGAGATATGATTTGGAAGATAAGACCTCAAACTATCTAACTTCTGCTAGATCAGGCTATCTTACTTCTGCTAGATCAGACTATCTTACTTCTGCTAGATCAGACTATCTTACTTCTGCTAGATCATACTATCTTACTTCTGCTAGATCAGACTATCTTACTTCTGCTAGAAACCAGCTTCATACCGAAGAGCGAAAATATGCACGACGGTTTAATGAATTGATGAGATGAAAGAGTCTAAGAACTTTGGTGATCACTCATCTGAACATTTATTATTTCAAAAAGTTCAAACCGCTTTTTAATAACCCTTTGGTCTCCCATTCATGTCAGGTTTTATGTAGAAGAAGGATGAGCACTCCATTACTCTTTCCAAGTCGTACCAAATTCAATTTTTTTTCTGTTTTACAGCTATCAAACCATTTTATTGTATGATTTACTTGAGTGATGACCTAACAAGTTATCCTCTCGTGAGAAAGGAAAACTTAGATTTGAAGTTAGAGATACAAAATTTTGAACATTCTGAAGTTTGGTTGATACTTCAATCTGTCATAACCCGCTGGCTTCGAAGAAACGACTCACATTCGAATCTAACAATATTCAATTCCACTCCATTCAACCTTTTTTGATTTCTTAATCAAATATTTCACCCTCTGTGAGATAATTATTATATGCATACAGAAGCAAAGCATGGTCTAGGCGTATTGTTTCTAGTGTAGGACAAATGATCTCGAAAAAAACCTTAATAGATCCCGCGAATATTAGCTCAATGAGAAGAAACCTCAGGCAGTTCGGACTCATAGAGGGTTCTAGATTAATCCTCGAATATACCAACTCAAGTCGGATTAAATACCATTTACACCGAAGTCTTGAGAATTTTTGATAACTGGTATTTTTACGAAGATTTCATGAGCAGAACCTTCACAGTCTTTGAAAAAAAATATCACGAGAATAAATACTTCGAAAATGTAAAACTCAATAGAATCATAAATTACCCACAGTGAGATTACCATAACCAATAGTGAAACTTTCCAGCAGCATCTCCTGAAACTCCCTCATGGCTCGCTACTCCCGAATCCCTTAGTGAAAGATTAAAGTCGATAAGTTGTAACAACCATTGGAATTTGTTTTTCACGCTGTTCATTC
>OZ057403.1:9178237-9283277 GCA_964056735.1 Allodiplogaster pararmata
GGAAGTACGACCTTGACATGGCTTAGAAGTATACATTCTACTAATTGGAATATCCAAGAAACCGTTAAGAATCTTATAAGCGAACAAAATGTCGGTTTTAGTTCTCCGAGACATCAAAGTTTCTAGCTGGAACATTCTAAGTCTCATGTTATACGCAGGAGCTGGTAGGACTGATGTTTGTGTACGGCATCGAATGAACAGTAACCTAGTGAACGTATGTTGAACTCTTTCAATTTTCCTAGTCAGTGTAACCTTGTAAGGAGACCAAACAGGCGAAGCAAACTCTAACAGAGGGAGAATGAAAGTTTTGTTAGAACGGATGTATGGCACTGGATCTTTAATGCAAAGAGCACGAAACAAAGCATAAACAGATCGCAGAGCACGCCTTGTCATCTGTTAAATATGAAAGTCCATAGGACAAGTCCATACCAATGAAAACTCCTAAGTCTCGTGTAGGTGAATCTGCGATCTTGAACGGAATCACTTTTTGGGCATTATTTCTCACGAAATATGGTAGACGAGGATTTAACTTACCAAGGTGTAGTACATTACACTTGCTGCTTGCAACTGACAGTTGCCATTCGTCACAAAAAGATTCAATAGCAAGTGCAGCCGATGAAAGTTGAGAGTGAGTGAGGCTAGGGTCAGTCGGAGAGAAAGTTACGAACAGTTTGATATCGTCGGCGAATAGACTAGTTGTTAAAAGATGCAAATGAGCAAACCTCGATGTCAAACCCGCAATGTAGAGAGAGAATAGAATAGGGCCAAGTACCGATCCTTGTGGAACACCAGAAGAAATCTAGAAAATATCAGAGAAACTGTTATTAACACGAACACGGGAGAAGCGAACTTTGAGAAAGGATTCAAACCACTTTAACAAGCTAGACCTAAACCCTAAATTATAAAGAACACACAACAACTTATCGTGAGAAACGGTATCAAATGCTTTAGCGAAGTCATGTACAGAACATCTACAGCATTCCTAGCATCAAGAGCTCTATGCCAAGCTTGAGTAAATTTGACAAGATTCGCCTCTACAGACTTACGAGAACGAAAGCCATGTTGACAGTTGGGTATTAGACTGAAAACATTGCACCAATGCAATATGTATGGTTTAAGACATCGTTCTAAAACCTTAGATGCAACGGGAGAAATCGTAATTGGACTAAAATGTTCTAAAGAACTTGGCGGTGGAATTTTATTAATCGGAATAACAATACTATCTTTCCAGATTTCAGGAATCATGCCTAGCTTTAATGAGAAATTGAGAATGAACGAGAGAGGCTTTGCTAGTACTCGAGCACAATTCTTGAAAATTATAGAGGGCACAGAGTCTGATGGTAGGAAACATGAAGCTTTCAAACGCTTAAGTTGCCTGAATACTTCTTGTGGAATGATTAGACAATCTGAGATGTAATGAGTATTTGGCAAATCCATATTAGGAGTGGAACCATTGTCCTGAACAAATACTGACGAGAAATGTGAAGCTAAATCATTTGCTTTTGCCTTATCAGAAACCACAGGAGCCCCGTTAACAGTTATACAACCAATGCGATTAGACTGTTTCAGCTTGTTACTCACAAAACGATACAAATTCTTTGTCGACTTCAAAAGCTTCAGCTTGTTAACTTCTACTTCAATCCTTTTGCATATCCTTCTATACTCGGCAACGACCGGCTCACAGTTGAGTTTGCGGAATAAAGGAGACTTATGGAGCGTTAGAATATCACTTTTCACTTTGCTAACTGATTTTTTTTCCTGCTAACTGATTTTCTGCTATCTGGTTTTTTTGAACACTCTCTCGCTGCAAGAAAAAAGACAACGCTGCTCATGTCTCGAACGTTATATTTCTCTCACTAATTGTACACATTTTAGGTTCTTTCTTTTTACCGTAGTCCGTGTTTTCGTGGTGAGACATTGGAGCGTTCAAAAAAACCAGATAGCAGAAAATCAGTTAGCAGAAAAAAAAATTAGTTAGCAAAGTGAAAAGTGATATTCTAACGCTCCATTATACTTCAACTTTTTCAAAATATGCTAGGGATAGGATTCGAAGGGTTGTTTAAGTCTAAGTATAGGAGTATGTGCAGAAATGAGAGGGAGCAGACTGTTAAGAAAATGAGCATAGAGATCATTGATATCGAGGAAATCGTCAAATACAATATTACATGAAATAAAAGATATATCGGCAATCAATGATTGAAAATCGCAGCGGTTATAGTCTAGGCTAGGCTCGTATAATGTGGAACGTGTATCAAAAGAGATTTTGAAAGACACAAGGACAAATCATTCACGAGGTAATGATCACACAACGGAGAAAAGAGAGATGAGACATTACATTGAGAGACTGTATCCGTGGGGCCAATAACAACATCGAGAATGTTACTGCCATGGGTCGCTGTCTTGACAAATTGCTCGAATGACAAATCATTCACGAGGTCAATAAGCAACTTATGTTGGCCTGAAGCGGAAGAGGGGTTTGACCAATCGATAGCCAAGTTTAAGTCACCGCAAAGTATGGATGCATAAGGGACACACAGCCAATCAGTAACACTTTTAAATAGCAAAGTATTTTGTTCTTTACTAGTATTTGGTGGTCTATAAACGAGAACAATGCGAAGTGAGTTACTTGAACTCGGAGAATGAACATCTAATGCAATCAGGTCAGACGAAACCGTCTTAGTAAGTGTAGCACATGATATCGCGAGGTGATCACGACAAATAGCAACAACTCCACCACCTTTTTTTACTAGAACGGTCAGAACGGAAAACAGCATAGGGCAAATGCGCTACTAATTCGGAATCAACTATCTTAGGGCTCAACCGTGACTCACAAATTGAAAGCAAATCAGGTTTAAAAATAGAAAGAAAAATTTGCAAACCATGAAGCTTATTCACCAAAGAACGAGCATTCAATAAAACACGATACAAACCCGAAGAGCTGCCTAGACGATCCGGTTTACCCGCACTGCAGCTGGAGAAGACGAAAGAGGCTGCGAGACGGCCGGAGGATTCGAGGAGGTGTTCACAGGCATCGGTGGGGGTAGTGTGCTTCGAGTCCTTGTCGCAATGTCTGCTTTCACCCAAAGTTGGTCGCGGTAGATTACCCATCCTTGGAACGGGCTAGTTCTTTTGAGACAAAGCAGTTGAGCCCGCATCTTTCTCCAATCCTCTCTTTCCGACGATGTCATGCTCTTCCTCACGTAGACTCCTTGCCACTCGGATAGGACTCGTAGCGATTGTCCAGAACGGAGAGCCCTCAAAACATGACCTCGCGTCGGGAGAACCACTTTCATTAAGCGGGGATGTTCATTAGGTCTTCCCATTCGAAATGTCGTTTGTGGATGAGCTTCAACTTCAAGGGCGGCGAGCAGAAGAGAGACTTGATTATCGTCGTGTACCATGCGTACATTGATTTCGGTACTTGCAGACTCTTGGAGGCCGCAGATCACAATTGATCTCTCCCGGATGTGTCTTTCGTAACTCGTTTCTTCATCACTTGACTTTTGATGAAGTTTTGCGGGAATCGGCGTAGGACTTGCATTCGTAGTATTAGATGAACACCGGCAATTAGACGCGGAAATCTGCTCCACTGTGGTGGAGAGGGTGATCAAGAGGCTGGAAATCGTTTCTCACAAGCCTTTAGGAACACCAGATGGGATTCCTCCATTCGCAAAGCTGAGGGTCTCATTGATGATTGTCGAGATACCAAGTCCAGCAGAGTTGATTGAAGGGGAAGTGGGAGTTTAGCGCTTATTATTAGCTCTAGTTGTTGGCATTTCAAGAGAGAAAACTAGGTCACCGCTCTCTTTGAAGACAATGCGTGTAATGAAACATAACGAAATGGATCAATAAAAAGATGGTAAAAATTTTATTGGAAGAAAAAACTTCTTTTTTTTTACTTTTCAGCTTAAAAAAACACTTTTTGTGATTTTTTCTGCCCAGATCTGACCGTGAACCAATCGCATTCCACTGTAATACGTGGAGAGAAAATGAGCATTACGAAATCACCACTCTCTTCAACTTACACTAGAGAAGAATTTAGTTTTGAAATCAAAGCTCCATTACTTTTCGAAGTTTTACTTAGCCGCTTATTTATTGATCATAATACTTGATCGCAATAACACTCTGGATGAGACAATTAGCGAGTAAATTAGAAAAAAACATATGCAATTATTGTCGATTGGCTTTTAATTTATGTCTCATATCAGTGAAAAAAACAACTATGCTAGCTGTACTGTTCAGAGTTGAATTTAATTCAATTTCCTTATTATTGACTGAAATAGGTTCTTTTGTTGACTTTATTTTCTTCATATTCGAAGGGACTAGCCAACCAGTATATCGATTCCATTGAGGTTCATTCTTCCACAAATTCATATTAGAGGATGAAGACACGAGAGGGCTAGCTACTCCTCGAACAAATCATTTAATAAGTTATATGTAGGTCGTTTCCATAGTAGCGACCACAATGCAGTTACTTTTGAGCTGTCATTTACAGTCAATACCAGATCGGTTCCATCAGCTTTCAAACTGTTCACTAAAGCTAACTGGCTGTCTATTGAAAGTGAACTAGTCTTTCATGACACTAATGCTTTCTTTGATGAATGTTGAGTCTGCAAACAATTATCTTGTTTCTTTCATAGGCTCGCTTATTGAGAGCTACGTTCCCTTGGTAGACCGTAAAGACTCATCATTTCGCTACCCAAAGGTTCTTCGTGAAATGTACTCTAAGCTGCAACGTATCTCTAAGAAATCTCCTTATTCTCATTTTTGTATAAGGAAATCTGCTGAATTCGAAAAGATGTTGCATAGCTTTGAATATGATCAGGAAGCTAAACTTGTACTGCGAGGAAATCAAAAGTCCTTTTTCGCTGCCTGTAGAAATCGTTTAAGTATGAATGTCAACCTAGCCATTCCTACTCTGTTAGATAATCAGAGGCAAGAGATAATATTGTCATCGGATAAGGCGAATGCCTTTTCTGAATACTTCGCTTCCGTGTTTTCCGAACCTATCCATGGTCCATTAAGAAATCCATCCTGCACTAGAGTAATTGAGAGAATGAGTGTTGATTGTTTTACTGAGGAAATGGTTTTGAAAGCCCTTTCATCTCTTTCAGCCAAATGCAATACCTCTCCCGACGGGATACCAAATATCCTTTTGAAGAAATGTAGATTCGCTCTTGTGAAACCTTTATGCATTTTATTCAATAACAGTCTGCTTTCTGGCTCAGTGCCTTCTATTTGGAAGCGATCAATTGTTAAACCAGTACACAAATCTGGTTCTCGCAATCTGTTAAATAATTACAGACCTATATCGTTATGTTGCTCGTTATCCAAGATTATGGAAAAAATCGTTTTTGCCTTAGTTTATTCGTATTTAGAAGAATCAAAGCTATTGTCTCCATATCAAGCAGGCTTTAGAGCGAGAAAGTCTACCGTAACATCTTTGGTAGAATCTCATTCTTTTGTTGTTGATTCTTTGGCTCAAGGGTTTTCAGTTGATGTTATTTTCCTCGATATTCGTAAAGCGTTCGATACTGTAGATCATAGGCTGCTTTTATATCAGGTTCATTCGTTCGGTATCTCCTCTAATATTGTCAATTGGCTTAGTAGCTATTTAAGTAATCGAACTCAATCAGTCTTAATCGATAATGTGCTATCTCAGCCCATGCCTGTTATTTCAGGTGTGCCTCAAGGCTCTTCCCTTGGTCCTTTACTATTCCTTATGTATATTGATTCAGTGAAGGAAGCGATACCTCCTAACCTTCGATTCGGTTTGTATGCAGACGATATAAAAATTATGGGTCGTGTTCCCTCTTCTAGCCATGATATCCAAGTCGCTCTTGATCTTGTTACCGCTTGGTGTTCGGAATGGAACTTGTCTTTGTCGACATCTAAATGCAGTGTTTTGCATTTAGGACCCCGAAATCCTTCTGTTGTATACCGTATAAATGGTCTCCCTTTAACTGTTGACGAGATAGCTAAAGATCTTGGAGTTACTATTTCCGATGAATTCTCGTACAAACACCATATTGTCGATAAGTGTAAGAGAGCTTCCGCTGTTGTCAACATGTTATTTAAAGCTTTCAAAATCTATATGTCCGACCCATTATCGAATACGCAAGTGAGTTGTGGAATTCATCTTCCTCGGGCCTTGTTAAGTTGATTGAGAAAGTCCAACGCTCTTTCACGAGGAGAGTACGAGGAAGAGTCCGTCACCCTAAGCTTCCGTATTCCCAGAGGCTTTCAATGCTAAGCCTTCAGAGCCTCGAGTACCGTCGTGCTATCTCTGATCTACTTTTTATTCATAAATGTTTACATAACAGCTTAGACATAGACACTGATCATTTATACGAAATCTCGGCTGTTCAGCGTTTCACTCGGCATTCGCATCTTCTAAGACTTATTCCTCCTCACCGCATCAATAAGACCTCTTTATCGACATGTGTTTCCCGTCAAATGTCTGTTTGGAACTCTCTTCCATTCGATGTTATCAACGAAGCTAGTAGCCTTAAATTTAGAAAGCAACTTCTTTCGTTGCCTGTGAATGTGATTGTGCCAGTTAGTCTTGTTTCTGATACTTAATTAAGACTTGTTATTTTTCATCATTATCACAGCCCCCCCTATTTTCCCCTTTACACACCGCCACTAAGCTTTATGTGTAATGTAGTCCATGCATACCTCTGTTTATATGTATGTAATTTGCCTTTGTCTTAAATACCTACATGCTTGGAATAAAGAATGAATGAATGAATAAATTTTAGATATTTGTTAATGCTTTCTAAATCTCTATCCAATGATCATTGACGGGTTTTTTCGGGAAATTTTTTTTCTCATATCAGTTCTTTTCTCGCTTTTACCAGCCACCGTTGATATACAAACTCCCTCTCTGAATTGAGCTTGCGTTTATGTTTACTTTCTTAGTTTCCAAAAACGTTATAAACTTATTATCCATTGCACCAAAGTAAAGATACGTAAATTTTGCAGACCTATTCCACATTCTCAAAGCCTTCCGCAAACTTTTTTGGCTTCAATGGACACTTGGAAGAGGAATCAGCCGCCACGTCGTCTATACTCATTTTGCTTTGTCTCTGCTTTCTTCTTCGTCTTCCTCATCTACTCCTCTGCATTCGCGGGCAACGCCGTCTTAACTGAGACGAAGCCCTTCTTGTAAGTAAATCATCAACGAGAATTATAGTCGGAAGCAACAGGATTGGTGAATGAGTTTAACAGTTTACCGGAGAACTTCAATCCACAAATTTTATGAAAACACAATCTTCTCCCCGCAAATTAGGTTCATGAGGTGTTGTTTTTATCTATTTCTTCTGTCAATTTTTTTTCTCGAAAAGGTTAGAGAGAGACTAAAAAACTTAATTTCAGGACGCTGCGAGAGTTGGTAGAACTCTTTAAGAGCGGCAACTACACTATAGGCCTTCCAGAAAATGCCGTGCTCAAACCACCTTTGGTTTGTCTTTTCTGAATCATCCATTTTTTCATTCGTTTCTAATTAATTAAACCTTCATTTCACTCACGCATCATCCCATTCAAAAGCTCTTATTTTAGGAAATGATACAGTAAGAAAAAAATGTCATACATTGGTTACTGCATTACGGTAATCGGATACTCAATTTCGATCTATAACTCGACCGTTGCATGCGGAAAAGCTGATTCATCAACTAAGCTTTATTCCAAACTTACCAATAGGTATATGTCTAACCGAACGCGAAAGAACATTACTTTTCATATGAAAACATGTGTAAAAACGTATCATGCTTAACTTGTTCTCTGCAGATCGAAGAATTGTTTGGCAAACCAACACCCAACGAAGGATCTTTCATAATCGAGCCCGATCCGCAAAAATTTATGAGCTTGGTTAGAGGTTTTGAACGTTTCATGTTAGAGAAGGTGAAGAACTATTATACTCGCCGAGTATACAATCGCTCCTTCAATACCTCCTACAGTCACATGCCTTCTATTAAAATAAGAAACTCTAAGCTTGGACTTCAGAATTGATAGGAGGGAAACGAATAGAGACTTGATAAGAGGGAAAATAATAGGAGGGAAAAAAAGTGATAGGATGGAAACGAATGATTTTCATCTTTTAAACAAGCTTATATCTGGTAGAGTAATTCTTTCTCAGAAAAGACGAAGTTTTTATAAATTAAATGTTTCCACGACTCAAGGCTCAAAATTAAAAATTCAATATAAAACTCCTCGCACTAATTGCAGGAAGTTTAGTTTCGCTATAAGATTTGCTCGATTGTATTTACAGACGCACGGATTCATTGTTCAATTTCATTGTGTTTACCTTTATATTTTCTATGTAAATATTCTCTACAACATTATGTATAATGTATAAATGTGTCTACCACATGATTCTTTCCACTTAGCAAAAAGTTCAAAAGTTCAAAGTTCATGTTTCGATGAAAGTTCAAAAACTATTTGAAACTGTAACCATGTCAGTGAGAAGTTCTAGACTACCATACGAAAGCACAACCTGACAAACCTGAAAAGTGCTTTTATGAAAAAGTTTACTTCTGTGAATACACACCAATTCTCTTCTTGAACGATTTCCAAATCATTCATTATTTTATGTCCATGTGAAAGAAATGAATAACTATGGAAAGGTAATTGGAGTATGGACTCGCACTAGTAGGAACTCTTCCTGCCTCAAAAACTGCCGAGAAAAAAACTTAAGTGATAGATTGTTAAGGAAAATTTTTGGAACAAATAACAAACTACTCTTCAATCTTCAGTAGTAAAGTTTTCAGTTGTGCAATTAAGAATGTAAATTCGAGATTTTTCTGTGAGGAGCAGCGAAAACACTAGTTTTTTTTATTGAGCATATATTGTTCTTAATATTTATTGACTCAGAAGCATAAATAGATGCCTCTAGTGAAATTTTTTTCGTGAAATGCATAAAACGGAAAGAGCACGGGAAAATTCAATATTGAGGAAGTTCATGAGGTACTGAAATTGATTAAATTATGTATGGATGTGAGGTCCTTTTTTAATATGTCATTTATGTCGGAGGTGTTCAAAGCCTTTTTAAACACTCCTTTTTTTTTCTTCTTTTAAGTCTTTTATCAATAGCATAGGTTTGTTGCAGCCCTGTCGGAAGAAAAACACGGTCCTGTTCATCGAAAACTATATTACAATGAGTGTCTCCGCGAGGGCAAGAAATGCATGCCCCCTCACTCGGTCAGTTTTCATATGTGCCTTCGCCCTGTAAGTCATGAATGAGCCTCGCCCTTTTCCTTATCAGTCATGGATGATCCTTGCCTTCGCTCTGTCAGTCATAAAAAAAACCTTGCTGATGCCCTATCAGTCATGCGTGAACCTTGTCTTTACCCTGTCAGTCAAGAATGATTCTTGCTTTAGCCCTGTCAGTCATGCATGATCCTTGTCTTGACCCTGTCAGTCAAGAATGATTCTTGCTTTAGCCCTGTCAGTCATGCCAATTGTGCGTATGTGACATAAATATGACAAACTTCTGAAAAGTCCGAATGATTCGGAGCGGTAATTATTGAATTCACAACTTATTCATGACCATTGTAACAAACCTTCCGACCTTCTCGTTGTAACAATCACTCACCAATGCTACCAGGAACCTTGAAAACACAGCGTTCTAAATTCCAACACGTTTATGTTTAGTAAAGCGCTTGATTACAAGATTGAGCTGAAAGAAACAGCTCAGAAATTATGAGCCGGGTCCGCTCTGCCACGAAAACTTCTTTATATTATAGAGTAGATACGTCGGGGGAGCAGTTCAGCCCGGAGACTCAACTTGGTCAGGTTTGTTGTTTGGTAATTTTCATCTACATGGTTTCGGGGTTTATCATTTGTCAGGTGTCAGTCAACTTGATGCTGTTTTTTTATTTCGGTTTTTCTGATTGGTGAGTTGGGTGGTTTTACACTATTCATGTACATACTTTAGGGTGCACCAAAAGTCCAGGTGGAGGACTTTGTCATTTTTTATCTTTTTTGTTTGGTGTAGCGGTCGTGTGATTTTCCGCTTGTATCTTATCGTCTCGAGAAAGGGCCATCCTGCTTCTGTCATGGTCTGGGCCGGGATTTGCGCGACTGGCAAGACTCCACTCGTTTTCGTCGAGCAGGAAGTCAAAGTGAATGCCAATAAAACGCGGGACGCGAATGGACGTTCCAGCAAGATTCTCATTGGATGATCTCCGTTCTCTATGAGAGGTGACCCTTCCAGAGCTCTGTCAATTGATGACAAGTCTTCTCCTAATCTTTGCAACCTCACCGTTCCCCCAGTCTCTCTTCCGTTCACCGACAGTCTTGTCCGAGAAACGCTGGCCAAATTTATGCAGCCGCTTCAACAGATGACACCAACAGATTTCTGACATGAACAAAGTAATTCTGAACAAGTCACACCAACTTCTACGGATTAGTGAAGAAATTAAATCCATAAAGTCATCTGTCTCTCCGGCCACACTTAGACCCCATTTGTATTCAGCTATCGTCGAATCCACTTATCGAGACAAGGAGATGATGAAAAGGTAAACGAGCTGTTATTATCGGATTTCCAGAAGGCAGAACAGCGGAATACGCGTTCCAAAGACAAAGATATTCTCTCACGTCTCATCATCAGACTCAATTCAGATGACCTTATTAACGACCCAGAGAAGGGTAATATCAATCATCATCGTCACCCAATTGATCGCCCATGTCTCTGCTCCTTATGGCCGTCCCATGAAAATTGAGTTCTCATCGCTTGGAAAGCGTAACCTTTTTCTGGAACTTTGCAGAAAGACGAAGCACCCTTTTCCTAAAGGATGTTACTCCCGAGCTGAACGGTCGCTGGCAGAGCTTCAAGCCGAGTGAGACTCATCCGACTATCCACTAACCCATCTCTTCCCTCTGCCGAATCGGTCGACGCTCACCTAATTCATGTTTTTCCTCGTTTTGCTCAGTCTTGCAAACTAGTATCCCATCGACCAATTCCCCTCCTCCCGCCTCATCGTCACTATCCCTCTCAGCCAGCTCAACTCAACACTTCCAAATGCCATCGTCTTCGCTGGTGAACTCTGGGGCCCCGTTGGCATCTACATTCGAGGCTTCTCCAACTGACATTCCTTCTCTGGCAGAAAGCTCCATGAAGCCGCAACAAGTGAGAAGCAGACGCAATACCGCCCAACCAAAGAACTATATTCCATAGGATAGAAAGTGTGTGAGTTCTCTTAATACTATTTCTTGTTTGTTATTCAATTCACGATCCATCAAAAACAAATTATACGATCTTTCCATATACTTCGTTGCTTTAAAGCCTCTTCGTTTCTCGTCACTCAAATCTGGCTGTCTGAAGACGATCCTAGTTCTATTTTAACTGAATATTCACCATTTCAAGTATTTCGCTCAGACCGTAGCAAATGTGAACGCGAACGCGGTGGTGGCGTCGCGATTCTAATCCAAGCAATTTTTTCTCCAGTTCTGGTAGCCGAATACTCTCGGAACGATATTGAATGCATATTAGCCTATAATTACCCCAGTGCCTCTGTAACTTTTCCTTTTTTCATCAATTAGACTCATCAACTCACCACTCTGTTCTCACTCACCACTCTGTTCTCACTCACCACTCTGTTCACACTCACCACTCTGTTCTCAATATCGAGCGGTGACCTTTCTACTTGCTCCAATTAATTTCCATTTCTACTGCCTATTCGCAATTATGTCGGCCTCGACAACAAATGAAGATGCAGCTCTCCTACAAAAATCTCTGAAAGACTTTCTTGACGCGGAAGAGAAGACACCTTCTCTTCCACTCCACGTCGTACTTCTCCTGAGAACCTGCAACGCTCTTTTCGACAAGTTCTACACAAGCTCCGTCAGCCAAGAGACCATCCGAAAGGAGATCGATGAGGAGAAAAGGCTTCGCTCCGTCGTCATCGAGAGGGCTCCTGAAAACACCGATGCTCGTCCTTCCGCACAGACTCAGCACGATTCTCAACTCATTACCAGTCTTCTAGACGCATCTGGTATCGCCGTCGGTGGAATCTCTCACTTCAGAATGGGAAAGCCGCCGAATAGCCAGGAACGAGTTCGTCTAGACTTCTCAAAGTAATCTTCCCAACCAAAGGACATCAAAGACTGTTTCTTTCAAAGAGTGCCTTACTACGCAAGAATAATCAATTCCAAGGAATCAATATCCGACCCAGTCTTACTAAAGAGCAAAGAGAGAGAGAGAGTACTTGCTAAGACAAGAGAAACGTAAGTTATTATCGGAAGTAAGTTATTATCGTAAGTTATTATTATCATTCATTCTTCCTAGTTGGCTCGGTATAGAGCGGTTGCTTCCGAAAATGCCTGGCAAGCGCACCCCCCTTTCCCCTCCCCAGTGCACGCGTTGCCCAGAATATGAGAAGAAATTTGAAGATATGATGAACAAAATCTCAAGACTGGAGACAATCGTCGAAGACCTCGTCTCTCGTCTTTCAACTCTTCATACTTCTCCCCCCCTTCTCGACTCCTCAGCCCCAGACCCCCACAATCCCTTCCCTTCTCTCCATCCCACCTCATATGCTCGCCTACCAAGCTGCCGTGCGTGCAATCACTGTCGACAAGAACCTCATCGAAGAGAAAGCACAGAACCTAGTTTGTGTTGGACTTCCTGAGCAGCCCAGTGACGAAGCCACGGACAGTTCGGACCAATCTTTTCTCAAGGCCCTTTCCCTCGACCTCGGCTGCCCAGAACTTGCAAGTGCAAGGTTCAAACGATTCGGCGACCCCGTGAAGAAGCGTCGAGTTCTCAAAATCTTCCTCCAATCACCAACATTAAGAACTGAACTACTGAGGAAAATTCGAAGTCGTCGCCCGTCTTGCCTTTCTCCGCATCCACATTGCTACATAAGAGAAGACTTGACTCGCGACGGACTTGAATTGGAACGAGAAGTGAAGAAAGTGGCGCGATAGCGGAACGGCATCCCAGGAGGACAAAAGTGGAAGGTCATCGGAACTTCCTTGATTCCTATTCGGCAGTACTCCCAGACGACTTGGCAACAAGAAACGGCGACTCCGAGGATCACGGATCCGCAGATGGTGACTCCGATGGCGACTCCACGAGCTCCAGAGAGGAACAACGTGACGCAGAGAAGATAGGTCAGTGGCGGTGTCCCTATCATTAGTCATGACCTCCCTAATATCAAGTGCTTTTCAATAAATGCTCGTTCAATTCGAAATAAGTTGTACAACCTTTCTTACTTGCTCGCTTCAAATATTTATGATATGATAGCTATAAGTGAGACTTGGTTGAGTGACCAAGAAAGTGACTCGTTAATAACCGGTATGTCTAATTATCAGTTGTTCCGTTGTGATAGAAACAGTGCCTCTAAAGGTGGTGGAACAGCATTTTTGATTTCGCCTCGAGTTCCCTGTTCCTTTGTTTCTAGTTTTTCAGAAGATGGTATTGAATGCGTTTCTGTTAATGTTCTTCAAAGTTCATTTAGATCAGGAAAGTTAAGATGTATTTGTGTCTATCGATCTCCTTGTTCTCCCACTGCTTCTTTAGAAAAGTTATTGAACTACTTTGAATGTGAGCTGAATAATCCAAATGCTTCTGATAAGATCCCTGTAATGATTACTGGTGACTTCAATTTTCCGTATATCGACTGGTGTAAGCAAATATCCAACAGAAACGGTCAACATGAAATGTTTCTTGAATATATGAATGATAATTTCTTCACCCAATATGTATGTTCTCCAACTAGGAATGATAATATTCTCGATTTAGTATTTTCCAATGTGAATATTGTGTCTGATTGTAATGTAATCGGTCGATTCAATGGTAGTGACCATCACGGAGTTTCATTTAGTTTATCATTATCTGCAACTATTTCAAAATCTTCCCATTCTATTAAGCTGTTTTCTAAAGCAAATTGGCCTGCTATTGAGTATGAAATAGCTATGCAAGATTGGACTCAAATATTTGGCTTGTTAGATGTCGAATCAGCTAATAATTATCTTGTCTCTTTCATTAACTCTCTAATTGATAAGTTTGTCCCAACTGTAGATCCTAGAGACGATTTATCCCGCTATCCTTCAAATCTACGTAAGATGTTCGTTAAATTACAACGAATTTCTCGAAATGCCCCGTATTCGGATTACTGTATTAGAAAAACTTCCGAGTTTGATCAAAAGCTGAAAGAATTCGAAATTAAAAGAGAATCTCAACTGATATTACGAGGTAATCAGAAATCATTTTTCGCGGCTTGTAGGAGCCGTTTGAGTACAGCCAATAATGCTATTCCCGCTTTGATCGATAGTGATTTAAATGAAAAATTTTCCCCATCAGAGAAAGCTGATGAGTTCTCTCGCTATTTCTCGTCCGTATTTTCTGTACCTCTTCAATGTCCATTGCCTGAAATTAAATTACCAATCGTTACTGAGCCGTTCAATTTCGATTATATAACCGAAGATATGGTACTACGAGCATTATCTTCTCTTGAATCTAAGTGTAACACGTCCCCTGATTCTATTCCTAATATTGTATTGAAGAAATGTCGCTTTGCCCTGATTAAACCATTATGTATCCTATTTAATAATAGCCTTCTTACTGGCTCTGTTCCCCTACTATGGAAGAGATCTATGTATAGTAAAACCAGTACACAAGAGCAATTCCCGGAATCTAGTTACCAATTACAGACCTATTTCTCTATGCTGTTCCTTATCAAAAGTTATGGAGAAAATTATTGTTAAGGAAGTATCTTGCTATTTAGAAAAAGAGAACCTGTATCGCCCTACCAGGCTGGTTTTAGAGCTAGGAGGTCTACTGTGACCTCTTTAGTTGAATCTCATTCGTTCATTGTTGACTCGTTATCCCAAAGCATCCCTATCGATATAATATTCCTTGATATCAGTAAAGCATTTGATTCTGTTGATCATAGATTACTTCTAAATAGGATAGCATCTTTTGGTATCTCTTCTCCAATCGTTAAGTGGTTAACTGATTATCTTGTTGGCCGCTCACAAACAGTTATGATCGATAATAGTCTATCTGACCCAATTCCCGTAATATCAGGTATACCTCAAGGATCATCTTTAGGCCCGTTGTTATTCTTGTTGTACATCGACTCTGTTCAAGAAGCTATCCCCGATTCTATCAAATTCTGCTTATTCGCCGATGATATAAAGATAATGGGACGCGCTACCTCTTGTAATTATATCCAACTAGCTTTGAATCGTATAACCGATTGGTGCCTAGAGTGGAATTTGTCCCTATCCATATCTAAGTGTAATGTACTTCATCTCGGATCATCCAATTCTCGCAGCGTCTATTACATGAACAGTCAACCTCTAGTAGTTGGTAGAGTTGCCAAAGATCTTGGTGTAATCATATGTGATCGTTTCTCTTATCGTAATCATGTTGAAGACAAATGTAAAAAAAGGCTCTGCTCTTGTTAACATGATGTTAAAAGCCTTCAAGTCACCATGTCCGCCTCTTTTAACTTCAGCTTTTAAAATTTATGTCAGACCTGTTCTTGAATACGCTAGTGAGTTATGGAATCCCTCATCCCCCGGCTCAGTAAAATCTATTGAAAAAGTTCAGCGTTCGTTTACGAGAAGAATCCTAGCAAGATCTGGCCATTCCAGACTTCCCTATTCACAAAGAATCTCCATGTTAGGCCTAGAAACTCTTGAACATCGTCGTGCTATATCTGACCTATTATTTATTCATAAATGTGTCCACAAAAAATGTGAACTTGAAACTATGAACTTGTTTCAATTGTCCGCAGTACAGAGATTTTCTCGCCATTCTCATGAGCTCAGGCTAAAAACACCTCATAATATTAGCAAATGTTCTATTTCTACATGTGTTTCTCGCCAGCTATCAGTATGGAATTCATTACCTTTTGAGATCGTCAGTACACCTAATACTGCTAGTTTCAAAAAACACTTATTATCTCTGCCTACTGAAAAGATATTACCTAAACCTTTCGTTCATGACTAATATAATTGTCGATTTTAAGTATATCACCCTCCCCCCTTTTTCATCTATACCGCAACCCCTAAACACCGCCACTTAGAAGAAAGTCCATGCATTTAACTTTGTTCTTGTTTGTGTTTTCATGATATCTCATGTGCTTGGAATAAAGAAATGAAAATGAAATAAGGAAAAGACTACGTCATCTTCGATGGTGAATTGATGCCCCGGAATGAAGCAGACCAAAAGCGACGATCTCCAGCACAGCCGCGCTACTCCGCCTTTCCAAATGCTCGAAGCAGTCAGAACATAACAGTACGAGCTCCGAAGTCGGCACGAACAAGCAGCGCCCTCATTCGAAGCCAGACGAATCCTACGCCGAAGACGTCAAACTGAGATCATGTACCGGTCTGAAAGCTTTCTATTTCAATATTCGTTCAATTAAAAATAAACTTTCATTGTTCCGTTCCTTTCTTGAAATAGAGCAACCAGATGTAGTAGCTCTTAGTGAAACTTGGCTTAACTCTAGAGTAGCTGATTCAGAAATTACCGGTCTTCTTCCTTACAAAGTTATTAGAAATGATAGAGACTCTAGTGGAGGAGGTGTGGCTCTCATAATGCGGGATCATTTAACTTTCGCTAGACAATCATTTTGTGATACATGTGAAGTTGTTGCGGTTGATTTGTTCTTAGCAAACTCATTCTGTCGTATAATAGTTTGCTACCGTCCTCCAAATTACAATGCTGAACTAACTACTACATTATGCGATTTGTTAGTAGACTTAACAGCATCTTGTAACTTCCCAGCTATCGTAGTAGGAGACTTCAACAGCGACTTTTTAACTAATCCGTCAACTGTTTCTGATACGATTTTACGGTCTTTCGTAGACACTGCTGGCTATAATCTTATGCTTAATGATCCGACTCGCCATACCAAATGTATAGACTGGCTTTTGACAACTGAGAAGAATATTGTATCTAGCCCTTGCATCATTCCACCGTTTCATTCGTGTGATCATTCTGGAATTCAGTTCACCTTGCAATTTTCCTTTGCACTTCCTGAAAGCGATGTTATTCTTGATTTCGCTAGAACTGATTTTGAAGCACTGAATGAATATTTTTCAAGTATAGAATGGGAGAATCGTTTTTGACTATTTTCATGATATTTATGATTTGTATAATCGTTTCTGTAAAATAGTGCATGATGCGATAGAATTACATGTTCCGAGACGACTCCCTCGTTCTCCATTTGCCTCTTATCCTTCCTATATACATAGACTCATCAAATACAGAAATTCACTTTTTCTTGATATTACAATACCCTTCATTCGCACTATTTATATGAAAGCTAGTTCAGACCTTCTCAAACAAGTTAAGAAATGGAATAAGTATTGTGAGAGGAAAAAACTGAAGAGAGCAGCTGACCTCTATCGCCATATTGCTTCCCTCACTAAACCTAAATCAGCTCCCCCACGCTGTTTGAAAACTGCTACTGGTTGTACTGTTGTTGATTCTCTCTCGAAATGTGATTTATTAGCTTCCGAGTTTGCATCTTCTTTCACTAAAGACGATGGCTTTCTTCCTCCAATCTACGGTGATTCTATTCCTCCCCAACCAGATGATCATTTTTTCTTGCCATGTAATGTTTACCGAGTTCTCTCCAAGCTCAAACCTACTGGTAACGTCGGTGCGGATGGAATTCCTCAAATAGTTTTCAAAAAGTGTGCCAAATCACTCGCTCTTCCGCTCACTCACATTTTCAATTTCTCTTTATGGCTTGGTAAGACAACTTCCGTATGGAAACATTCTCTGATTACTGCTATCCCTAAGTCAGCGAAAGACTCTTCCCTACCGTCCTCGTATAGACCAATATCCATTATCTCCCCTGCTTCTAAAGTCATGGAACGTTTGATAAGAGCTATCATCGATGAACATTTAGCGAAATTCGAATTGTTACCTCAAAATCAACATGGTTTTCGCTCCCGTGCTTCTGTTGTTACTAATCTTTTAGTCTGTGAAGACGACTGGACACAAGATATCAGTAAAGGCTTATCTATCGATGTGATTTATCTAGACTTTACCAAAGCTTTCGATACGATAAGTATACCTAAGTTATTGACAAAACTTGCACGTTTCGGTTTGTCCCTATCTTTGATGTCTTGGCTAGAATCTTTTCTTGACGGTCGAATTTTTTCTGTACGAATGGGCAAGACAATATCTGCTCCTCAACCTGTGACATCTGGCGTGCCACAGGGTTCCGTATTAGGACCACTTCTGTTTTCTCTATACATTAGCGAATTGAATTATGTGCTTAGCCCTTATCCGAATATACGCTATCAAGCATACGCTGATGACATTAAGTTATATGTATCTCACAGTGCTCACAATATAACTGAACGAACTATCGAAATGCAGAATTGTCTAGATAATGTGTATAATTGGTGCGTAGCCAACCATCTTTCTTTATCTTCGAACAAGACCTATCATCTACGCTTAGGCAAAACTTCTCCTCCTTTCAATTATCACCTAAATAACTGTGTTTTAAAAGTATCTACTCAAGTGAGAGACCTTGGAGTCCAACTAGTACCATCTCTTCGCAGACATGACGCGATTCTTGAACGAACTATAAAGGCTACTAAAGCGATGTATGCTATGCTCCGCTCTATAAGCATCAATGATTCCCAAGTACTTGTTAAGTGTTTCAATACATATGTTCTACCTCATCTAGACTTTGCCTCTTGTCTATGGAATCCAATATACCGGAAGGATTCTGATCTCCTAGAAAAGGTTTTGAGATCTTTCTCTAGAATACTCTTTTATCGATGTTTCCCACAGCCTGATTATCCTCTCAGCCTTCCATGTTACAGAGATCGTCTGAATCTAATCGGCCTAAGTACTTTAGCCGAAAGAAGGGTGATTGCCGACCTTAAAATGGGTTGGAAGATCTTCAATGTCAAGTCTATTATTGAAAAATCACGCGTTTTCAAGAGCACCTCCTCTACCCGCACTAATATGAATGGTATTGCTATTGAATGTACTTCTTCGACGTCTAGATTCAATTGTTTCGGTTTACGTGTTTCAAGAATGTTTTACGTAATCCCGAGTGAAATACTGAATTCAAGAACAGTAGAGCAGTTTATAAATCGTCTCCGTAACGAGAATGTGATATGTGACCTGGAGAATAACTAGTAGCATTTAGATATTTGCCTTACTTTTAGATACTTGCCTTACTTTTAGATATTTGCCTTACTTTAGATATTTGCCTTACTTTTAGATATTTGCCTTACTTTAGATATTTGCCTTACTTTAGATATTTGCCTTACTTTTAGATATTTGCCTTACTTTAGATATTTGCCTTACTTGTCGCCACACTTGAATATTATTTACAATGTCTCTCACCATAACTTTGCATTGCAAAATGTCGATAAAATATATATATATATATATCAACTGTTATAAACCCCCTGAGTCCTGTTTTGACAATGTGAACTCACTCATTGACATTTTCTCACTCTACATTTATCTACCTCTCACCCCACCATTATATGCGGGGACTTCAATTTCCCACACATGAACTAGCCCTATCTCTCTGTGCCCAAAAACATCGTGCCTCGTGTGACTTTCTGCAACTCAATTAAATTAAATTGAATTAAATTCAAGTGTTTAGTATTTATAATATTGTTCCGCTCAATGTTTTCATGTTTTCAGTTGTAATGTTTATGATCTAATGTTTGGTTTGTTCCTTTAATGCTTATTATCTTCCAACTTGTTGGAATCACTATAACCCACATGATGTTTGTGTACTATCATTGTATATTATATGAACAACATGTAATAAATAAATAAATAAATAAATAAATTCGCATGTGATGAGCATTTCTCTCAGTTCGTTATGTCTCCCACTCGTGCCAATCATATCCTTGACATTGTACTAAGTGATAGAGATATAATTGATCAATGCTTCCTCGTTTCCCCGTTCTCGAAAAGTGACCATGCGTCCATATCCTTTTCTATTTCAAACTGTCTTATTTGACGTTAAAATTCCTCTCACTGTTTAGTATGAAAAAAAGCAAATTATGAGGTCATCAATAACTGTATTATCAACTACAACTGGACAATACTTCTATCCTCTCTTACAATTGATGATTCTGTTCTTTTGCTCAGACAAATATTAGATGATTTAATTTCTGCCCACGTTCCCACTAGTAAACCTAAGAAACCTCATGTGTTATATCCCAAAAAGTACGCAAATTGTTTAGTTTTTTTTTTACAGAAGAGTAAAAAGAGATCTCCGACCTCTTCAATTACAGCGAGAACTTGCAAAAAGCTTCATAAAGAGATTTTGAGGTTTGATTGCAACCGTGAGGAATTTTTTGCTTCAACTAGAAACTTCAGAAGTTAATGGTCATACTCTTCTTGTTAATGGCTTAACTCTTACAAAACCTCTTGAAGTTGCGAATGCTTTTTCTAACTTCTTTCACTATGCTCATAACCAACCAGTTCTTGGCCCCCCTCTTGCTACCCAACAACAGTACTCCTCCGCTTTATCATGACTCCATTATAACTCCCGCTGAAATTAATCTTCTTATAAACCGTATGCTTCTTAAAATGAACAACTCACCCGATAGGATTCCGAGTTTCTTCATTAAAAAGTGCAAAGACTTCCTACCAGTACCGCTATCTATTATCTTCTCCAATTGTTTATGTTCAGGATATTATCCCGAACTATGGAAGTCGGGCATTATTAGACCCGTTCACAAAAAAGGGAAAACGTGAGATGTCAATGATTTTAGGCTGATTACACTTAATTGCTCTATGTCGAAAATATTTGATAACTACATACATATACAACCTCGTGTATCAGCACATTGAAAGCAATAACCTTCTCCACTCCTCTCAGTCCGGTTTTAGACGAAATCGTTCAACAATAACATCCCTTGTGCATGCTCATTATCTGTATCTCAATTACTTCACCCGCAAAAGTGCTTCTGACATTTGTTTCATAGACTTTTCGAAAGCCTTTTACAATGTTGACCACAGATTTTTTTTTCATAAATTGCGTTCGGTAGGAATAAAGTCATCGCTACTACCTCTGATCGAATCCTTTCTTGATAATCGTACTTCGAATGTTCAGATTGATTCTTATTTCTCAAATAAATAAAAACTCTACAGCACAGGAGTTCCCCAGGGAAGCAGCCTGGGCCCGCTTTTCTTCTCTATATTTATTAATGATATTGCAAACATCGTTCCACCCGCTGTTGAATGCTTCTTATACGCTGATGATCTCAAAATCTTCTCTGACAACCCTGTTTTTCTACAAACAACTCTCAACGAAGTTTCAAATTATGCTGTATCTTGGTCATTATCTATCTCAGTCTCTAAATGTTATGTGATACATGCTGGCTTACACAATTCGATGACAACTTCTACTATCAATGATTCAATAGTACCACCGAAAGATATTGCGAAAGATCTGCCGTGACATTAATCTCTAAACGATGAGATCATCGGCGTGATGACCTCATACCATTCAAATTAGGCGAATTTTTTGAAAGATGATGTCACCTTGACTAACTTTTTTGGAAATAAAAGGTCCTGCACGAAATTCCATTCTTAGAACTTACGCGCGTAATTCAATTTCAATCTAGTTAGTAGAGCAAAATTACAAACCAGTCAAGTTTCATTACATTTTTTTTACGGGCATACCCAGTGACAGAGTCAATGTCTGCGCTCTGCCCTTTTCTTATTACACGGACTCGATACTTCATGTTCAACCAAAAACGTTAAATGCTTTTTTTAAGTACGGGAACAAAATAGATTGCGATTAGTTAGTATTTTAAGATTTATTTGGACAGAAAGAAGGCATTTGAAATCTCATCTTCTCGTACTTTAAGATATTATTTTGCGTGCTCTCGCAAGATCATCTCGTACCTCACTGATCCAACATTTTTGGGCCAAGTAGGTGCGAGAGCCATGATCTCATCGTGAAATATTTCAGTTATATTAACACTGACTCGATGATCTCATTCATCGAGCAATGATGTCATCTTTACAGATACATCGCACGATCGCTTAACTTTTTTTGAGAGGTTAATGTCGCGGCTAGGTATTCAATTCCACAAAACTCTTTTCTTTCATTTATTTTCCTTTCTTTATTCGAAGCACATGAGATATCATGAAAACACAAACAAAAACAAAGTTACATGAATGGACTTTCCTCTAAGTGGCGGTGTTTAGGGGTTGCGGTATAGATGAAAAAGGGGGGGAGGGTGATATACTTAAAATCGACAATTATATTAGTCATGAACGAAAGGTTTAGGTAATATCTTTTCAGTAGGCAGAGATAATAATTGTTTTTTGAAACTAGCAGTATTAGGTGTACTGACGATCTCAAAAGGTGATGAATTTCATACTGATAGCTGGCGAGAAACACATGTAGAAATAGAACATTTGCTAATATTATGAGGTGTTTTTAGCCTGAGCTCATGAGAATGGCGAGAAAATCTCTGTACTGCGGACAATTGAAACAAGTTCATAGTTTCAAGTTCACATTTTTTGTGGACACATTTATGAATAAATAAAAGGTCAGATATAGCACGATGATATTCAAGATTTTCTAGGCCTAACATGGAGATTCTTTGTGAATAGGGAAGTCTGGAATGGCCAGATCTTGCTAGGATTCTTCTCGTAAACGACCGCTGAACTTTTTCAATAGATTTTACTAAGCCGCGGGATGAGGGATTCCATAACATAACTCTTTGGAGATCACATGAATAGAACTATCACCAAATCAGTTGAATGTATTAATTCTCACCCGTGCTGGTCACCTAATTACTCCGCTCTCTTAAGACATCCTCTCTAACTGTTTTGATGCGAGTATATAAGACATACATTCAACCTTTGCTTGAGTAAGGTACAGAAATATGGTCTCCTAGTACCATCGGTTTGATCAATGACATAGAAAGGATTTAGAGGAGTTTTACTAGACGAATTCTCACCCGTGCTGGTCACCTAAATCTGCCTTACATTTATCGAGTTTCCTCGGCACAGTTTCAGTAGAATACAGAAGAGCCAGTGCTGATTTGTGTTTTCTTCACAAATGCATTCATGGAACATTCAATTTAGACTATTCTTTTTTTCATTATCAGTCCTTCACCCTACAGCCAAAGAGTATCTTATTGCCATATAAAATACAAGATTCGCATACAACGTGTGCCTCTCGAATGATAGATATTTTAAAATGTTTACCTTATGAAATCTTTGTCTTAGCATCTTCATATCAATTTTGAAACAGCTATTTTGTCTCTTCTCTGTGATAGAATTGTTTTAATTTCCAAAATGCATCATTAAGTTTCTCAGAACTCACTTTCTACATACATACAGACATATATATGATTTTTATCAAGAAAGTAAACATACAATAGCTATTTTCAGAACCGCGCATTCAAGGTGATTTACTCTCTTCAATTACGTTTTATCCACTCACTCTGTTCTAAATTTACTGTTATCGTTCTATGAATACCTAGAAAGGTTTACTTATATTTAACCACTGAAATCACTGGTCAGTCATCCGTTGTCATAACTATGCGAACATTTTCAACTGGAATAAACTAATTGAATTGACTCTGCTCCCGATCACAAGGCTAAAATGGTGCAAGACTGGTGCAAGACCAATTTCCCCTCCATGATCACCTCCGCCGAATGACCTCCGTACTCACCTGAATTGAATTCCCTGAACTTCTCTGTCTGGTCGGTCCATGAGAGCAAGGCCTGTGCTTCCCCACACACAAGAATTTGGAAAGTCGAGCCCTACAGAAGGCGTGGGATGATCTTGACGTGCGCACCCTACAGAAGGCGTGGGATGATCTTGACGTCACTTACCTGTTCACCACGGTGGGTACCTTCTATAAGCGACTCCACCCCTGTGTCAAGGACAAAGAAAGGCTGTTCAAAATTAAAGAACGCAGTTATATCCCAAACTATGTATTTGATTAAACTTTGATGAAAGTTTTGTCCGACTTCTCAATCCGTTAAGTTTTTATCGGAAAATTACTATCCACCTGGACTTTCGGTGCATTCTTTACATATGACCACTTGCATTGAAGTTCGGTCTCTTTTTTCGGTGCAATTTAAAAACTGTTGTGAGTGATTTTTTTCTGAAAGTCAAACGGAGCTACCAAACATCACAAATTACCTTCAAACTCTAAGTTACACAGTTTAAAGGTAGTGACGCCTGGTTAAGGTGACAAGTGATTGAACTATCGCACAGACAATCGCGTCATAAATTATGTTTTTACAGGCTACATAATTGTGACCCCATCACTTTTCCCAGACTTGTCTAAACCAAGAGTGGTACGGAACCTGGTATACAAGAGGGAGCCATGTAGCAGCTCTGGTTCTAAGGCTGATATTTAGGAAAAATCTATTTCTGAAGAATGCTCGTATTCCACCACGAATCAAGTTTGAGCTTGGTATTAAATATATCACGTCTATTCATGACTAAGCTCGTGTGTTCCAGACTGCTTTCGGAGTTGAGAGGTGTCTGACGTACTATTTTAGCAAGAAGTACGGACTCAAGTTCAGGAAACTCTTTAACACCATCATTTCCCGGTTTTTCAACGAAGAAATGGTTACTTATTAAAGCTTCATGATTTTTGAGAGTGTTACTAGAATGGGAATATTGGAAGTCGATGAGAGAGAGTGTTTAAAGATCAAAAAGTTCTGGTGGACTCGAATCACCTCAAGGCCACGTGAAGATGTTAAAGTCAAGGTTGATCGGATCAGTCCAATTTTTTCGCAGTTAAATACACGAAAAAATTTTTTATTGCATACACATGTACGTATTTAGTACATGTTGATATATCGGAAAATTATCGTGGTTAATGTTAATTTCGATTAAAAACTTCCTAGAGATTTTAAGACTATTTCATTTCTGATGGACTATTTCATTTCTGATGGTCACAGGAAAGTGACGCACGGCAGAATAATCATCCACATGGATTGAGAAACTTTTTTTCTTGTTCGCAATTGCTGGAGGGGTCAACTTCTCATCCGCTCTCTGCTATATTCCTTCCATCTAGTCGACAAGATGCGATCCGGCTTCTACCAGGAATTGGACACCTTGAAGCTGTAACGTCCTAGCCCCCCCCCCCCTTTCGTTGCTACTATCAACCCTTAGACTTCAGATGTTTCCCCTCAATTCCAAGATTCCCGTATACCTTACCACGCATTATTTTCATGCGTAAAAAATTCATTCATTCATTCATGGAGTGCATTCAAACCTATATTCATGTAATTTTTGCTCATGATTTCGAATCTCGCCTGCCAGCCAATTTTTGTTAGGTCAAAAATTCCCTTCTTTTAAAGTTTCGAAGTTTCAGTTAGGTTAAAGATTTTTAACAAACCTCGAAAACTTCCCCCACAAACTTATAACCGAAGTTCTTCAAGTTCATGCCATTCGGTGTTTCATTAGACAATAAGCTGAGGAACAGAAGATGTTGAAGTGTAGTAGACGATAAAGTTGTCTCCGACTACTCATAAAAACAGGGACTAATCTAGTCAATCAATCGATAAGATTATCATAGAGGCTTTTCAGGAAATACAGGGTTCACTGTCAGTATGAATCACCAAATTTCTTATTCTTTTTAAACCGAGCGTGCCAATATATGTAGAGAAAAATTTAATAGAACAACCCAGATTATCCTTTTACCCAGATTCTCTCGGATCTCTTCCGTCTCGAGTCTTCCTTTTGTCGTCAAGCCATTGAGCGACAGCTTCTGAAAATGTGTGGCAAACACACACCCCTGTCCCCTCCCCAAAGCTTGCGTTGCCCCGTAAACGAGAAGAAAATGGAAGAATTGATGGACAAGGTCTCCCGACTTGAGAAATTGTGGAGGAACTTGTTGCTCGTCTCCCGCCTCTTCAACCCTCTTCAAACTCTTCTTCTCAGTTTCAAAACAGTGCAATCCCCTCTCTCCATCCCAACTCATACGCCTACCAAGCCGCCGTGCAAGCTCCAACCATTGATAAGAAAATGATCGAGGAGAAAGACTTGAACCTTGTGTGTGTTGGTATTCCGGAGTCGACCAGCAATGAAGCCACCGATGCAGCTGATCAAGTGTTTATTAAAGACCTTGCTTCCAACCTCAACTGCCCTGAACTCGAAACTGCCAGGTTCAAACGGTATGGTTACCCTGTGAAGAAAAGACGAATACTCAAATTCTTCCTACAATCTTCAACAATTAGAAACGACTTGCTGAGAAGTATTCGCAGTCACCGTCCAGCGTGTTTGTCTTTGTATCCACACTCATACATCCGAGAAGACTTGAAGCGTGAGGGTTCACAAATGGAACGGGAAGTGAAGAATGTGGCTCGTGAGCGAAACAGCATCCCTGGTGGGCAAAAGTGGAAAGTAATAGGAACCTCTTTGGTTCCCATACGCGCTTTTTCTTCTGGACGTTTGCACGAACAACTGGCGCCTCCGATTGCACGATTAACTGGCGCCAAAACACCGGCTACACAGTCGATGTCTCAATCACCCCAGAAAACACTGTCTACACAAACACAGATGACAACGACTTCTCCCTCGCAGACGACTTCTCTCTCGCCCCTGAAGATGCCGACTTCGCAAGCGACGACCCCGGTAGCCCCTCTTCGCCACAGCGAAAGCAGAGAAAATAGGTCTCTCACCAGCTATCCGTATGGAATTCATTACCGTCCACAATTGTGACTATACCTAATGGTCTTGCTTTCAAGAAAGTATTGATTTCTCTACCTCATGATGCTATACTGCCTAGAACATTCATCCACGATAAGATCATTGAATCTTATATCCTTAAATTTGAATCGCAACACCTCTCCAACACCACATTTGAAAACAAAGTCCATTTGTTTATGTTTTATGGTATTTTTTTCTCTTTATGTTTTGAATATGGAATAAAGAAATGAAAAGAAATGAACAAAAATGTTTGTTATGATTAGATATCTAATTCATTTTTCAAACTCCCAGTTCAATTTCGAATCGGGAGACATTCGACTCGGGAAAGTTCTCATTCAAGTATCTATTTTGAGTCATAATGATTGATGCTTTATAGCCGAAGTTTGATTTCACTCCCGTTCCTCTATCAGCATTTCACAAGATCTTCATCATTTGCGGAGTAGTTTACGTTCTCGCCGTGCTCGCCTTCGTCGCAGAACTGTTATTCTCCTGTTAGTTCTCAAGCCGTCAAAAGCGGAACTTTCTTTCCTATTTTAAGATATACATATTTTAAATATTGTCTATGACCATGTCAAGCAAAGAAGAGTCATTTGAAATATTGACGACTGATTCAAGAAATTTCTTAGGGTGAAACTCCCTGATGAAGTTAGGGTTGTTTGTCGTTACTCGTACGGCCATCTGAAAAAGAGTCATTAATTCCATCGTACTCTTACGTGAAGTGAGATAGCCCTTCCAAATAAAAGTGAGACTTATTGAAAGGGGGCTTGTCACTAATGTTTCATTTGAGAATCCATGACATTTTCAAGTTGAGAAAAACGGAACTTTTGGTTAGCTTAATACTCGGAATTTCACGGCAAAGTTTTTGACTTTAACATAGATGAATTATTGACTGCTTTGAGTCTAAAAACGGCAGATGAATTAATGACTGCTTTGAGTCTAGCCGAACGAAATGAGGCAGAGAACCTGATTAGTCATCAATTTGTCCCTATTTCGACCTCAAGCCTGGTGGAACCATCCATAACGATAGATTTAAGTAATTTCGGTATTACTTTATCGTCTTATACACTCACCATGTTACACACACAAGCAGTAGTGACACAGTAAAAACCCACTGCTGCTACCAGGTTAGTAAAAAAGTTGACATCATGACAAGAAGCAGAATTAGGAACATAAAGAATAATTTTTGATTACAAGTTCATTTGCAGATTTCTTCGGCTAGACTGATGGTACATCCAGAGTATACCCTGAGAATACTCTGCACGCGAATAAATAAGTGACTGTTGACTATTCGCTGTACAAATACAATAATTAAGAGCTGTTCCCTGTATATATCAGTATGTCAGAACTTTATCTCTTGCAATAATTTGACTCCTCAATACGGCTCCATTCAACCACATTCTACATTCATTTGTCTCTGAGTTCGTTTGTACTCTTCCATCCCCAAAAACAGGGAAATTGGCAGAGTTTCGTGAAATTGTATGATTCATGGCGCTTCATATCTAGGACTGTGTTGTTGTAGTTCTTTATTATCATAGGATAGCTTGTAAGCCATCGCTTATATGGAATCATGAAATAGGAAGGGGAATAATGAAGAATAAGACGGTCAATTTTCGTTGGTGTCCACTCTTGCTGTTGACAACAGAAAGTTCGGTAGGGCTATGACATTCGAGAGGTCGATTTCTTCTAGAGCCTTGCCGAATGCCTCGATATCTTGAATCTCTTTGAAATTATCTGTAACTTTATTCCATAAAGCAATTGCTCTAGAAAAGAAAGAATGTGGATCATTGTATCGTTTAAAGTTCATCAGAGTTAATTTGGAGGTTCGGTCTGAAGTGCGGAGATTGGTTTCAGTTCTTAACTTCAGCTCTTTTTTGCACGTCTGACAATCCGCTCTATCAGAAAGTTGACGAAAAACTACCAATAAATCAAAACGGAGTCGTCGAATGATTAGTGAATCCAAATTGAATTCAGCGAGACGTTGGGGATAGCTCAACCTAATACTTCCACAACGAGAATAAGCTCTTTTTGTGAAAAGCCTTTGAGGGTATTCCAACCTTTTCTAATTATTACTGCGGACTTTCAGAGAGAAAAAAATTGTACGATATTCAAGTAGTGGTCTGATGTAAGTGGTGTAAACGGTTGTGTAACCGTTCAAGTCCAAACATCTAAACACTTTGAAAACTTGTGAAATCCTACACAGAGTCCTAGCACGTATGATTTCTACGTGTTGCTTGAATTTGAGCTTAGAGTCCACAAAAATACCTAAGTCTCTGACTAAATTAACGACCTTTATCAGCGAGCTATCAATGAAGTAATCGTTTTGAGATTTTCCAAGACGGAGACAGCTGATTTTCTCGACTAACCATTTCAGACAATGAGTGTCTCCGCGAAGGCAGCAAATGCATGCCCCCTCACGTTCCATTTAAAAAAGAAATACGGACTTAAGTTCAGGAAACTCTTTAACACCATCATTTCCCAGTTTTTCAACGAAGAAATGGTTACTTGTTAAATATTAATGATTTTTGAGTGGTGTTACTAGAATGGGAATATCAAAAATCGATGAGCAAGAGTGTTTACAGATCACAAAGTTCTGGTGGACTCGAATCACCTCAAGGCCACGTGAATATGTTAATGTCAAGGTTTATATCGGATCAGTCCAATTTTTTCGCAGTTTATTTTACGATAATTTTTTTGAATACATATGTACGTAGATACATGTTGATTTATCGGAAATTTCGCGGTTAATGTTAATTTCAATCAAAAACTTCCTAGAGATTTTAAGACTAATTCATTTCTGATGTTCACGGGAATGTCGTAAGCGGCGATTCTTTGACGCACGGCAGAGTAATCATCCACATGGAGCGCATTCAAACCTATAATCATCTCATTGTTGAATATCAACACTTCACCTAGTATTTCATTGAGTATCGCACAATGACACACGAGGGTGTTTCTGGTTGCATTTCGCATTTCCCCTCGTGTATCTTCATATTCATGCGAAGACTATGATCTTCCAACATTGTGGGAGGAGTCTGGTTCCCCCACTCTCTCTCTCTCTCTCTCTCTGGAGGGGCGGAGCCTAAATTTTCTTGCTCGCCTGTCTCTATATATATTTCTTATCGTCACTAATCCTTCAATGTCTGTGCTATTGTATATCGTTTAGTAAGGAATAGATGCTTTCTGAATCAATTCTCCCCTTTACCCCTTCTTGAATAAAGTCGCTTCTACATTTGCTGTGTTGCTTAAGCAAGTCAGAGTGGGACACAAAGGCGAGCAGCAAACACCACAAAGCATCACGTTTGGTGCATTCACCAAACTGCTTTTAAGGCGAGCAAAATACATCCCGAACACCACAATTTGGTGCATCGGCCGAATTGGAGGAAGTCCGCGTGGCAAGCAGTCTTGGTACGAAGGATCTCTGAATCCTAGAGAAGAGGGTTTCTGAACCCCAAGAGAGAAGGGTCTCCGTACCCAAAGAAAACAAAGAGGGTCTCCGTAGCCAAAGAGAAGAAAAAAGGGTCTCTGAACCCAGGGTCTCTGAACCCAGGGTCTCTGAACCCGCGGAAGAAAAGGGTCTCTGAACCCGCGGAAGAATAAGGGTCTCTGAACCCGCGGAAAGAAAAAAGGAGAGGGTCTCCGTACCCAGAGAGAAGAGAAAAGGGTCTCCGTACCCAGAGGCAAAGATCTCTAAACTCAAAAAGGGGCTCTCTACCCTAAGTCGAGACATAATCTCATCATAGTAAAGCTGTGATTGCGAAATCTTCGTACAGTTGCGACTACAAACACAACTGTGATTTCGAAACCTTCGACAAAAAACACTCTTGCACATCATGACTAGGTCATCACAAATTGCAAGATAATTTGTCCTGAAGCTGGACTGCCAGCAGGAGAATGCAATCGCTCTAAGCGAAAAGATCAGCCCAGCGTTGATCGAAATGTTAGCGAACAAACTTGCGGTATACGAATACTCAGTTGAATCTCTCAAACAGATGCGAACAAGCCTCAAAAGAAGACTTTTGGAGGCAAAAACAATTCAGGACAAGATGATGCAAGCATCAGAGCAATGGAACAATTCTATTGATTCATTGGAAGATGAAGAAGAACTAGAGGATGCAGTCAAGGAAAAGCACTCTTACACCGAGACTGAACAACATCAGAAAGCTCTCAAATTCATTGCATCATTCATGGAAAAAGGGCACTATTCCGTGGAAACTATCACTGATCGCATCAATGAAATCAGTGATGAAGAAATAGCATCTGAGCGTAGAGATGCTCTCAAAGCGGAAATCTTGAGTAAGATACAACTGAAAGAGAATACAGAGAAGTCAGAGACAAAAATATCAAAGGGAACTCGAATCAAAAGAATCTCAGACGAAAGGGACATGAGTAATCCTTGTGCCACTTTGAAAAGTATAAACAAAAGGCAGTCTGCACTCTCCCATTCAAAAGAAGGTGGTATGGGAGAAGAAATAGTGCAGGAAGGGAAAAAGAGAGAATCTGATGAAGGCATCAGACCAGATGGTAAAAAGATTACCATCACTCCAGAGGGAGACCTAAGAGGAACAGAACATGCTCACTCTGAAAGAGAAACAGAGAAAATTCTTGCCGCCACTCAAAGGCAGACAGGAGGAAGTGGATTGCGACAAAGAGATAGTGTTAAAGAAAATAACACGTCGTCCCATTACATAGAAAGTGGCTATGCAAAGCTCCCGACACTACCAGTGCCAAAGTTCACAGGAATTCGAAAAGAATTCAACAACTTCTGGGAAGTGTTCGTGATCACCGTAGACAGTCAAGCAATTCCAGATGCAAGTAAAATGATTTATCTGAAATCATACCTACAACAAGGAGCTCTGGATGTTATCAAACATCTACCGATAACGAATCAAAACTACTCCATAGCCACAAGGCTACTGCACAGTGCATACGGTGATGAAGAGATACAAAAAGGAAGCATTCGGAAGCAAATAGTCGAGTTGCAGCCGTGTGGCAGAACTATTACGGCTCAATTGAAACTCATCAGAGAAGTGAGATGTCTTTTTGAGATTCTCAAGACAAATGATCTAAAAATGCAGAAGGAAATGAGTTTTTGGCAGACACAATTCTGGGAAAATTTCCTGAAAAGACCAGAATCCAAGCAACTGAGTGGAGGATGGACAACTATCCTTTCGCCATGTCAGCAATGCTGAACATGATTGAGCAAAAGCTGTTGAGAAGCGAGAAGTTGGAAGAATTACTTGGAAGAAACTCAGAGAAAGAGCCAAGTAAAGATAAACAATTCGTTCATCTAGTAACTCCATACAACTCCAATGCTGAAAAATGCGTGTTCTGTGGCAAACACAGCTTCGAAACAACAGACAAATGCAAATCTGTGGCAAGTATATGGGAAAGAAAACGCATGATAAGCGATCAAGGCAGATGCTTCCGCTGCCTCAAATTCGGACATGGTGCTGCAAATTGTAAGCATTACTGCAACAATTGTAGAGGCGGTCATCATATATCAATATGTCAACAGCTTCACTCAAGCGGAAAAATGATATCCGGAAAGAAGGAAATGATGTACCAAGGAAAAAGAGAAACCATTCCTCGAGCCAACAAGGTTCCATTCACACCGCAACTCAACTATTCCAAACATACAAGATGGAACCTGAATGCGCAAGAATTTGAACCACAGAAACAGGGAAATTGGAAACCTTTCAGAAAGTCAAACTGTTCCAATCGATTCCAAGATCATTCTGCTCAAATGATCCCAGCGTCTGTTGAGCGTGAAATAAATGCGCACAGAAGTCAAGACGTAAACGGTTATCGCAAAGAGGAAGTGGTGGGTGCGGTTCACCCAGAACTCCAGCCTCGTCAACGTCTACCCAGGATGCTTCTCATGAACATCTCAATTCAACATCCCCAAACGAAACGTTGGATTTCTATACCAGCTATGCTGGATGACGGAGCTAGTGCAACCATAATCAGTGAAAAGGTATTAAAGAAGTATGATCTACCGCTGATCGAAGAAAAAACTGTTTTCTTCGCGGGTGTGGGAGGGCACTCCTCGGGTGAGTCCAGAGGAGTGACTCGATTCGGAGTTCAGGTTGGCAGAAAGGTCATGCAAGTAGACGCTTTCGCCTATCCTGAACCAATCATTGCCACACAAAAAGTTTTGGAAATCGATGAGACTGACAAAGAGTTCATCAAGAGGAACAAAATCAAGTTAGCACCTTACAAAGAAGGTGAAAGACCAATGATACTAGTTGGTGGTCAACTCAGCATTGAACTTCTCAAAATCTGTCACAGGAAGCTACCAAGTGGCTTGATGCTAGTGCCAACAAAGAATGGCTACATTCCTTACAGTGGCGCTCACACATCCGAAAAATCACTCAATGTAGCAGTTGCCATTGCAAGTCAAATGGAACACGATATGGCAACCGAAAAGGATGCCAAGGAAGACAATGACAGAAATGAAAATCAGAAGTTCCAGGAATCAATGCAAAAGTTCCTTGCTGTGGAGCAAATTGATTCGCAAGAGAGCGACGAATCAGATCTCGATGCTGACCTACAATTCATATTGAATACAGAAAGAGAGAATGATGGGCATTATTCAACAAGATGGCCTATGAAGCCGAATGCCGAGAAAAGGATCGGCAACAATTTCTGGCTGGCATTGGAACATCTGTCTCGAAGTCAATATCTCAAGAAAGCCTCATTGTACGAGGAAGCCGAAAAGATGTTCGCAGAACAGGAGAAAAGAGGTTACATCGAGAAAGTCAATCCCGATGACCCTCCAGATGGCACTGTATACTACAGTCCACACAGAGCAGTGATGAAACAAGACTCACAGTCAACCAAAGTCAGACTGGTTTACAATGCTTCCAGCAAAATGAAAGGACATTTGAGCGCTAACGATGCTCAGTATGCTGGACCGAACCTGCTCAAGTCTATACCAACAATACTGATGAGGGCCAGAGAAAGACCTCTGCTATTGTCTGGAGACGTAGAAAAGGCCTTCCATCAGGTGAAGCTCAAGAGAGACCACAGAGACCAAAGATAGAGAAAAAGCTCTAGCTAATCCAAAGGATAGCACGAATCTTGTGCATTATCGATTCCAAGTAGTTCCGTTCGGTTTCAAAGCAAGCCCGTATCTTCTCAACGCTACAATCCAACTGCATATATCGGAAAAAGTGCAAGAGTTGGAGAGAGAAGGACGTAGAAAGTCACAAGACAAGGCTACGATGTCAAGGACAATTTGTACGTTGACAACGTGTTCCTTGGCGCGAAAAGTGAGAACGAGCTGAAAATCAAAATGAGAAAAGCGAAAGAGCTTTTCCAAGGAATGCAAATGATTCTGAGACAGTTCGTTATCAACTCTCATAAGATCATGAGCGAACTGAAAGACGAAGAGAAAGGTCTTGATGGAAAAGGAATCTGCAAGTTGCTGGGCATCCCATGGGATCCAGTTAACGATGAATTCGTTGTGAACTACGATGGAGTTTTCAAAGAAGTACATTCCAGCAGTGACGGTATCACAAAAGCTGAAGTCCTTTCTGTGATTGCTTCAGTCTTTGATCCCTTGGGATGGAGCACACCTCTCATGGTGAAGCTAAGGCTGTTCATGCAAAAGCTGTTCAAAGACGAGGTCAAAGAAGCGAAAGCTAAGAAATGGAGAACTCCACTCAGCCAAGAGAGGAGAGACGAGTTTAGCACATTACTCGAACAAGCGATGAATTACTCCATGAGAATCCCGAAATACTCAGGGAAAATGACCAAAGATGAACAGACTGGAGAATTCTCAGGCGAAGATGGTCACATTGTTGCATTCTGTGACGCATCTAAAACTGCCTACGGCACTGCTATTTACTGTGTTGATGTTCTGACAAGAGAACGAGAAAACAGTGTGACACTCATCGAGGGCAAAACAAGGTTGGCACCCTTAAACAACCCCCTGACCATTCCACGGCTAGAACTCAAAGCAATAGTACTGGCTTTGCAAAGAATCAAAGAGATCGTGGAAGCCAGAACAGCAGTGCAGGAGCAGGAAATGAAAGACATATACGTCTTTTCTGACTCCATGATTGCTCTGAGTTGGATCGAATCAAGATCCTCAGACAAAGTTGCGAAAGTGTTCATTCAGAACAGACTCGATGAAATTACAAGACTCGAGCAAGAAATACGCGAAATTCCTATCGCAGGAAATGCAAAGCTGAGAAGAAACATAATCTTCCAATATGTGAACACAAAGGACAATCCAGCTGACCATTCAACTCGAGGTCTTTCTGCTGAGGCCTTGATGAAATCAGAGTTGTGGTGGCAAGGACCAGAATGGTTGAGAAGGAGTCCAGACGAATGGCCATGTGTCCAAACTCATCTCAACATTGCAGAAGAGGAAGATAGGAACTCTGAAATGACAAAACAAAGCCGACAACCCATGAGGGACTGGAAACAAATGTTGGCTGCGCTGCAATGTGGAAGAGAATCTAATGCAGAGCGACTGCCCGGAGGAAAACCGTGGACTGAATACCAACACTTAGAAGACTTGCTACATGATACCATGGCTCTCTCTTTTTCTTTCTCTCTCTCAACTTCTCTCTTTAACTCTTCTTTGTTCTCCTCTATCCCTGTTTCTTTCTTTAATACTCTATTTTTCTTTTTTCCATCTGCCTACTCTTTTACCGTTTCATTTCCTCCTTCCAACCTGTCCTAACACCTCTTCATCCCCTCTTAAGTTCATTGTGAAGTAGTAATGCGACTCTACCATTTCCTTCTTCCTTACAAATGCTTTCCTTCAGTTTCGCCTACTCCTATTCTTTCGAGTTCTCATGTCCTCCTCTACTTCAGTTCACACTATTCTATAAAGTGTTCAATATACTATTTATCACTAGCACCACGCCCCCGTTGGATCATAAATTCACAAGGGATTTAAGGTCGTTCTCTTTAAAGTTGACGGAACTTTTGTTTGCAAGGCTTCAAAGGTACGCAGAGTGCCAGGTGACCAGAGTAACACTTCAGAAAGGTGTTCAGTTGACAAAAATTGAAAGTCGTCTTTGAATTTTTCTTTCAAAAGGTTTTTTGTTTGTTTAATTGTTTGCTCCGTATGTAACCTCGAACAGCACCGGAGAAGTTGAGGGTTGAGGAAACAACAATCTCTCCATTTAAAAGCAACTCGCACAACCTCTGAAATGAAGTCATAACTCTGCCACAATGTCAAAGTAATAGTCTGATGTCAACTCAAGTAGCTTCTGGATTGTAGTCAGAAAACTCAACCTCAAAGTCAAGATAGTATGAGCCAAATTTCATATAACGTTCGATATAATTTTATGACTTTCTGATTGAGAACCATGAACTATGAAATCAGCTCAAAAAGGTGAGATCACTGAAAACGCTTTCATGTTTTAGAGATAATCTAATTGGCTGTTTCAAGCCAGGCAGAGCATTGATCAAGCGACGAGCCGGGGTGAAGCATGAAACCCAAATTAAATAACAAGACTATAAAACAGTTCTAGTAACAGATTCACATTGCTCGACTGGAGGTAAGTCCAGGATAAACTCTTTGCCTAGAGAAGGAGAAGTGACCCTTGACCACGTGAGGGACAGACATGAAAAAACCGATGTGATAACTATGTTTTTTTTCGAAAATGACTTATTTGAACACAATTTAGGTTTTTTTTACAAGGTTGCATCCACTTTCCCCTATTTGGGTGAAATTAGACGGTTAAAAGCTTTCCGGAGCCGTGGAGCCTCTTGACATCAGTTTTCCACTTCAGCGAAGACTTGTGACCTCAGATTATCAATCATTTATTCCAATTCACATGATAGAATAGCACATACGTACATGCATTGATGAACTTGGATCGCTGTCACGGATGTGAGTTCAGCTATATTCGAAAAACATTTCAAAACGAATTATAGAAAGGGAAATTATAGAGACAAATTATGGAGACAAAACAAAAAAAACATCTAAAATGAAGGGACAGAATATAAAAAAATATTAAAAAGAACATTGAGATAGGCGCAGTGAATAAGAAAATTCATTTGGAGCTCTTTCAGTAACGTATTTTAGAAAAGGGCACTATGAATTCTTCTCGCAGCTTATGTAGTTCTTCTTTGAAAACAACAGGGGAATTGATTGTCACTATCCAACTGGGTAGGCCGTTTGAGTGGAGGGGAGCACGGCTTTTGCATTATTCCTTACTTCAAAGTGAACAGATGCGTGATCGCTAGTAGAGAAAGGGCTTTTGATTTCACAATTGAAAATTATATCTGCATTGCTAAATACATAGTCTAAGGTGTTCTCTAGCCTCGTTGGAGAGAGTACGTATTGGGAGAGATTGTTATCGCATGCGAGATCGAGGAAGGCATGAGAGATAGCGCATGATTTAGGAGCGGTTAGGGAAGCCCAGTCTATGTTTGGGAGGTTTAGGTCTCTCAGATTATGGAGGGAAAAGGTATGGAAAGGTTAGACAAAATAAAAGTGCATAGGGACTTACTTTCCTCAATATCGCAACTTGGTGATCGATAAAAGTTCATTACTCTAAATGCGGAGAAAGGAAAAGAAAAAGAGATATTAGGATATATATCGATAATAACTCCCTCGCAGTGAGGCGAATTGTAGTGAGAAACTAGAGAGGAGGAGATAGTGTTATGTAATAGAATAGCTACGCCTCCTCCCCTATTAGCTAATCGGTCACATCTAAACGCCGTAGAAAGGCAGACTATCAGTGAGTACGGAGTCGGAAGAGTCGCAATTCATCCAGGTTTCGGACAATAGAACAATCTTATAGTTGGAGCAGCGGAGTAAAAAGTATAAATCGTAAAGTTTGTTCATGATAGATCTACAATTGAAAGACAAACATTTAATCAATCTCTTAGAACTCACATCCGTTTTGTCCTATGGGGATGAAGGATCTGTTCTCCTGACAGTTCTCCTACGGGTTACTTTCGCGTCTGCAGGGGCATTAAGAACACGAGGCGGATGAGTACTATGGGTCGTGTGCTGCAACTGAGAACTATTGACGTGTAATGTGGAAGGGAGAGTGGAGGGGGTCCGAAACGGTAAGAGGGGACGTGGTGGATTGGTCGAATAGGAAGGGTAGATGTAGGGTTTCGGCTTGGAAGAATCTTTTTTCCAGGCGTTGAAGGCTTGATGATATATCCTCTCATATTTGGTCTGACTATGTCTTATGTGGAGGTCAGGATGGAATGAAGAGAGAATGTGAGAAGAATATAAGACTTGCTGTTGGAAAGATGTCGTAGGGAGAACTATCTTTAGAGGCCTGGGTGATTGAACTCTAGAAGAGGGCATGCGGTATACTCGGTCCGGGTAGCATTGAAGATCCATTCTGTCAAGGATGCATGTTACGCGACTAATGTCGTCTTCGGCCCTCTGGGTTGCGGATTTGGATTTAGACTCGGGAAGATTGAAAAGAACCACTGAACGGTTTCTTTCCGGGCGATCCAAAACTTCTTTAGGAGACTCGTAGTAAAGGAAGTCTGGAGATGAAAGCTGGGAGGGTTTAGGAGCAGGTGTATGTGGCGGTAAAAGAGGAGGGATAGGGGTTGATTTGGGACAAGTAAGCCCTTCGGTCTGTGGAGAGGACAAAGAAATAGAAACATTGGCGAATGTATGCGCAAGAGAAGAAACTTGCTGCGTAAGAGAAGACACTTGCTGCGTAAGGGAATCAAACTGTACTTGATATTCTTCGCATTTCCGAGAGAGGTCGTGGTTGTGCTTGAGAAGAGTGTTGAAGAGAGTGACGACGTCTCCACCGTGGCGATACATCTCGAGAGGCCCTTCCTTCTCTTGAGTTGGAGATGGAGAAGAGGGCTTATCTGATGTGGAAGAACGATCGGCAACCACGTTGTTAACTTTCGAGTCCACGTTGTTAACTTTCGAGTCCAGATTATGGTCCAAAGACCTGAAATACGGTTGTTAACAATTGCATTACTTTTTTTAAAAAAACACGAGGAAATTCGCAGAGAAGCTAAGTTTTGTGGGATAACCTTAATAGATCCCGCAAATATTAGCTCGATGGGAAGAAACCTCAGGCAGTTCGGACTCATAGAGGGTTCAACATTACCCCTCGAATATACCAATTCAAGTCGGCTTAAATACCATTTACACTAAAGTCTTGAGATTTTTTGATAACTGGTATTTTTACGAAGATTTCTTGAGCAGAACCTTCACAGTCATTGAAAAAAATATCACGAGTATAAAAACTTCGAAAATATAAAACTCAATAGAATCATAAATTACCCACAGTGAGATTACCATAACCAATAGTGAAACTTTCCTGCAGCATCTCCTGAAACTCCCTCATGGCTCGCTACTCTTGAATCCCCTAGTGAAAGGTTAAAATCGATAAGTTGTAACAACCATTGGAATTTGTTTTCTCGTTGTTCATTCTAACAGAAAATTATTTTGCAATAGACTTATCTAACAAACTTTGTATTATATATAAGAAATAATTATCTAATGAAGCCCCTCAATTGTTGTTGTTGTTGTTGCCGGATGCAGCCGGCTTCGAAGAACGTATGTGTTCTTTCTTTCTTGTTCTTTTTTTCTTTCTTATATCTTCAAGAACGCTGCGACGTCCAGCGGCTTGGTCCAGAGGTCGATTGGACACAGCGCGGTCGGGTGGCATGGGCAGTTGAAGAGATGCGCAACGTCGTGAGGTCCGGAAGAGCAATCGGGACACACGTCGGGGATGGATTCGTCAATGCGGTGGAGGTAGTTGTTGATGAATCTGCTGAATCCCGAGCTGAGCTGGCTGAGCGTGCATCTAGTCTTACAGGGTAACTCCTTCTCTTCTTCCTGGATAAGGGGCGAAGGTCTGCCTCCCAGGATGACGGCACCCTTCAACGATTGGAGTTCGTTCGAGACCATCATCGAGTGTACAGTGTTAGCGACTGATTTCCCATTGTTCGGATCCTTTGACATCTGTTTCGCGGCTTCGACAGTCTTCTTGCAGCTCAACACGAGGTTGTTCTTCATTGCGCGAGGGGGCGCCGGGCAGTCGAGGAAGCCGTGGTGGATGTGTTCTGGGTCCAACGATCTCGCGAGGTACTGCGCGGCGAGCATGTTCAGATGGGATTTGGTGCGCATGACCTTTGATTCGCGATGAATATGGTCAGTGACGGCCATTTGATGATTCCCTGTCACGACGCGGAGTCCGGAGTTCTGAGAACGTTGGATTTTGGCGTGAGCGGAGTCCGAGAGGAAGATGGACCAGGCGGGTGCGGCGTATTTGCAGATCGCTTGCGAGATGGCTTTGAACGTGAGGCGGGGGGTTTCTTTTTGGTTGCCCCAGGTGCTTCCCAAGGGCTTTCAGTACGTTATTGCGCTGCGACACCCGTCTCGCGATGTCTTTGGCATGATGGCTGAATGTGAACATCGAGTCGTACGTGACGCCGAGTAGCTTGGCCTGGTTGACGGTGGGGACGGATGATCCGCAGATTGATATGTCCAGAGTAGACTTGAATTCGCGACTGAACGGGGTGAAAAGCATTAGCTGGCTCTTGGTCGGGGAAATGATGAGTGACCGTTCTTTGAGGAAGGTTTCAATTTTCGTGATGGCCCTGTGTTAGATTTTCGGAGGCGACGTTGATGTTGGGATCTGACGCCCAGATCGTGATGTCATCAGCATACGAGATGACGTTCGTGTGGGCATCGTCTGTGGGAAGATCGCGGAGGTAAAGGTTGAGAAGCGTGGGCGAGAGGGCGCTGCCTTGTGGGACTCTGTTTCTGAAGAGTCTGGAACTTGATACCGAGTCGCGGAAGCTTGTGCGTCCTGTTCTTCCTCTAAGGTAAGAGGTGAGCCATTTTTTTAATGTAGTTCGGCGCGGTTGTTGTCTCAAGAGTCTGGAACTTGGGTCGTCGTCGTCGAGGTCGAGGAGGTCGATGAGCTTGACGATGTCGATACTTTCGAATGCCTTGGACATATCAATTGCCATGAGGACCGTTCGACTAGCGGGACGTTTCTGGTTAAAGCCGTCTGCGATGCTCTTCGAGAGAGTTACGAAGGCCGAGGTTGTAGAGCGTCTTGCCGTGAAGCCATGTTGGTGGTCTGCCGGGGGAATGTGCCTCTGTAGGGAGCCGAGTATTAGCCGTTCAATCACTTTGGCGACGGGCGAGAGTAGAGATATCGGACGGTAGCTGGAGCCTTCGGATGCTGGTTTGCCTGCTTTCAAGAGGGGTAGTATGATCGACGATTTCCATATCATGGGGATCCTGCCTGTGCGTAGGGAGCTGTTGACCAGGGAAGTCAGGGCGCTGATTCCTTTCGGACCTAAATGATGGAGAATTATAGGAGCGATGCCATCTGGACCAAGCGCGGTGGACTTCTTCGTGGATCTGATGGCGGCTGCTACGTCTGTGGAGTGAAGTCCTCGAAGTCATCTGCGGACAGGCGGTGTATTTTCCTCATAGTCTTCCTGTTTTCCTTTGAGGTTGTATACTGGACTGGACAAGTGTAGGCTTTGTTGAAGCGGTTCGCGATATCGGAGGCGGTCGTGATCGTCTCATTTCTGAAGGTTATGGCGCAGTTCGGCGGTGGTCTTCCTTTGTTGTTGAGGATCTTGATGGTCTTCCAGAGCTTGTTGACATCTTTCTTTGGATCGAAGGACTCCATCAGTGCGCGCCAGATGTCCCGTTTCTTTTTGTCGGTAGCTCTCCTTATGTTCGTGTTGAGATCGTTCAAAAGGTCGCTTGTCGGGTTCGATTCTCTGAGTGTGTCGCGTTGATGCATCCATTCTCGTATCTCTGTCGTTAGGGCGACTTCTCTCTTCTTGATTCGGCCGCGTGGGATTGTTTTTGCTGCAGCTGATGCAAGTATTCTTCGGAAGAGAGGTTCTGCTTGAACGGCTGGTAGGTTGGGAAGAGGATTTTTGGACAGGCTTTCTTCGACGTGTTGCTGGAACGCTTCCCAATCCGCTTTCCGATTTGTGAAGGTTGCGTCTCTGTGAGTGTGGTTGAAATTGCTGCCTTCTAGTTCGATGATTATCGGAAGATGATCGGAGCTGCCTTCAGTGATGGTTTTCCATTACGCTTTTTGAAGGAGATCCTGAGAGCAGATGGAAATGTCTGGCGAGGAAGGGCGACCGTTTGAGGGAACTCGTGTGGGTATGTCGCGGTTGAGAGTGGCGTGTTCCGAGTCGTCAATAGCACTGGAGATGACGTTTCCTCTGTTGTCTGTCGAGTGAGAGTACCAGCTGAAGTCGTGGGCGTTAAGGTCGCCTAGTATGATGGAATTCTCGCGGTTGCGTAGAAGGGGGGATAGATCCGGTTGGTAGCCTGTGTTGCAGGAGGTCATCGGAGGAATGTAGACATTAGTGATGTCCAGAGAGAGGCCGTTGTTGTCCGAGATGCGAACAGTCAGTGATTCCAGGTGAGGATCTGTGGTGAACGGGACGACGGAGTAGTTTAAGGAATGGATGATGCCTGTGAGTAGGCCGCCACCTGTGTGGGTTCCGCGATCTTTTCTAGCAATGGAGTATCCGGGGAATGAAGGAGTTTTCGCGCGATCCGTCAGCTTCGTTTCTTGTATTAGGAATATGTCGATCTTCAGGCGAGTTAGGAGGTCGAGGATCTCTGTTGTCTTGCCATTTATCCCGTTACAATTGTATTGTAGCAGTCTCAGGTTCTTGTTGCCTTTGCGTCTGTTTCGAGCGATTGGAGCGAGAGCTGCGTCTGCAGACGGCGAGGGTGTGTCTTGGCGGGTCTGACATGGAGGGCATCGGTAGGTTGCAGGGACGTAGTCCTTGAGCGATGGAATACCGCTGCATTTCGCTTTGATGTGTGTCCATTCGGAGCAGAGAGAGCACTGGATGCAGTTCGTGTTCGCTGTCTTTCGGCAAGTGGAGCAGAGCCAGGTGGTGGGAGGTCCTGGGTTGCGTTCGATGTCTCCGGCTTGTAGAAGTAGAGATTGAGACAGACTGGCCGGGTCAGTCTGCCTCACATTGCAAAAAACGGAAGAAGACCCCTCAATTGTAAAACTCAATCGTTTCTTAGAATAAAGACACACCGCTCCACCGTAACTATAACTCTTCCTCTCTTCTCCCCCACCTTAACTATAACTCTTCCTATCTTCTCCTCCACCGTAACTATAACTCTTCCTCTCTTCTCCTCCACCGTAAGTATAACTCTTCCTCTCTTCTCCTCCACCGTAACTATAACTCTTCCTCTCTTCTCCTCCACCGTAACTATAACTCTTCCTCGCTTCTCCTCCACCGTAACTATAACTCTTCCTCTCTTCTCCTCCACCGTAAGTATTCTCTTCTTCTCTTCTCCTCCACCGTAACTATAACTCTTCCTCTCTTCTCCTACACCGTAACTATAACTCTTCCTCTCTTCTCCTCCACCGTAACTATAACTCTTCCTCTCTTCTCCTCCACCCTAACTATAACTCTTCCTCTCTTCTCCTCCACCGTAAGTATTCTCTTCTTCTCTTCTCCTCCACCGTAACTATAACTCTTCCTCTCTTCTCCTACACCGTAACTATAACTCTTCCTCTCTTCTCCTCCACCGTAACTATAACTCTTCCTCTCTTCTCCTCCACCCTAACTATAACTCTTCCTCTCTTCTCCTCCACCGTAACTATAACTCTTCCTCTCTTCTCCTCCACCGTAACTATAACTCTTCCTCTATTTTCCTTCACCGTAACTATAACTCTTCCTCTCTTCTCCTCTACCGTAACTATAACTCTTCCTCTCTTCTCCTACACCGTAACTATAACTCTTCCTCTCTTCTCCTCCACCATAACTATAACTCTTCCTCTCTTCTACTCCACCGTAACTATAACTCTTCCTCTCTTCTCCTTCACCGTAACTATAACTCTTCCTTTCTTCTCTTCTACCGTAACTATAACTCTTCCTCTCTTCTCCTTCACCGTAAATATAACACTTCCTCTCTTCTCCTCTACCGTAACTATAACTCTTCCTTTTTCTCCTCCATCGTAACTATAACTCTTCCTCTCTTCTCCTCCACCGTAACTATAACTCTTCCTCTCTTCTCCTCCACCGTAACTATAACTCTTCCTCTCTTCTCCTCCACCGTAACTATAACTCTTCCTCTCTTCTCCTCCACCGTAACTATAACTCTTCCTCTCTTCTCCTCCACCGTAACTATAACTCTTCCTCTCTTCTCCTCCACCGTAACTATAACTCTTCCTCTCTTCTCCTCCACCGTAACTATAACTCTTCCTCTCTTCTCCTCAACCGTAACTATAACTCTTCCTCTCTTCTCCTTCACCGTAACTATAACTCTTCCTCTCTTCTCCTCCACCGTAACTATAACTCTTCCTCTCTTCTCCTCCACCGTAAGTATTCTCTTCTTCTCTTCTCCTCCACCGTAACTATAACTCTTCCTCTCTTCTCCTACACCGTAACTATAACTCTTCCTCTCTTCTCCTCCACCGTAACTATAACTCTTCCTCTCTTCTCCTCCACCGTAACTATAACTCTTCCTCTATTCTCCTCCACCGTAACTATAACTCTTCCTCTCTTCTCCTCTACCGTAACTATAACTCTTCCTCTCTTCTCCTCCACCGTAACTATAACTCTTCCTCTCTTCTCCTCCACCGTAACTATAACTCTTCCTCTCTTCTCCTCCACCGTAACTATAACTCTTCCTCTCTTCTCCTCCACCGTAACTATAACTCTTCCTCTCTTCTCCTCCACCGTAACTATAACTCTTCCTCTCTTCTCCTCCACCGTAACTATAACACTTCCTCTCTTCTCCTCCACCGTAACTATAACTCTTCCTCTCTTCTCCTCCACCGTAACTATAACTCTTCCTCTCTTCTCCTACACCGTAACTATAACTCTTACTCTCTTCTCCTCCACCGTAACTATAACTCTTCCTCTCTTCTCCTCCACCGTAACTATAACTCTTCCTCTCTTCTCCTCCACCGTAACTATAACTCTTCCTCTCTTCTCCTCTACCGTAACTATAACTCTTCCTCTCTTCTCCTCCACCGTAACTATAACTCTTCCTCTCTTCTCCTCCACCGTAAGTATAACTCTTCCTCTCTTCTCCTCCACCGTAACTATAACTCTTCCTCTCTTCTCCTCCACCGTAACTATAACTCTTCCTCGCTTCTCCTCCACCGTAACTATAACTCTTCCTCTCTTCTCCTCCACCGTAAGTATTCTCTTCTTCTCTTCTCCTCCACCGCAACTATAACTCTTCCTCTCTTCTCCTACACCGTAACTATAACTCTTCCTCTCTTCTCCTCCACCGTAACTATAACTCTTCCTCTCTTCTCCTCCACCCTAACTATAACTCTTCCTCTCTTCTCCTCCACCGTAACTATAACTCTTCCTCTCTTCTCCTCCACCGTAACTATAACTCTTCCTCTATTTTCCTTCACCGTAACTATAACTCTTCCTCTCTTCTCCTCTACCGTAACTATAACTCTTCCTCTCTTCTCCTATGTTCAATTCACTCCGTTTACTTATTCGATGACTTGGAATAAACGCTGGAATATCGACTATTGTTTTACCGATTTTTAAAAGCCGAGTTTCAATGATGTTTATTTCATAGTAAAAAATACTAAATGTTACTGTTTCAACAATGTCAATATGAAGTTGTTAGTTCATTTCATCATTAATCCATTCGTTTATTCAGACAGTTCTACTTCTAAAGTCCAACAAGGTTTGATTTGGTTGCCTTTGGTCGCGATGCCCTTCCTCTCGAGTACTTTTCTCTCCACAGAACCGGATAGCTTATATTGAATCTCGATTGTTAGTTCATTTGATTCTTCATGGATTTTCTAAGATTCGCTAGATCAAAAAGTACTTCATTCACAATACGCTAGTTGTTAGTTAATTTGATCATTAATCCTTTCGCTTACTCTGTCATTCATTTCTTTATTTATTACATTACATTAATAAATAGTTTATTATTTTGTGTGTGTTTTTTCTCGATGTGTCTTACCAGATTAAGAAACAAGAATTCTACTTTTCCGGACGGTATCCCAAATAATTTCCTCAAGGGACAGCTTTAGCTATTTCAGTACCATTTTCAATGATTTTCAATAGTTTTCTACTGCATGGATGCTCGCCTTATGGTGAGCGTCCTACATTAAACTTGTCTATGAAAATAAAGGAAGCATACATGAACCTCTGAACTACCGACCTATTTCTCTTGCATCTGGCATCTACAAAGTGTTTGAAAGAATACTATGCGCATCTCTCACAATTTACTTAACAGAATTTAATCTTCTCTCTTCTTCCCAGCACGGTTTCACACCTAAACGGTCTTGCTCTTTTGCATTATGATCATCCTTGTCTGACTTTCACAGAGCTTTCAAAAAAGGTTCCTACAATATCTCTTCTGTATTCCTGGATTTCACAAAAGCTTCCGACATCATTCCCCATGACCTCTTACTAACCAAACTAGGTAGTTTTGGAATTGGTGGGTGTGCCTTCGAATGGATAACGTAATTTTTAAACGAACCGGACCCGATCAGTTATGATCAACCAATCATTTTCTCAGTGTTAAACTCGGCGAACCCCAAGGTAGTGTATTATAGGTAGTGGGGTCTCTTCTCTTAATTTTATAGGTAGTGGGGTCTCTTCTCTTAATTTTATATATAAATGGCTTGCCTGCATGCCTCTCAAAAGGAGCTCACTGTATACTTTTTGCAGATGACGCGGAAATCTACATTGAAAATGACTTTGGTCCACTTCAGAAGGCAATAGACGCTTTGCATGAATGGTCCTGTGTTTGGGGTTTGAGTATATCTATATCTCATTTATATCTCATTTAAAAACAGTCTTTATGTCTATAGAAGCCTCGCATCCTCCTTATTGTCTTACTCTCTCCAGTATATCAATACCTACATATATGATAATTTCTAACTAACTAATTTTATGAAGTCGGGATTGATTCAATTGTTATGATTTTTAACTGGCTAATTGATGAAGTGCTGATTGAATACATTGTTAGAACAATTTTTCATCCAAGATTGAATACATTATTGTTTAACTTTCTAATTTATGAAGTGGGAGTTGAATACATTATTGGAAGAATTTTTTTTAAAACTTACTTATTTATTAAGCGGCGAATGAATACATTGTTAGAATAATTTTTCAACTAACTAAGTTATGAAGTTGTGACTGAATACAGTATTGTAAGAATTCAGCTAACTAAGTTATGAAGTTGTGATTGAGTACATTATTGTAAGAACTTTTAACTCACTAGTTTATGAAGTAGGGAATGAACACATTGATATACTATTTTTTAAATAACTAGTTTATGAAGTGGGGATTAAATACATTGTTGTAAGAATTTTTTAAATTGCTGGTTTATGGAGTTGTGATTGAATAGATTGTTGTAAGAATTTTTTAAATTGCTAGTTTATGAAGTTTTGATTGAATACATTGTTAGAATATATTTTTTTTTAAATGTACTTATTTATGAAGTGTTGATTTAATACAATGTTAGAATAATTTTTCAACTAACTAAGTTATGAAGTTGTGATTGAATACATTATTGTAAAAACTTTCAACTCCCTAATTTATGAAGTAGGGGATGAATACATTGATATACTAATTTTTAACTAACTAGTTTATGAAGTGGGGATTAAATACATTGTTGTAAGAATTTTTTTAAATTGCTAGTTTATGAAGTTGTGATTGATTACATTGTTATAATAATTTCTAACTTACTTGTTTATGAAGTGTTGATTGAATCTATTGTTAGAATAATTTTTCAACTAACTAAGTTATGAAGTTGTGACTGAATACAGTATTGTAAGAATTCAGCTAACTAAGTTATGAAGTTGTGATTGAGTACATTATTGTAAGAACTTTTAACTCACTAGTTTATGAAGTAGGGAATGAACACATTAATATACTATTTTTTAAATAACTAGTTTATGAAGTGGGGATTAAATACATTGTTGTAAGAAATTTTTAAATTGCTGGTTTATGAAGTTGTGATTGATTACATTGTTATAATAATTTCTAACTTACTTGTTTATGAAGTGTTGATTGAATCTATTGTTAGAATAATTTTTCAACTAACTAAGTTATGAAGTTGTGACTGAATACAGTATTGTAAGAATTCAGCTAACTAAGTTATGAAGTTGTGATTGAGTACATTATTGTAAAAACTTTCAACTCCCTAATTTATGAAGTAGGGGATGAATACATTGATATACTAATTTTTAACTAACTAGTTTATGAAGTGGGGATTAAATACATTGTTGTAAGAATTTTTTTAAATTGCTAGTTTATGAAGTTGTGATTGATTACATTGTTATAATAATTTCTAACTTACTTGTTTATGAAGTGTTGATTGAATATATTGTTAGAATAATTTTTCAACTAACTAAGTTATGAAGTTGTGACTGAATACAGTATTGTAAGAATTCAGCTAACTAAGTTATGAAGTTGTGACTGAATGCATTATTGTGAGAATTTTACTTACTTATTTATGAAGTGGTGATTGAATACATTGTTAGAATATTTTTTTTTTTGCTTGCTAGTTTGTGAAGTGGGGAATAAATACATTGTTATATTAATTTTTAACTAACTATTTTATGAAGTTGGGATTGAAATCATTGTTATAATAACTTTTTAACTAACCAATAATGAAGTGGTGATTAAATACATTGTTATAATATTTATTTATTTTAACTTACTAATTTATGAAGTGATGATTGAATACATTGCTGTGAGGAATTTTTAACTTGCTAGTTTATGAAGTTGTGAATTTTAAATTATTAGAAATTTTTTTCAACTACCCAAGTTATGAAGTAGAGATTGAATACATTGTTATAATAATTTTTTTAACTTATTAATTTATGAAGTGATAATTTAATACATTGTTGTAAGAATTTTTTAACGTGCTAGTTTATGAAGTTGTGATTGAATACATTATTAGATTTTTTTTTTCAACTACCAAAGTTATGAAGTTGAGATTGAATACATTGTTATAAAATTTTTTAACTTACTAGTTTGTGAAGTGTTGATTGAATACATTGTTGTAAGAATTAAAAAAACTTACTTTCTTATATTAAGTTGATTGTATTAATTCAAGAAGCGGGGGTTGAATACATTGTTATAAGAATTTTTAAACTTACTTATTTATGAAGTGGCATTTGGATACATTGTTATGATAAAATTTTCAACTAACTAGTTTATGAAGTGGTGATTAAATACAATGTTTTAATATTTTTTAAAAAATTTACTACTCTAAGAAGTGGTGTTTAAATACGTAGTTATAAAAACTTTTTAACTAACTAATACATGAAGTGGAGATTAAAAACATTGGTATAATAATTTTTTAACTTACTACTTTAAGAAGTGGTGATTAAATACGTAGTTATAAAAACTTTTTACTAACTAATACATGAAGTGGAGATTAAAAACATTGGTATAATAGTTTTTTTTTAACTTTGTATCGATCTACTTCTATCTCCTAATAGATATTCACAAACCGAAAGAGAACTGTTGTGATACTTTTTCAATACGGGCTTAGAGAATAGCCATAATCTCTTATTGAAGTTGAGAATCCCTGTCAAGGAGCTGCTGAATAGTGCATCTTTTCCTTCATACTTCAGGTTGATTTCTATACTCGCTGTGTTGTTTCCAATGAATTGTTGTTGTTAATATTTGTGCTCATCATCTTACAAATGCGAAATAATACATCATATTGATGTATTTTTACCGCAAAGAGCCTGAGAAATATGGGGAGATTGCTTCCTTCCTTTCTCCTTGATCTTCTCCAGAGATTGTGGATTCGGGGGATTGGAAACATGATGAGTCATGCAATGGAAATGTACAATGGAAATGCTGAGAGGGGGTGAAAAAACACATTAGGGAAGGTACAAGGTTAAAGTCAAAATAGAAATCATAAAGTCATAGAAAATATGGAAGAAAACCTTTTTAAAAATAGCGGTATTTCTGTGAGATTATTAAAAATCACTACAAAGTAAACTTCAAGTCAAAATGTTTATTAACATAGGGTCTTTATAAGGAAAAAAAAATTAATTAGTTTTAAAAAAGATTATTAAAATAACTTTTTCAGTAATAAAATACTAAGCTATTTAGTTCATTTTCATCTATTGCTTGTTTCGTTTTGTCTTTGAGATGATAAAATGTTGTTGCTAATCTTTGTGTTCTTTGTTCTACAAAGGCGAAAGAATACGTGACGTATTCTTCACCGCAAAGAGTGCAAGTTGCGAGAGTAGGAGATGGCTTCCTTCCAAGATCGTACCCATAGATTATGCGTGTATGAAAAAGTGATTATTGGAAACACATGATAAAAATTGTCTAATAAAAGATTCAAAAATACACATCGGAGAGAGTGTATAAAAAGTTTGTCTTTCTGAGAAAGACTGCACTGTAAGAGAAAAACGTTAGAGAGCGTAAAAGAAAATAGCATGTAATATTGAGAGACGCCGATAAAAGCATCATGGCTGGTTATTTTTTAAAGAGATTCAGAGAAAAAATATCTGACAGAGTATAAAGAGAGAGAGAGAGAGAGAGAGAGAGAGAGAGAGAGAGAGAGAGAGAGAGAGAGAGAGAGGGAGAGAGAGAGAGATAGATAGAGAGAGAGAGAGAAAAAGAAAGAAATAGTGTATGATTGTGAGAGAAATAGAGAAAGAGAGAAAGAGAGAGATAGAAGAGAGAGAGAAAGAAAGAGAGAGATAAAAAGAGAGAGAGAGATAAAAGAGGGTGAGAAATGAGAGAGAGAGAGAAAGATAGAGAGAAAGAGAGAGAGATAAAGAAAGAGAGAGAGAGAGAGAAAGAGAGAGAGAGAGAAAAAAGAGAGAGAAAGAAAGATAAATAGAGAAAGAGAGAAAGATAAAGATCAGCTGGAGTGATTCTTTGTGGTCAGAGAAAAAGTCTCTCGATTTAACACACTATTAAAAATTGGTTACACACCCCTCCACCTCACACATATACTTACATTAATGTCATGTAATGTAATAACATTGAAAAAACGAAAAAGAAAGTTCGCCCAATAAACGGGTGAAAGAAAACAAATACATCGGTTTTGCTACTGAAAAATAAACAGAAAATTTGACAGGCTTGATGTTGCTACAGTAACTGGAGAATAGACAAACATTTTAACAGAAGAAAAATGAGAAGGAAAACAGAAAAAAATATGCGTTTTTTTCAAAACAGGTGCGGAGGAAAACCTTATTTAACAACGAATGAGGATGAAACGCAAATATCCATGGAATGGGGAAGAAGCGGAAGGTCGGATTCCGAATTGATGATTTCTCATCCAAGTATCCTCATTTAAGAACTCATATTTTTTGTTACAAAGCATACGCTTCACAAATGTTTCAACAAAAAAATTACGTTCACACAGTGAGGTTTAGGTCTTTAAAAAGCTGTTCTTTTCCCTTTGTGCTTGAAAGCGGTCAGACGTTTCCCTTCGTGCTCGAAACCGGTCAGACGTTTCTCTTTGTGCTTGAAACCGGTCAGACAATTGCTGTACGCCAATGAGACCCAGTAGGCAGAAGCCAAATATGATTTTTTTTATTTTATCAGTGTAGGAATGTGCATGGTATCAACGCGTTTACTATCAATGTATGAATTTTCATATGTTCCAAGTACAAATGTTCATTTCAGTGTTAGACTGAAAGTTTTAAGACATGAATGTTTCTAGTATCAATGTTACAATGATTCATACATTAATATCGTTTCAATAGTCGAATTGTCGATGATACGAAGTGTCGCGGATACAAAGTATCGTGGTACGAAGTGTCGGGTACGAAGTGTCGAGGATACAAAATGTCGTGATACCAAAACACTGCATTTATGCATCCCAATTGGAAGCTGCCATTCATTGCAAAATTCACTCATTAGAACTGTTGCATTTGGTTGCAAGTTGAGAGTAAGCATACATTAAGTTGTTCGGAGGATAGGATACATATAATTTTATATCGTCAGCGAACAATAATAATGAAACTACGTCCTGAGACCTGGGGCCTCGGCCCTGGGATTTTAAAACTGAGATCAGAGACCAGAAATTTTAAATTCTGAACAAAGGACTCATCCAGATCATTTATGAACTCTCGAAACTTGTTCTTACATTAATATCGTTTCAATTGTCGAGAGTAAAAACATCAACTGGGTACCTGTGTATGTTTTTTTTATTGAAGACAAAGTATTTCTAAACTTTTTGATTTTTTTGAAATTCACTTCTAAGTTATCATGAGATTTCAACGGAAATGAAGATCTTGAGAGGCTTCCTATTTCGCATTACGGACTAAACGCACTAGTCGCGTGTGTTTTAAACCTCTCATCACAAATTCGATTACCCTCCTTTTCTAAGCCTGAGCTATTAAACATTCTCCCTCAATCTTTTCTTTAGGAAACTTGTGGAAATGTATAATGATTAGTGAAAATAACAAGGCCTCTTTTTTTTCAAATTGTCGAGTTCAACTACATAAAAGTTGTTGGTACGATTTATGTAAACATGATGATGAAAGATCTCCAATTTTTCATGTCATTATTTCTATACTTACATTAATGTCATGTAATGTAATAACATTGAAAAAACGAAAAAGAAAGTTCGCCCAATAAACGGATGAAAGAAAACAAATACATCGGTTTTTGCTTCTGGAAAATAAACAGAAAATTTGACAGGCTTGATGTTGCTACAGTAACTGGAGAATAGACAAACATTTTAACAGAAGAAAAATGACAAGGAAAACATTAAAAAATTGCGTTTTTTTATAACGCGGGTGGAGGAAAACCTTATTTAACAACGGATGAGGATGAAAGGCAAATATGCATGGAATGGGTAAGAAGCAGAAGGTCGGAACCCGAATTGATGATTGCTCATCCATTTATTCCCATTCAGTAACTCATGTTGCTTTTTGTTACAAAGCATAAGGTTTACAAATGTATCAACAACAAAAAACTTATGTTGACGCAGTGAGGTTTAGGTATTTGAAAATCTGTTCGTTTCCCTTTGTACTTGAAACCGGTCAGACGTTTCCCTTTGTGCTTGAAACCCATCAGACAATTGCTGTACGCCAATGAGACCCAGTAGGCAGAAGCCAAATATGATTTTTTTTAGTTTTTCAGTGTAGGAATGTGCATAGTATCAATGTGTTAACTATCAATGTATGAATTTTCATATGTTCCAAGTACAAATGTTCATTTCAGTGTTAGACTAATTGACTTAAGACATGAATGTTTTTAGCATCAATGTTACAATGATTATAAAATCTATGTTAAATTTTAGAAACTTTTTTCGATGAGTCTGTCATCGGAAGCAAAGATAAACGAGTCCTACAAAGAAGATGTGATCGTGCTTGCCTATGTTAACCCACTTTTTCCTTATCTCTGGAGAAACCGCTGGTCCGGTCACTTCTCTGGCATTTATGTCGAGATGTGGAAAGCACTTGCTAGAAGTGCAAACAAAACTATCGAGTACCGCAGGGGAGATGCCTATGGTCAGATTTTCACATTGAAAATTAGTAAATAGTAGAATTCTGTTTTGTCAGTATGTCTGTCTGTCAGTATGTCTGTCTGTCTGTCTGTCTGTCTGTCTGTCTGTCTGTCTGTCTGTCTGTCTGTCTGTCTGTCTGTCTGTCTGTCTGTCTGTCTGTCTGTCTGTCTGTCTGTCTGTATGTCTTTCTGTCTGTCTATCTAGCTGTCTGACTGTCGGTTTGTCTGACTGTCTGTCTGTCTGTCTGTCTGTCTGTTTGTCTAATTTTCGTAAGTTTGCCTGGCTCTTTTTTCTATCTATAAATCTCTAGGCGTTCTCAGTAAAGCTATGTATTGCTTTTAGGAAACTACAAGCCGGACAAAGACGGATTATTCGGCGGTATTCTTCAATTGATTCAGAATGGAAGCGTGGACGCGATCGTCGAGCCGCTTTCCTTCGGAAGAGAGCGGATGAAAGAATTCTTTTACACAATATCAAGTGACATTGAGGAGGTGCATTTGAAGTCTGGTTATTGCAAAACAATTCGATCCCGCGAGGTGCACTAGCTCTTGTGATTTTCTTCATAGTGATCTTGAGACAAACAGAGTTCTGTATCGGTTCATTGCGTCATCTTCTTCCTCCTAGAAAACCATCTTTTCAAATTCGGAGGATTAAAAAAACTTGTTCCTGAGCTAATTTTTGTTCTTAGTTTTTTTAAGTGCCAGCCGAGCATTGTACTTTTTATATTTGTCGAAAAGAAAAAGAGTTCTAAACGATTCATTATAAAATATCTTTTGTTCAGGGGCAATGCCTGAAAATTTGAGAAAAGATAATTTGAAATCTAAAAATATTGATGAATATTCAAGAACTTTTCTATCGCATGGGAGTGTTTGAGTAAAGATTTGGCTTTCTTACTTCACAAGCCTGAACAACTGCAAAATATGGTCGTCATTAGGACAAACTAGTGAGAAAAGCTACCGATTAAGAAAGAAGAGGGAGAGAATAAAGAGTTCACGCAGGTTATCGAATTTTACCAGTCCCCTGTGACCTAAAATAATAGTGTGTTAAATCGAGAGACTTTTTCTCTGACCGCAAAGAATCACTCTAGCTGATCCTTATCTCTCTCTCTCTCTCTCTCCTCTCTTTCTCTCTTTCTCTCACAAATACACACTATTTATTTCTCTTTTCTCTCTCTCTTTCTCTCACAATTACACACTATTTCTCTCTTCTCTCTCTTTTTTTCTCTCTTTTCTCTCTTTCTCTTTCTCTCTCTCTCTTTCTCTCTCTCTTTCTCTCACAATTAAACACTATTTCTCTCTCTCTTTTTCGCTCTTTTCTCTCATTTTCTCTATTTCTCTTTCCTTCTCTCACAATTACACACCATTTCTCTCTTTTTTCTCACTCCCTCTTTCTTTTTCTCTCCCATTTACATACTATTTCTCTTTCTTTCTCTCTCACTTTCTCTCTCATTAAAGAACACATAGATTAACAAAATTTTTTCATCTCAAAGACAAAAAGAAACAAGCAAAATACTAAACATATAGCTTGGTGTTTTATTACTGAAAAAGTTATTTTAATAATCATTTTTTTAAACTAATTAATTTTTCCTTTTTTTCTTATAAAGACCCTCTGTTATTAAACATCTTGATTCAAAGTTTACTTTTTAGTGATTTTTAATAGTCTCACAGAAATACCACTATTTTTTAGATTTTCTTTCATATTTTATATGACTTTATGATTTCTATTTTGAAAACTTTTTATATTCACCTTCCCTAATGCTTTTTTTTCACCCCCTCTCAGCATTTCCATTGTACTAGGGCATGACTCATCATGTTTTCAATTCCCCATGTCCACAATCTCTGGAGAAGATCAGAGGAAGGAAGCAATCTCCCCATATTTCTCAGGCTCTTTGCGGTAGAAATACATCAATCTGATAGAAATACATTTCGCATTTGCAAGATGATGAGCACAAAGATTAACAACAACAATTCATTGGAAACAACACAGCGAGTTTAGAAACCAACCTATGAAGGAAAAGATGCACTATTCAGCAGCTTATTGACAGGGATTCTCAATTTCATTCAGAGATTATGGGTATTCTCTAAGACTGTATTGAAAAGTGTATCACAACCACAAGTAGATCGATACATAGTTTTTAAAAAAATATTATACCAATGTTTTTAATCTCCACTTCATGTATTAGTTAGTTAAAAAATTATTATAACTACCTATTGAATCACCACTTCTTAAAGTAGTAACATTTTAAAATACACATACACATACATACACAAACACGCACACACACAAAAGTTAATAAACTATATTTATATTTTAATGTATTAATGAAATGTAATGATAATGTAATATTAATGTAATGAATAATGAAATGAATGACAGAGTAAGCTAATAAATTTACGATCAACGAACTAACTAGCGTATTGTACATCAAGAACTTAGAAAATTCATGAAGCATCAATTGAACTAACAAGAAGAGAATCACTATTAGCTATCCAGTTCTGTCGAGAGAAAAGTACTCGAGAGGAAGGGCATCAACCAATGGCAACGAAATCAAACCTTATTTTGACTTTAGAAGTAGAATTGACTGAGTAAACGAATGGATTAATGATCAAATGAACTAACAACTTCAGATTGACATTTTTGAACAGTAACTTATAGTATTTTTACTGTGAAATAACCAACATTGAAACTCGGCTTTTAAAAAACGGTCGAATAAGTAAACGGAGTTTATTGAATATAAAAGTCAGCAGTCAAATTATTTGTTTAAATAATCAGACAGGTAAAACAAATGACCCTCTTCTGGGTAGACCGGACTGAGTTCCTTAGTGTAGTTACCTATGGAATATGGATAGATTCGCTTCACACAGAATTAAGCTATGGCATATTACATTATGAAACCGTTCTTAGAGAACATCTGAAGCATCAGTGAGTTGTTTTTAACCTCTAAAAAAAGAAAAAAACACGAGGGAACTTCATAAAACAGCATAAATGAAAGTTGAATAGACTCAACCCGAATAGACTTCTGTGAGATTATTAAAAATCACTACAAAGTAAACTTTGGATCAAAATGTTTAATAACAGAAGGCCTATATAAGGAAAAAAAGGAACTATTAAATTATTAAAATAAAATTATTAAAATAACTTTTTCAGTAATAAAACACCAAGCTATATGTTTAGTATTTTGCTTGTTTCTTTTTGTCTTTGAGATGATAAAATGTTGTTAATCTCTGTGTTCTTCAAAGAGAGAGAAAGAGAGAGAGAAAGAGAAAGAGAGAGAGAAAAAAATAGAGAAATAGTATGTAAATGGGACAGAAAAAAAAAGAGAGAGAAAAAGAGAGAGAAATAGTGTGTAATTGTGAGAGAAGGAAAGATAAATAGAGAAAATGAGAGAAAAGAGCGAAAAAGAGAGAGAAATAGTTTGTAATTGTGAGAGAAAGAGAGAGAGAAAGAGAGAGAGAAAGAGAAAGATAGAAAAGAGAGAAAAAAGAGAGAGAGAAGAGAGAAACAGTCTGTAATTGTGAGAGAAAGAGAGAGAAGAGAGAAATAGTGTGTAATTGTGAGAAAAAGAGATAAAGAGAGAGAGAAAAGAGATAAATAGTGTGTATTTGTGAGAGAAAGAGAGGAGAGAGATAAGGATCAGCTAGAGTGATTCTTTGAAGTCAGAGAAAAAGTCTCTCGATTTAACACACTATTATTTTAGGTCACAGGGACATCCACATCACACACAGTCCAGTTCGAATCTGTCAAAAAAGTTGCATGAAAAAAGGTGAGACAAACAGTAATGAAACTCAATCAAACGGCTAACTAATTTGAGGACACTTTTTATGGCAAAGCTGAAACCCGCAACTTCGATAGCTGGACCAATCTCGTCGTTTTCCCACCAAATTTTCTAATCATACTGGTCATTATTCATTCATTATTTCATTCATTCATTCATTCATTCATTCATTCATCCATTACTTCATTCATTCACTTTTTTTCACATTTCAGATTCATGATTTGTCTTATCGTTTCTCACTTAACATAACCTAAAGAAACGAAACGGTTTTGCATTTATCGACTTACAACTTTTGCTTCTTAGATAATGATGGTTTTTCGTGGTTAACTAAATTCAAATGATATGCTTGCTACCTTTTGTTGACTAAGTTATCATTTATCCCTTCTCAATGGTAATTAAATTTCCTTGCTTATACAGTTCGTCTTAATTCTTAACATTTTGCTTCTTTTTTTTTTTGGAATTTAACAAGAGATTTCATTTTATTTTCCAATTATCAACCTTTTTTCTTAAATTTTTGGAAAATCAACTTCAAAGCCTTTCAAACTTATTTGGAGTAACCATTCACCACAAATGTTTGATTCTGTTTAAACCTCAAAAAGTTCAAAGTTGGTCTCTGTGCTCATCGTATCTACGATTGACCGCTTCGCTGCTGACTTGAGGAGACGCGTCAACAGAAGAAGGCGATTGACCGAAGCGTTTCAAGCAGCTACGAAATGTCAGCCTATCTGACCTCCACTGGTCAAACTCTCTATTCTATCTTCTCCTAGCTGCAATTACAAAAAAAAACTTTTTAAGACTTTCTGTAAGGGCAAAGTTTAACCAGTTTTTTCGTTCTCTAAATGAACCTATTTCCTGCTTCTCTGACTCTGAGGTCTTTTCATAAAATGTTTTCTAGAGATACTTCTAAAATGTCAATAACAGTTATTGTATTTCAGTGACAATGATTAGAGAGCGGATAAAAACTTCTGAAGCTCCGCAACTTGTGAGTTGTTTTTTTAATCACGAAATACTAAAAAAACATTAATACTAGACTTCTCTCAGGTAAGAAATGTTCTCATAATGTAGAATTTTTTTCTCTCATAAAAACCGCTAATGAAGGTATAACTCAGGTTATTTTCTTAATTATCTTCAGAAAATACTGTTAATGCTATTTGATGAAGTAGCATCATCCGTTTAATAAACACCTACAATGGTTCACGATTTCAGCACCATCAACAATTTGATGTCAAGCAACTCAAATTTCGGTTAGAAAGTTTTTTTTGTTTTTAAAACAAAGCTTTCTGATTCTCTCTTTTTCCCCTTGAGAAAAATCCCTTGATTGCTACCTTTTATACTTTCTTGGCCTAATTTAGTAAGGATATTGCGGCTTTTTGGAAGTGTTAGATTGATGCGCAGAGTCTAAAGTGAAATTTGGTTCGCTTTCGAAAAAAATTCGAGTAACTTTACGCGGAAAAAGCTGTTTTATAAAGCGTTAAAATTCAAAAAAAAATTCTGGTGTAATATAAAGTATTTAATTTGTATTTTTACTTGTATTACCACGAGTATCCGTGAAATGAGAACGAATTAGTATCTTATTTTTGCTGTTTTTCTAACGAAGCACTCATTTTTCTACAAGAGGCAGACACTCTTCTAACAGAAAGTAGAAATTAAAAAAACACCGAGGTCAGGGCTGGGCTTTTTTGGTTGTCTTTTTTTTAATTTTTTGTTTTTAAAAACTTTTTTAAACAAAAAAAATTGCCTCAAAAAATCGAAAAATTGTCGACAAAAACCAAAAAAATCAAAACTTTTCACTATAATTTTTAGTCTGTTTGTAACCAATTTTGGTTATTTTTCATCCTAAATAACTAGAAAATCACACAATTCAAGTGTTTCTTAAAATTTCAATATTTTTCCGATAACTTTTTAAAGTTGCTTTTCTTGAATCAGAACTTACAACTCATCGGCTTAGATGAATAAGAATTTTTGAATATGAAAGTAGTCATAAGTCCATGGAAGAAAAGAAGGCTCTAGTTAATTAAATGAAGTTTTTCTCCATTTTAGTACACAAAAATCAAATTCACTATGATGTTTTTCATTTTCTGTTTTTATTTCTGAAAAGATGTTCATTTGAAATTTCTATAACTTACTTTTGGAATAATGAAAATTTTGATTCTGGATAAAACTCGAATTTATTGGTTTTATAATCATTTGTTAAAGTGGTAATCAATTTTGTTTGAAAATAGAACAGTGCTTTTCAATTTCTCTTTCAGCACTCGAAGCTTTCTTTGTTAAAATTCTTCAATGCTTTCATCTCACTTGCTTAACCATTCTTGAAAATGACAAATAATGTTTTTTTCTAAAAATTCCAGACCGTTGAAATGATTAATAATTCTGTTGACATTGTTGAAATTTAATAGTTCTGTAGAAAATATAAAACTTTAATTTTCTTTCAAAGACGCGTATCATCACTTTAATGTTATTGATTCACGAAAAGTGCCTACTGTTAGATCTCTTAAAATTTTCAGGGTTCATTTCCGGTTTTTGAGATTCTACTTGCTGTTATTTCATCAAAACTCACTCTTCTTCTAAAAATATCAATAAACATTTTCTTCAGGTTTTTTCAGATAGAACATAACGAAATGGATCAATAAAGAAGGTGGTAAAAAATTTTATTTGTAGAAAACAACTTCTTTTTTTATTTTTCTTCCTTTTTAGCTGAAAATAAGGTCTGACCGTGATCCATTCGCATTTCACTGCAATACGTGGAGATAAAAACGAGCGCTACGAAATTACCACTCTCTTTAGCTTACACTAGAAAAGAATTGAGTTTTTAAATCAAAGCTCCATTACTTTTCGAAGTTTTACTTAGCCGCTTATTTATTGATCATAATACTTGATCGTAATATCACTCTGGATGAGACAATTAGCGAGTAAATTAGAAAAACATATGCCATTATTGTCGATTGGCTTTCACTATATGTCTCATATCAATGAAAAAAAAAAATATTGCACCAAAGTAAAGATACGTCAAGTTTTGCAGACCTATTCCTCATTCTCAAAGCCTTCCGCAAACTTTTTTGGCTTCAATGGACACTTGGAAGAGGAATCAGCCGCCACGTCGTCTATACTCATTTTGCTTCGTCTCTGCTTTCTTCTTCGTCTTCCTCATCTACTCCTCTGCATTCGCGGGCAACGCCGTCGTAACTGAGACGAAGCCCTTCTTGTAAGTGAATCATCAACAAAAATTATAGTCGGAAGCAAAAGGCGAGAATAAACCTTTCTGAACCTTAAAAAAACTTTTACTGTAAGATTGTTTCAAATATTCATGTTTTAAATGTTCACTATATATTTATAATATTCCAGTTCAATGCATAGGAACATGATTGGTGAATGAGTTGAAGAGTTTACCGGAGAACTTCAATCCACAAATTTTATGAAAACACAATCTTCTCCCCGCAAATTAGGTTCATGGGGTGTTATTTTTATCTATTTCTTCTGTCAATTTTTTTTGAAAAGGTTAGAGAGAGACTAAAAAACTTAATTTCAGGAAGCTACGAGAGTTGTTGAAACTCTTTAAGAGCGGCAACTACATTCTAGGCATGCAATCCATTTCATTGATCAAAGCACCAGTGGTTTGTCTTTTCTGAAACATCCATTTTTTCATTCATTTCTAATTAACTAAACCTTCATTTCACTCACGCATCATCCCATTCAAAAGTTCTTAGTTAAGGAAATGATACAGTAAGAAAAAAATTTCATACAATGGTTACCGGATACTCAATTTTTATCTATAACTCAACCGTTGCATGCGGAAAAGCTGATTCATCTATAAAGCTCTATTCCAAACTTACCAATAGTTATATGTCTAACCGAAAGCGAAAGAACATTACTTTTCATATGAAAACATGTGTAAAAACGTATCATGCTTAACTTGTTTTCTGCAGCTCGAAGAAATTTTTGGCAGACAAATTACATTCAACGAAGGATCTGTCATAATCGAGAACGATCCACAAAAATTTTTGAGCTTGGTTAGAGGCTTTGAACTGTTCATGTTAGAAAAGGTGCATAACTATTATACTCGCCGAGTATACAATCGCTGCTTCAATACCTCCTACAGTAGCATGCCTTGTGATAAAATAAGAAACTCTAAGCTTGGACTTCAGACCTTAAGTATTAGGAGGGAAACGAATGATTTTCATCTTTTAAACAAGCTTATTTCTGGTAGAGTAATTCTTTCTCAGAAAAGACGAAATTTTTATAATTTAAATGTTTCCACGACTCGAGGCTCAAAGTTAAAAATTCAATATAAAACTCCTCGCACTAATTGTAGGAAGTTTAGTTTCGCTATAAGATTTGCTCGATTGTATTTACAGACGCACGGATTCATTGTTCAGTTTCATTGTGCTTACCTATATTTTTTCTAAATATTCTCTATAACATTATGTATAATGTATGTATCTACCACATGATTCTTTTCGCGTAATAAAAAGTTCAGAAGTTCAAAGTTCATGTTTCGATGAAAGTTCAAAATAATTTGTAACTGTAAACATGTCAGTGAAAATTTCTCTACTGCCATACAAAAGAACAACCTGACGAAAATTCAATATTTTATGTCCATGCGAAAGAAATTACTAACTATGGAAAGGTAATTTTGGTATGGACTAGCACTAGTAGGCACTCTTCCTGGCTCAAAACTACCGAGAAAAACTTAGTGATTTGGTGTTAGGGAAAAGTTTAGGAACAAAAGACAAACTACTCTTCAATCTTCAGTAGTAAATTTTTTAGTTGTGCAATAAAGAATGTAAATTTGAGATATTTCTATGAGGAGCAGCGAAAACACTAGTTTTTTTTGTTGTTTGAAATTGAGTACATCTTGTTTCTAATATTTATTGTCTCAGAAGCATAAATAGCCTCGAAAGTTCAAACCTATAGTGAATTTTTTTCGTGGAATGCATAAAACGTGAAGAGCAAAAAAAAATTCAATATTGAGAAAGTGCATGAGAGACTGAAATAGATTAAATTATGACAGGGTGTGAGGTCCTTTTTTATCATGTCAATTAATTCAGAGGTGTTCAAAGCCTTTTTTTTAAACGCTCCTCTTATTTTTTTTCTTCTAAGTCTTTTGTCAATAGCATAGGTTTGTTGCAGCCCTGTCGGAAGAAAAACGCGATCCTGTACATCCACAACTATTTGACAATGAGTGTTTCCGCGAGAGTAGCTAATGCATGCCCCCTCACTGAGTCAGTCATTATTCTTCAATTTAATTATTTCTTCACTTCTTTATTTCGCTTGAAACAAAACATCATGTTGAGTGACGAAACAGATGACACTGTCAAAAAAAGTGAATTCAGTGAAGGTGATGGAAAGTGAGATCTAAATATGACAAGAACAATCATGAACATTTCATTTTAGGAAAATCGGAAAGCACATTATCTGTACCTTCGCCCTGTAAGTCATGAAAGAGCCTTGCCCTTTTCCCTACCAGTCATGCATGATCCTTGCCTACGCTCTGTCAATCATAATAAGCCATGCTTTTGCCCAGTCAGTCATGCATGATCCTTGTCTTTACCCTGTCAGTCAAGAATGATTCTTGCTTAAGTCCGGTCAGTCATGCCAAATGTGCGTATGTGACATACAGGGAGGCTGGAAAGTACGCAGTCCGAAAGTCAAACGCTTTTGTATCGTAATCAATAATCCAATTCCTCTCAATTCAACACATTTTATTCTCAACATATATATGTACAACTGGGTGAAGTCAGTTTTCAATGCGGCCGCCCTTGGCGCGGATGACTTGGCGGAGACGCTTGGGGAAAGCATCAGTCGTGGCACGCAGGTAATCAACGTTGAGTTCCTCCCAAGCTTTGAGCAGGGCCTTCTTCAGAGACGCCAAATTGGGGTGGGGACGAGCCGAGGCTTTCGCCTCGAGGACCGACCATACGGAATAGTCGAGCGGATTGAGATCCGGCGAGTAGGCGGGCCACTGCTTACTCGTTATGAAGGCGGGCAAGTTGTTCGCGCACCACTCTTGCGTCACAACGGCCTTGTGAGCGGGCGCGGAGTCCTGTTGGAAGCAGAAAGGGCGGCCAGCGAAGTGCGAACGGGTCCAGGGAAGCAAGGCGCCTTCGAGAATGTCTTTGATATAGTTCTGCTTGTTGATCTTCACGCCCTGATCAATGAAGACGAGCGGAGACGTACCCGAAGCGCACACAGCCGCCCAGACCATCAACTGAGCTGGATGAGAGGTGCGGTTGACGACTCTTCCGTTGCAATCGGCTTCCTCAGGATCTCTGGCGATAACCCGCACGTTTTGGGAGTTAAAGGCCTCCTCGATAGTGAACAACTTCTCGTCTGAGAAGACTATCTCGTCGGCACCAGGTGCGGCCGTGTCGCGAAGCAAGGCCCGACTTCTCTTCACGCGCTCTGCCTTGTTCTTGGCAGACAACAAGGCACCCTTGCGAGTACGATAAGGGCGCATGCCGAGGTCATACCTGACGATGGTCTGAGCCGACCAGCGGGATATTCCGAGCTCCTGGGACATCTTGTTAATACTCCGCTTGGAGTTTCGGCGTATTCGCTCCCTCACTGCTTTTATCTTCGCCGGCGTCCGAGCATATCGAGGTCGGCCAGTTTTTGGACGGTCCTCGACATTTCCGAGCTCGCGGTAACGTTTGATGGTATTCCAGACAAGATCTCGACGGACGACGAGGCGTTTCGCGATGTCGGAGTTGGAGTACCCGCGCTGGTGCAAATCGATGATAGCGGCACGCTGGAGATGGGGACCCGTCATTACCTTCAAATTTAAACAATCGTTCTCAAACTTCAACACGATGTTTAAAACACAATAAACTTCGAAAATCGAAAAAAAGGAATCGGTGCGTGCACGAAATAGTGCGTAACACACTCCTAAACCACGGACTGTGTGCTTTCCAGCCACCCTGTAAATATGACAAATTTCTGAAAAGTCTGAATAATCCGGAGCGGTATGTTATTGAATTCTCAACCTATTCATGACCATATTCGACCTTCTCGTTGTAAAAAACACTCACCAATGCTACCAAGAACCTTGAAAACACAGCGTTCTAAATTCCAACACATCTCTGTTTTGTAAAGCGCTTAATTACTATATGGAGCTGGAAGAAACAGTTTAGAAATTATGAGCCGGGTTCTGCCACGAAAAGTTCTTTACTTTAGAGTAGATACGTCGGGAGAGCGGTTCAGCCTGAAGACTCACATTGGTCAGGTTTGTTGTTAGGTAATTTTCATGTACATGGTTTCGGGGTTTATCATTTGTCAGGTCTCAACTTGAGGCTCTTTTTTATTTTTTTATTTTTTCTGATTAGTGAGTATTATTTATGTACATACTACATATGACCACTTGCATTGAAGTTCGGTCTCTATTTTCTGTGCATTTCAGAAACGGTTTTGAGTGTTTTTTTTTCTTCTGAAAGTCGAACAGAGCTACCAAACATCACCAAATATCTTCAAATTCTAAGTTACACAGTATAAAGGCAGTGACGCCTGTTTAAGATGACAAGTGATTGAACTATAGCACTGACAATCGCGTCATCAATCATATTTTTACAGGCTACATATTTGTGACCCCATCAATTTTCCCAGATTGGTCTAAACCAAGAGTGGTACGAAACCCGGTATACAAGAGCAAGCCATGTAGCAGCTCCTGGTTCTAGGGCTGATATTTAGGGAAAATCTATATCTGAACGATGCTCGTGTTCCATCGCGAGGCAAGTTCGAGCTGGCTATTAAATACATATTCATGACTAAGCTCGTGTGTTCCAGAGGGCTTTCGGAGTGAAGAAGCATCTGGCGTACTATTTCAGCAAGAAATACGGACTCAAGTTCAGGAAACACTTTGACACCATCATTTCCCGGTTTTTCAGCGAAGAAATGGTTACCTATCAAATCTTCATGATTTTTGAGTGGTGTTACTGGAATGGGAATATCGAAATTCGATGAGCGAGAGTGTTTACAGATTCTTAAGTTCTGGTGGACTCGGATCACCTCAAGGCCACGTGAAGATGTTAAAGTCAAGGTTGAAATCGGATCAGTTCATTTTTTTCGCAGTTAATTGTACGAAATTTTTTTATTGCTTACATTTGTACGTATAACCATGTTGAATTATCGGAAAAATCTAGCGTTTGAAGTTAATTTCGATCAAAAAATTCCTAGAGATTTTAAGACTATTTCTCTTCTGATGTTCACGGGAATGTCGTAAGGGGCGGGGCGATTCTCTGACACACGGCAGAGTAAATTACCACATGGAGCGCATTCAAACCTATATTCATGTAGTTTTAGCTCATTGTTTCGGATCTCGCCTCCCAACCAATTTTTGTTTGGTCGAAAATTCCCTTTTTTAAAGTTTCAAAGTTTTAGTTCGGTAAAAGATTTTTGACAAACCCCGAGAATTTTTACTCACATTTTTTTCCTTTTTTTTTCCTTTTTTCCTCTAACCGAAGTTCTTCAAGTTCATGTCATTCGGTATTTTAACAGGTAATAAGCTGAGGAACAGAAGATGTTGAAGTGTAGTAGACGATGAGGGTGTCTCCGACTACTCATAAAAACAGGGACTAATCTAGTCAATCAATCGATACGATTATCAGAGAGGTTTTCAGGACATACAGAGTTCACTGCGAGTATGAATCACCAATATTTTTTTTTCAAAACCAGTGTGTCATTGTAGAGAAAAATTTAATAGAACAAAAATGATTGTTATGATTAAATATCTCTTTCATTTTTCAAACACTTTTAGTTCGATTTCGAACCGGGAGACATTCGACCAAAAAGCTTACGGTTTTGGCTCATGATTCAAGTTTTTGAATAGGTCAAGTATATTTTTTGAGTCATAATGATTGATGCTTTATAGCCGAAGTTTGCCTTCACTCCCGTTCCTTTATCAGCATTTCACAAAATCTTTATCATTTGCGGAGTCGTTTACGTTCTCGCCGTGATCGCCTTTGTCGCAGAATTGTTATTCTCAAGTTAGTTCTCAAGCCGTCAAAAGCGGAACTTTCTTTCATGTTTTAAGATATACATATTTTAAATATTGTCTATGACCATATGAATCAAAGAAGAGTCATTTAAAACATTGACGAATGATTCAAGAAAGTTCTCAGGGTAAAACTCCCACATCAAATTAGGGTTGTTTGTGGTTACTCCTTACGGCACTCTGGAAAAGAGTCATTAAGTCCATGGTACTCTTACGTGAAGTGATTTAGCCCGTTTAAATAAAAGTCAGACTTTTTGAAAGAAGGCCTGTCACTAATGTTTCATTTGAGAATCCATGACATTTTCAAGGTGAGAAAAACGGCACTTTTGGTTAGCTCAGTACTCGGAATTTCACGGCAAAGTTATTTGACATTAACACAGATGGATTATTGACTGATTTGAGTCTGGCCTAGCGAAATGAGGCAGAGAACCTGATTAGTCATCAATTTGTCCCTATTTCGGCCTCAAGCCTGGTGGACCCATCTATAACGATAGATTTAAGAAATTTCGGTATTACTTCCTCGTCCCATGCTACACACACAAGCATTAACATAGTTGAAACCCACTGCTACTACCAGGTTAGTAAAAAAGTTGACATCATGACAAGAAGCACAATTAGGAACATGAAAAAATTTTTTTTAATACAATTTCATTTGCAGATTTCTTCGGCTAGATGGTACATCCAGAGTATACCCTGAGAATACTCTGCAAGCGAAAAAATAAGTGACTGTTGACTATTCGCTGTACAAATACAATTGTTAAGAGCTGCTCCCTGTAGATATCAGTATGTCAGAACTTTATCTCTTGCAATAATTTGACTCCTCAATACGGCAACATTCAATCACATTCTACATTGATTTGTCTTTGAGTTGTTCTTCAGGCACCATTCCACCACATGCTTTTATCTGATATTTACTCAATTATAGCTATGACTTAAACATGGCTCAATTCTAATCATCCCGATTCGATTCTCGAGAACTGTACAATAATTTTCTCCCCATATCTCAGAAAAGATATTCAGGCCTTAGAAAAGGTGCAGAACTATTATACTCGCCGAGTATACAATCGCTGCTTCAACACCTCCTACAGTAACATGCCTTGTAATAAAATAAGAAACTCTAAGCTTGAAATTCAGACCTTAAGTATTAGGAGGAAAACGAATGATTTTCCTCTTTTAAACAAGCTTATACCTGGTAGAGTAATTCTTTCTCAGAAAAGACAAAGTTTCTATATTTTTCAAAAAAAAATTTTCCACTACCCGAGGCTCAAAATTAATAATTCAATATAAAACTCCTCGCACTAATTGTAGTAAGTTTAGTTACGCTATAAGATCCGCTCGAGTTCAAGTTCAAAGTTCTACGTTTGTACTCTTCCATCCCCAAAAACAGGGAAATTGGCAGAGTGTCGTGAAATTGTTTAACTTATGGCGCTTCATGTCCTCATCCAAACACTCTTTCATTCGTCTCCCTCCGTAAGCGGTTGCTCCTGCACCGTCTCTTCCCTCGTCTGTGAAAGTCCTTTCCCGAGAAGATTTGGCGCTCCGGGATCGTAGCGCCATGATGAGCGACAGAAGAGGAAGAGTAGCACTTCGATCGCTACTGCTTGCCTCGCTCAACCTCCGCTCAACGCTCAGATCCCATAATCGATGATGTTATATTCCCGATGTGGCTTGTTGATCTTGATAAAGCGTTTAAATTGAAATTGATGTCCAGGAGTGTGTTAATGAACCTAATCAGAAATTTCTCGCCAAAACCAAGAGTCGCAATGGTTAATCTATGCTCCTCAATTACGAATACTATTCACTGAGACGCTGACTAAGCTATCACGTGTTATGTTCTATCTCCACCAATGATGAAAAGTGAAAATTTTACAATAGAAACCTTGGTCAGGACGCATTTGTACTAGCCTATGTTATATGAAAAAATATGTATTTGTTTTAACAAACTTTGAAAAACTCTTCTATCCACGTTCTGACTAATGACGCCGATAAAAGATGTTTTTGTTACTTTTTGTTGTATCTCAAATGATTATCTATTCATACCTTTATCGTCAAAGGATAACGTGTTTAGTTTCATCACATTGTTCACACCGAGGGTTTTGAGTTTTTAATTCGTCGGTCCCACTCTCAGAAGTTAATAAATTACCAAATGCGAAGTGCATTGAGAAACAATACATACTTAACAAATGAAAACGTCGGCACACTGTCTCCGTTGAGTATAAGAGACATGAATTACCTTGATATTCTACTGAGCCACTTGGATTGCGATCGCACTTGAATCGCGCGGCTTTTCTTGGTAAAAAACCTGAGCCACCATGCTGAATGGCTCCCTTAACGAGGTTCCATCACAACTCCACGTGGAGAAGACGTAGAGGGGGGAGAAAAAAGGTTGAGATAGAAAGAAAGAGAGAAAGGTAAGAGAGGTAAAGGAAAAGTGAAACAGAAAAATGGAGATATAGAGATAAAAGAGAGAGAGAAGTCCCACATTCAAGAGAGAACGCAGAGTGTTATAATAGTCCGTCATTCGTTTTTTTAAATATTCGTTTTTTGTTTGTTAACGTACTCACTTTATATTGAGTTGTGTACATAACTAATGGCAAGATTTGTGAATTTGAAGGTAGCGTAATCTCAGCAGCGTAGTTCGACTTGCGCAGTTTGTGCCATCACGTGGTGCATCAAACTTTATGTATGATTTAAGATGTGAATTAGAAATCGAGGAAACTTCGAGCAACAAAAAATGGTTTTTTTCCTAAAAAAAGTTTTTAGAAGATTTTCAACAGAATTAAGAGAGAGAGAGTAATACTTCGAGTCATCAGATTTATCGGAAAAAAAACGTCGTTATGAACGTCTGAGCTCAGTTGTCTTCGAAAAGAGGTTGGCTTTGTAATTAATTTATGGTACTAATGTCCCATGTGCCTATTCCTTGAGATTTGGAGAGTTCGGAAAGATCTCATTCCTTCCACGCATCTGCTTCCCTTACCATCTCTCTCCCTCTTTCTCTCTCCCTCTCACTCACTATGTATCTCGTTCTCTCTTTCTCTCTGTATCTCTTTTTATCTTTCTCTCTCTCTCAATTTCTCTCTTTAACTCTTCTTTCTTCTCCTCTTTCCCTATTTCTTTCTTTAATACTCTCTCTTTTTCCATCTGCCTACTCTTTTACCGTTTCATTTCCTCCTTCCAACCTGTCCTAACACCTCTTCATCCCCTCTTAAGTTCATTGTGAAGTAATGCGACTCTACCATTTCCTTCTTCCTTACAAATACTTTCCTTCGTTTTCGCCTACTCCTATTCTTTCGAGTTCTCATGTCCTCCTCTAGTTTCTCTTCTTTTCCATTCTCACTCTTCTTGTTTCTCTTACTCTCTCTCTCTCTCTCTCTCTCTCTCTCTCTCTCTCTCTCTCTCTCTCTCTCTCTCTTTCTCTCTCTCTTTCTCTCTCAATCTGTCTCTCTCTCTCTTTCTTTCTCTCAATATTTGCTATTTCGCACTCTCCTCTCATTCTCTCTCTCTCTTTCTCTGTCTCTCTCTCTTTTTTTCAGTTCACACTATTCTATAAAGTGTTCAATATACTATTACATTTTCTTTGCGTCCGTTCGTACTATTGAATTTGAGTTTTCGAGCCCCACGCGAGCGCCTCTCATTTTAAAAAGCTAATCTGGTCGAGTTATTTTCGAATTTCTTAGCAAGTTCAACAAAAGCATTATATTCATAAGTATGCGGTTTTATAAGAGGAAGTGAGCGATACGTCATACTACGGGCCTTAAGGTAAGTGGGACGAGCGATACGTCATACTACGGGCCTTAAGGTAAGTGGGACGAGCGATACGTCATACTACGGGCCTTAAGGTAAGTGGGACGAGCGATACGTCATACTACGGGCCTTAAGGTAAGTGGGACGAGCGATACGTCATACTACGGGCCTTAAGGTAAGTGGGACGAGCGATACGTCATACTACGGGCCTTAAGGTAAGTGGGACGAGCGATACGTCATACTACGGGCCTTAAGGTAAGTGGGACGAGCGATACGTCATACTACGGGCCTTAAGGTAAGTGGGACGAGCGATACGTCATACTACGGGCCTTAAGGTAAGTGGGACGAGCGATACGTCATACTACGGGCCTTAAGGTAAGTGGGACGAGCGATACGTCATACTACGGGCCTTAAGGTAAGTGGGACGAGCGATACGTCATACTACGGGCCTTAAGGTAAGTGGGACGAGCGATACGTCATACTACGGGCCTTAAGGTAAGTGGGACGAGCGATACGTCATACTACGGGCCTTAAGGTAAGTGGGACGAGCGATACGTCATACTACGGGCCTTAAGGTAAGTGGGACGAGCGATACGTCATACTACGGGCCTTAAGGTAAGTGGGACGAGCGATACGTCATACTACGGGCCTTAAGGTAAGTGGGACGAGCGATACGTCATACTACGGGCCTTAAGGTAAGTGGGACGAGCGATACGTCATACTACGGGCCTTAAGGTAAGTGGGACGAGCGATACGTCATACTACGGGCCTTAAGGTAAGTGGGACGAGCGATACGTCATACTACGGGCCTTAAGGTAAGTGGGACGAGCGATACGTCATACTACGGGCCTTAAGGTAAGTGGGACGAGCGATACGTCATACTACGGGCCTTAAGGTAAGTGGGACGAGCGATACGTCATACTACGGGCCTTAAGGTAAGTGGGACGAGCGATACGTCATACTACGGGCCTTAAGGTAAGTGGGACGAGCGATACGTCATACTACGGGCCTTAAGGTAAGTGGGACGAGCGATACGTCATACTACGGGCCTTAAGGTAAGTGGGACGAGCGATACGTCATACTACGGGCCTTAAGGTAAGTGGGACGAGCGATACGTCATACTACGGGCCTTAAGGTAAGTGGGACGAGCGATACGTCATACTACGGGCCTTAAGGTAAGTGGGACGAGCGATACGTCATACTACGGGCCTTAAGGTAAGTGGGACGAGCGATACGTCATACTACGGGCCTTAAGGTAAGTGGGACGAGCGATACGTCATACTACGGGCCTTAAGGTAAGTGGGACGAGCGATACGTCATACTACGGGCCTTAAGGTAAGTGGGACGAGCGATACGTCATACTACGGGCCTTAAGGTAAGTGGGACGAGCGATACGTCATACTACGGGCCTTAAGGTAAGTGGGACGAGCGATACGTCATACTACGGGCCTTAAGGTAAGTGGGACGAGCGATACGTCATACTACGGGCCTTAAGGTAAGTGGGACGAGCGATACGTCATACTACGGGCCTTAAGGTAAGTGGGACGAGCGATACGTCATACTACGGGCCTTAAGGTAAGTGGGACGAGCGATACGTCATACTACGGGCCTTAAGGTAAGTGGGACGAGCGATACGTCATACTACGGGCCTTAAGGTAAGTGGGACGAGCGATACGTCATACTACGGGCCTTAAGGTAAGTGGGACGAGCGATACGTCATACTACGGGCCTTAAGGTAAGTGGGACGAGCGATACGTCATACTACGGGCCTTAAGGTAAGTGGGACGAGCGATACGTCATACTACGGGCCTTAAGGTAAGTGGGACGAGCGATACGTCATACTACGGGCCTTAAGGTAAGTGGGACGAGCGATACGTCATACTACGGGCCTTAAGGTAAGTGGGACGAGCGATACGTCATACTACGGGCCTTAAGGTAAGTGGGACGAGCGATACGTCATACTACGGGCCTTAAGGTAAGTGGGACGAGCGATACGTCATACTACGGGCCTTAAGGTAAGTGGGACGAGCGATACGTCATACTACGGGCCTTAAGGTAAGTGGGACGAGCGATACGTCATACTACGGGCCTTAAGGTAAGTGGGACGAGCGATACGTCATACTACGGGCCTTAAGGTAAGTGGGACGAGCGATACGTCATACTACGGGCCTTAAGGTAAGTGGGACGAGCGATACGTCATACTACGGGCCTTAAGGTAAGTGGGACGAGCGATACGTCATACTACGGGCCTTAAGGTAAGTGGGACGAGCGATACGTCATACTACGGGCCTTAAGGTAAGTGGGACGAGCGATACGTCATACTACGGGCCTTAAGGTAAGTGGGACGAGCGATACGTCATACTACGGGCCTTAAGGTAAGTGGGACGAACAAATTTTCGAGTAGTGGAAAGAAGCTTTGACATTGGCATTCTTCTACATAATTCGTGAAACTTGACCACATTACTTTTCTCTTTCTAAAACGATTTCTCAAGATAATTTCTCTTATAGAATACCTTTTTTCCTGCTCTTGACTTTCTTCGTGTGAATGGTTCGTTACTGTAAACAAACTACTCGGTTTAACAAGGACGATTGTGTAGGACATTTCACCTATCTTCAGTTAAGTGATGCATGCAATTCACGTTTCATATCTATATCAAGACTGAGAAAATAAAATCCTGTGTTAACCTTTTCTTGGTCCTGTTTTCTATTATGAGCTTACAAGGCAAAACAAAAGAGCTGCGTACTTTTAACTTACCAGTGATTTGTCTTGGAATCGAGAAGATTAGTTTTCAGAAATGTTTGAGCGATGCAAAAAGGCAGTGAACATGAATTTCCGACCGGAGTAAGGTCAATTGCAACCGTACTCCGGTCGAATCCACATAGACAAAGGTGGTTGAGAAATGTAGGTATTGCTTGCGCGAATATGAATCTCCCCACTACTGCTTCACACAAGCGGTGACTTAGCGCGCAGCCATTGGTTCTATCTAATCTCAGGGGGCGCGTAACCTGCCTCGAGGCCGAAACACGCACGAGGGTTATTATTTTTGTTCTGCAGTGACAAGAATTGCCCCGATACCCGTTCATTACAAAGAAGATTCGAAGAGAATACAAAAACCACAAAAATTTGTTGTTTTTTTTTCTACCAATAACATGTGGTTTCATTTCTTCATCATCAATGTCTTAATGCATGAAGCGCCTTTATTCTGCTGCACGTTTAATCTTCTTGACCGGTCGTATAACGGTCACCTAAATCGTTTTTTGCGACATATTATTTTGTTTTTCTCACTGTAATTACAAAACACAAAAGAAATTGAAAGGTCGCACAAGAGAGCGTGGGCTCATTGCTTCGTTTACGAGCTCACTCTAAAACCACGACGTAAACAACGAGCGGTGCGAGAGAGTGGTGAAACAAAGCATAAAGTTGGAGTAGTAGAGATTACATATAACAGGCTATTTTCATCACGATAAGTGTGCTTGATTTTAAAAGGCTGTAATTAGTAGCAGTTTGTACAATTTCAAGAAAAACATTAGTGCGTCCGCTTACACCGAATGCGTTGTAATATTAAAATGTTTATCAGTTGTTTATTTTTCCTTATTTTATAAAACGGTATAACCTCAATTGTTTTGCCTTCTTCTACCAATTATGTTCGTTTTCAATCTTTTCAGACTGTTCTTCTCTGAAGTTAAGAATTTCGCTTATGTTCTAATAACAAAAACTATCATTCGGGGACTTTTTCATTCAACTTTATCGAGAAAAAATCATCACGATTTCGGCAAAATTTACTACTTATTCAAAAAAGTTTTTACATCTTCAAACTACAAAAATTAAACTCAGGAATCTGAACGCAATTAACTTGCCCTATTGAACTCATTGAACGTAAAACGAATTTCAAGATTTGAGGACTCTGTTCAAGAGTTCATTGTCGATGGTTTCTAATATGAAACAATAATATTTTTCTCGACGGGATTGGTGAGGTCACTATAAATAGATTAAACGTGCGGCTGAAATGATTTGAGTGGCAATAGTGAGTTGGAGTTCCGAGGAGAAAGGAGATATGATTTGGAAGATACGGCCGCATCTGAATTATTATTTCAAAAAATTTATACCGCTTTTTAATAACCCTTTGGTCTCCCATTCGAGTCAGGTTTTATGTAGAAGAAGGATGAGCACTCCATTACTCTTTCCAAGTCGTACCAAATTCAATTTTCTCTGTTTTACAGCTTCCAGACCATTTTATTGTATCGTCCATTTACTTGAGTGATGACCTAACAATTTTACCTCCGGTGATAATGGAAAACTTAGATTTGAAGTTAGGGATACAAAACTTGATACGTCAATCTGCCATAACGCGCTGGCTTCGAAGAAACGACTGACATTCGAATCGAACAATATTTAATTCCACTCCATTCAACCTTTCTTTGATTTCTTAACCAAATACTTTGAAAGGCGTATTGTTTCTAGTGTAGGATGTTTGTTCTCGAAAAAAAGGAAGAGAAGAAAAAAGGGATAACAACCAACTATTTTTCATTTCAAAAAAATCTTATATTAAAAAATGGAATTGTTGACTTTTGTACTACTTCTTACATTACTTCACTGTTCGCAAAAGTAACTATTTCGAAATGAACGTGTCTTTCCAAAACTTCCGAGCATATTTACAAGCATTTTTTTCCATTTGTTTCGATCAATCCCGTTCAAGGTGGAAAAGCACTATCCTATCGCTTTTGATATCTTCAATTTTCTTAAAAATCATATCTTAGATTGAGACAACCAGTTAATTTCTATTTTTTGAGAGTCTAATTTGCTGTTTTTGAGACTACCAAGTTTTCGATTGATTTACAAATATACATCGGTAAAAAATTTTTTAAAGGGTTCAGGAGCGAATAAAGCCCTCTCCTGCATTAAAAGTCTCCCTGAAATTGTTTACTTTATAACTCGTCTTCATTAATTGTAAATTTTTCGAATTTATTTACATAATTGCGCTCGCGATAGCTATTTTTTGTTAATAATAACCAAATGTTAACAAAAAACCGAACGCGTAAGAAGTTTTTTTTAATTGGAGTTAGATTAGCTATAAAACAAGATCTTCCAAAAAGACTTATATGCAACGCTCGTTCTCGCGTCTCATCTATGATTTTTTAAATCCGTGTATAGAGCGGTCGAAATTTAGTTTCCACTTTGATTCCTCACTAAATTCGATTGAAAATATATATTATTGCTCAAAGCAGAAAATTGAACGGTTGAAACCGTGTCATTCTTCCGATATGCATATCATTCATGATCTTTTTTCGGCATTGCTTCCTGACATCTTTGAGACAGATTTTTCGAATTGTATTTAACAATGAAGCAGACAATGCACGAACTGAGAAAACCATATTTCATGTTATATTAAACTTCTCTTGTTATACGAAACTTTTCCAAGATCCCAACTCCACAATCTATCTGAAAACCCCTCCCCCTCCTTATCAGGTTTTATGTAGACGGACATGTTCGCTTTCAAAGCAGATTTAACAGGGTTTCAATTGTAAATATGAGCTAAGTAAAAGCTGCTGACAAGTTCCACCCTAAAATCCTCCCGTACATCAAGGTCACTCATATGCAAGTCGTCTCATCCTGTGAGCCTCTTCGTGTAATCGGAAAGTACCCCTACTCATACTCTGAGGTCCTATGATTGCGAGGCTAAAACTCATACTTAAGTGTGCTCAAGCATCCTCAAATACAGCCCTTTAAAACTTGTTTGACTTTTGCAGCCTAAATTCCTCTGAAGGACCAAAGCGCAGAGTGCCAGGTGACCAGAGCAACACTTTAGAAAGGTGTTCAGTCCAACAAAAATTAAAAGTCGTGTTGGATGTTTCTTTCAAAAGGTGTTCTTTGTTTAATTGTTTGTTTGTTCCGTACGTAACCTCGAACAGCACCGGAGAGGTTGAGGATTGAGGAAACATCAATCTTTCCTTTTAAAAGCAACTCTTGTGAGTAAGGTCAATTTGCTTTTTTTGCCAAAGGAAACAAAAGACGATAGAGGATAGGAATGAGAGATATTCAAAGGGAAGAGAGAGAGAATGATACGAAGAGATCAGATTTAACAAAGAGGTGGTATTGGAAAGAGGTGAATAATAAGTATAGAAGAGAGAATGGTAATTGAAATGAAGAGTTCTAGAGACAGAGAAATGCTGAGAGAGACAAGAGGCACAAACAGAGGCACAATTGAAAAGCAAGGCGAGAGAAAAAAGAAACTCATACTCTCGCGTTTCTCGTCTCGTCACGCATTGCTTGTCGGACTTCAAGGCCATCAGCAACAGGGCCCTACTCTACTACCAAAACAAGTACAAAAGGCGATACTGTCAAATAGGCATGTGACATTCTAGCAGATATCTCTCTTGACTTTAACTGTCACTGTACTTTGTTTGTGCGCTGATACAAATGATACGAAACTCGTTTTTACTAATATCGATGCTAATCAAAGCAAGTTCATTCAACTGTTTAGTCCGAGCACTACACTTTCCGTTCTAATCGAAATTTAAATTTCATCTATGTTTTTCACTTTGTCTTTGTGGCTATTTTTGAGAGCGGAGTGCTTGAAACCGAATTAGTCATTCAAGGTTTGATGATAAAACAGTTTTGTGATCCAAGAACTCTAATAGGCCAGAAATCCTCAGAATGGTTACCCGACGGTAGCTCGACTGCTAAACATATTATGTAAGAGGTGAACTCTCCCGTTCAATTCTTAAATGGCAAATTATATAGATCACGTTGACGGAGAACTGGCTATACAATTATTTTTCTATTCAACGTTTACAGATAACTTGATTCATCATTTACGTCATTGTTCAATCATCGTTAAATTCTATTTTGTTTAGGTCACGGCCTGAGCAGTACCAAGTGTAAAAGCATTTCGAACAGGTAAATCGCACGGGTTACATATTGTATGTGTCCTCGGTAATGTAGTGGTAACGCGTTGGTACTTTCGGTAACGACAAAAGACGGCTGAGTTCAATCCCGCTCCCAAGACCAGCCGAGCGATGTTTTGATCATATTTTGGATGAAAAACGACCTGAAACTTCAGTATCTAATCATTTGTTGATTTTTTCATTCATTGACGTGAATCGCGTTTGACTTTTCGAGAAAGAATTCCAAGAAAAAACTTTTCAGTCAATCCTAAAACACTAGACTATTTTATCTAGAAACTTGTTTTAGCCACTTACAATGTTGTACAACTTTAATGGATATTTTTGCCTTGAACAGATTCGTGTAAGCCATGAAATACCAAGTGTATCAAAAAATGTTCAAGCTACTAATCAAATCTTCCCTATATTTTGATCCTATTGTTCTTCAGTGGGACTTCTCACTGACATTGTTGACTGGAAAAACAACTAGAAATAACTAGACGAATGAGAAATTGTTGCATCATTTTAACTCTTGACTTGTGGTCTTTAATGCTGACTCCGAGAAATTTTTTTTAACATTGTCTGGGCGAAAAAACCATGGAGCGACGTCTTTCAATGAAACAATGTTTCTCTCCGATTTCTACCCATCTCAACTGAATAGAACAGAAAATCTTTTGATCTACTCTTAAAACAGCCTAATCGCTCTTATTCGTTTTTGTTGTTGTTTTTTGAGCTATTTAGAAGTGTTGAATCATCAAAAGAGACTCTTGAATGAATGAACGAATGATTGAGTTAGAGCATGAAAGATAAATGATAAAATCTCTATTTAGAAAGACCGCAGCCTATCAAGTGAATCCTATGAACTGCATCACAATGAATGTCTGTAAAACGGCTCCAGGGTTTACATTTTAGTAACTAACGGGACTAAAAGTTTTGTTAAAATCAGATTTAGAGGTTCAGTTTTCAGAAATACATAACGAGCGTTTTATTTCTATTGTTTTGGTCAGAAAGCGTTAATGGTTCGCATAATTTCGCTAGACATCATAGGGCACCGTAAATGAATGAATAAATAAATTATTCATTGACTAAACGAATAGATGAAAATGACTCAAATGCTGATTTGAGACTGGAAATTTCCAAGTTCAGTTTTTAAAAGCAAAAAAGAGAGGAAAGCTAACCGGTTACTTTTTTTGAATTGAATTTATTCCTTGCAAATACATATTGAAAATTTACAAAAATTTACAAATACATATTGAATATGAATATTTACATATTGAATATTTGCTTTGACAAAGTAAAGGAATATGCAAGCGAATCAGCAAAGCAAAAAAGCAAAGCGCTAAAACTTTTAGCAAGTTAGAATAGCTGGTTCTGACTATTGAGGTTCACCCAATGAAGCCTCCAACGAGAAAAGTCATTTTAAGGATTTAGCTCCAAGAGATTTAATGTTTTCATGAGTTATTTCGCAAAACAATTCATATTTTCGTTTCTTTCTGTTTCCTTTTCCTCTTTTCTCCTCTTAATTTCTCTTCCAATATTTTTGTTATTTTCCCTATCACCCTCGATTTGAACAAAAAAAATTCTAGTATTCAGTTCGCTCTCTGTTAAAGGCTCTTGAAATTCCTTCAACTCCTTCTCCTTCTCTGACTTAAATTACTGCGTTGTCTATCTATTAGTATCTATCAGTTTACCATCTTCTAATATCTGTTTCCTTCAACGTTAACTTCAACGTTCTCTTATTATAAAAACTGTTTCAATCTTTGTTTTCCCTTTCTTTGATGCTTTCTCCTACAAAACCCATCCAAATGAGCTAATTCAAGTTTTATACTTCGTCAGTTACTACCTCTTCACTACTTTTGCAAGAAACAAGTAGTCTTTCTTGATGGCAGTTGAATTAGACAAGACAAGAACTCAAGCGACCCCGTTGGTCCTTTGGAGAGTCCTCATTGCTGCTCTTCTTCAACTCAGTTTATGAAAATTCTAATGACATCACTTATTGCTATTTCACACGATTTCTACTCTCCTGACCAAGAAAAACTAGCAGAATTGACACGACTCCTAACAGTAAATTGTGACGCGAGTTTTGTCGACATTCGAAAATAGAAGATGGTGTCATTCGAGTTGAACGCTGCTAAAAGCCGCAGTTATTCTCGTGAGATCGGTGGAATCAAAACTTGATGGAGAGAGTGAGAGAGAGAGAGAAAAAGTGAAAGATATAGACCGAGAGAAAGAGAAAGAGAGAAAGGAGAGAGAGAGTCAGAGAAAGACTGATGTTGACAGAAAGAGAAAAAAGAAAAAATTAAACGAGATTGTAACAAGAGAGACAAGATAAGAAAACATTATGAAAAAATGAGGATGATTCCAGCAAAAATAGTACTTAACTTTTTTGTGTTTATTTTTGCAGCGAGTAGCTAACATTCCCCTCTACAACTCTTTTTTAACTCCATCTCATCTTTTCAATTCTTATCTATCAATTTTTTAATTTGTACTTTTTAGCTTTCCGATTTCACATTTTTATTAATAGTATTCCTTTTCTTATTCATTATTCTTGATATCGCTACCTCTACTATCCATACAGTAAGACTTCAACTTCATATCTCTCTTTCTCTTTTTTACACCATCTTTTTCTGTCTCTTATCTCTCCGGTTAAAGATTTTTTTGTTCTACCATAATATTGTTATTCCTCTTCGTCTTTTTCTCTTCTTTTTTGAATCTCTCTGCTTTCATCTCATATGTAGTCTTTCTTTTAGTCTTACTTCTTTCAGTCTTTCTTTGATATATCACTCCCATTAAATCTGCATTGTAAATCATTGCCTTAGGCAAATCTCCGTCATGATATTGTATGAAAATCTGTAGAGAAAAGAAAGAGCGCAACTGAATAATCAAAACGAACCTTTAAGATCGTCATATCGGGTATTTTGAGCAATAGAAGAGACAGCGGAGAAAAGAGTTACTACACTAAGAGGTTTAAATTATGATTTTTAAGATTTTGAATTTCCGCAAAACTGTTGCTAAAGTCACACTATAGTTTTCATTACATTCAGCGCAACTTATTCTTCTTGATATCTCTGTTCATATCCCAGGTTGGTTTTTTTTATGTTTCTGCACCAAGAAGAACTTGAGAGCTGGTTTTGATGAGGTCACCTATATTAGAAATAATATCTAATAAAAAGTTCATGGAGTCCGGGCGTGGCATAATCGTAGTGTGTTCGAATATTGTGCGAAGGGTCCCGAGTTCGAATCCCACCCGGACAGATCCATCCAAGAAGAGGCAACGAAGGGAGTTAAGAAGTGTTGGTAGTGCTCTGGCCCGAATCTGACTCTCCCCACTGCTGCTAAACACTTTAGCAGTGTATAGCGGGCAGCCACTGGTTCTAACAGGGTAGGTCTGTCCCGCATCTCAAGGGAGCGCGTACCGCGCCGCAAGGCGGGAACAAGCACGATGTAAATAAGAGTATTTCTTACTATGTACATATTGTTTAAAAATTATAAAAATCGAGTAATATCTATTGAATTATTAGTAATAGTTTAGAATAATAATTATTTTCATAACCAATAGAAAATTTAACGAGCCCATTCTAGCGGGTTCTGGGTTTCATTTCAGTAGGTTTCTGAAAGTGTGTTATCTTTCTCATCTTTACATTCGATTTCAAGAATCAAAAATTGTTCTCTCTTGGAGATCTTAATTTCCTATCTACATGTATTAGGCTGAAAAGATCACTTTTTTGATTTTACTTTTTTTTTCGAATGAACTTGAGGTTCAGCGTTTTTGCCCTGCTTCTCTTTTTATTTTTTTCCTTTCATCAACATGATAAAACTTTTCCTATATAAAAGTTTTGGCAACTTGAGCTCAGACCGTCTTAAACCACATTCTATGCTCTCCTGATTGAACATTTCACGCACACAATCACGTATCGTTAACGAGAATTTTTGTAGAACTTTGCGAATTATTTTATAAATAACGTGTTTCATGTTTATGACATTAATCACAAAGCAAATACACAAAATAAAACTGAATGGATATTGTTAAACAGCATTTTAGAATTTCAGTTAGCTCAATTCTACGATTTTGAGAGTAATCTACATATGATTGCAGTTGGACTCTTTCGCAATTCGGGCTTTCCTTCACTTTCCGCTTTTGTTGCGCCTAATAGGTTGAATGCTACCCTGATCTACCTAATAGGTTGAATGCTACCTTGATCTCACTTCTTCTTTCTTCACTCTGGTTTTTTCCTCTTTATCTCTCTCAAGCTCTGCAATTTTTGCTCTCCTTTTCATTCGTGTTCTAGTTCTCGCCCTATCTCTCGCTCTCTGTCCCTCTATTTCTATTCATCCCACAATCGCTTTCCTCATTCTTCTTTGAAAATATCTCTCTCTCTCTCTCTCTCTCTCTCTCTCTCTCTCTCTTCTCTCTCTCTTTCTCTCTTTTCCTCTCTCTCACTTATCCAGTATTCGCGCACATAATCCCCTTCTCATTCACCACAATTCCTTGTTTTGCTTCCATCTCAATTATGAAGTCTCCGGCTGCTACTTTTTTTCTTGGTCCTTATCAGAAAACCAGTAATGGTCACAGTCAGGCTTGAGAATTCCAAAAAATTTCTGTAAACTCTATGATTCTGCCCAAGTTGGATTACTTTTAGCTTTTTTTTCGATATTTTAATGACTTGTTTTCATGACTTTGAAGCAGGGCACTTTTACCTTAAAAATTTTCCGAATTTCACAAAAAATATGATCAACACTGTTGAGATTTAGCAAATGAGTAAATGAAAACTGAGCTTGGCGTACTAATCAGTAGAACTGAAGTGGTTTTTTATTGATAAAATATCGCCAATCCCTGTTTTTCTCGATTAGAAAAGTGAAATATCTTGTTGCTTGGCCTTCTGGATTCTACCAAAGTTTAGTTTTTTTGTTGCAAAAAATGTCAGAAAGAGGTGGCAAAGTTAGTATTTTTGTTACGAGTGACTTTACATACTTCCCTTAACCCTTAACCCTTAACCCTTAACCCTTAACCCTTAACTTCCCTTAACACAACCATTTTCTGGTTAAAGAAAGTTGCGATTCTCCTCGGTATAATGTAGTTCCGATCATTGCTCGGTGTTATCTGTAACTTTTTTCCTAATAATCTTTTCTTAGTAAGTGGCAACTGCAATTAGAGGTTCTATAAAAGTTCTGTAAAAGCTTGAAAAATAGTGAGGATTAGCAGATCTGAAAAATGATGAAAAGTATCGGAAACTAGAAAAATCATGTTGGTCTTTAAGCTTTTTCATATGTACGATTACACGGAATATCATGCGGTTTCAGAAGTTTAACTCATAGAAGTTTGACTCACAGTTTAAGAAGTTTAAGAAGTTTAACTCATAGAAGTTTGACTCATTTTAAAAAAGTTTAAGAAGTTTAACTCACAAGATTTACATTGAATAGTGCCAACATCTCCCCATGTAGGTGACAATACAAAGAGAGTTTTAATAACTGAATCCATGTTCGTGAATTAAACTTTTAAATAGTCTCAAATCACTTTATAATTTCTGCATTAATTTTTCATTTCAAAACTTTACCGGTTGATTCATTCAGTGAATTTGAGTTGAATTTTGATTTTTTCGCAGTGTTAATTTAAATGAATCTGTTGGAATTATGCAGAACATTTGCAGTGATCCGATAATAATGAGAAGACGTTGTCAATATGATAAAAACCGATCAAAAACTAGCCCTTGGTGATAGAATGAAGCCAGTGGTCTTTCTTATGAAAAAGAGTCGCGTTACCACTGCACTATCAGAGACATATTTAAGAATTGAATAACTAACTTTAGCGAATAAAAAATCTTTGCGAAAATATGCTCGATGCCGAGCTTTATAGTTCACGCGTGGTCGGTAATCACATATCCCTGGTTTGAAAAAGACCTTATTGAAAAGACCTTATCTACTACGGTAAAAGTTGAAACCAAGAAGAGATCTTTGATATTAGTAGCACGCCAACGTCAATATGTGTGTGTTCAGAGAGTCGTTTATTGAGTATCACTACGCGTGACCTTTTTCTTCCCACTGTCAGAAGCAATAAAATGTTCACTTTCTCATTCGTATTATCCAACATCGTCGAATTTTTTGCGTGGAACTCCTTGCATATTCTCTCTGTATATCTCACTTCCTTTCCATTTCTCTCCTCCTCTCATTCCTCGCATCTTATTTCTTACTTTCTCTCCAGCTTCTCTTTTTCAAATAGTGTTTTTCAAGCTCTGAAAACTTCCCCTTCTCCTTTTTTGGAATAAACAGGTCGCTCTACATTGCTCTTCTATCCAATTCTCGCAGTGAAAACGATTGAATGAAAAAAGTAAAGGAATATACAGAGTTCTAGAGATATGAGAGAACAACTAGCAAGGTACAATTCACAGAAGAAGAGCGCGAAATAAGAAATTGAGAAGAGAGAAAAGAGAGAAAGGAGAGAGAGAGAAGGAGAAAGAGAGAGAGAGAAACAGAGAAAAAAGAGATAGTAATAAATAGAGAGGGAAAGAAAAATAAAAATAAACAGAGAGAGGAAGAAATATAAAAAGAAAAAGTTAGAGAGAGAGCGAGAGAGCGAGAGAGCGTGAGAGAAAGAGATGGGAGATAAAGTGAGTTAAAGTATTAGGGAAATTAAGACGGAGAACAATGAAGTAAAGAAAACGGTACACTAGCCACATTCACCTTTTTTCTAGCTGATTGGCCTTATCTTTTATTTAACTTGTTTTTTTCTCCAGTCCTTTTAAAAAGTGAATATTTCAGCAAACCAGAAACAGAGCCCTCAAAATCTTTTAAAATCTAATTGAATTATTCAAACTTTTTCGAAATGTCTAAAAGTACCGATCGCTTGGTGGTGAGTCTTAGCATAGTTTTTCTCTCTCAAGAACTCTGGTTTTTTTTTTGTCTCGGCATGCGCTTTATGAGTATAAGTGTAAAAATCATGAAAAGTTGTTTTTGGAAAAAAAACTTTGTGTTTGTGAAGCTTGAAAAAAAGAAGATAATACATCATATCTGTAGCAAAAGTTAGATTTTGAGTTCTTTATGGGTTTGTCTTTGTAGTATTGAAGTTTTTCCTAAGCCTTTCATAATATCACTTCTTTTGAGTTTTAGACATCGAAAAAGTTCTCGAACAAAATCGTCTCAAGGATTAATTAGAACAAGAACTGAGCAAATGTCTTCAAAACAGGTTTCCTCCAACGCTCTAGCTAAACTGTGTTCTCGTTGTCTTTTTTCCCCATATGCCTAACGCGAGTTTAAGTGAAGGAGCTTGTAAAGGAGAAGTGTACCCTTTCTCGACCAAGTTTGATTGGTTATTTCTTCCAACTTCGATTGATTGAATGTTTCACAGCCAAGGGATAATTTGTTCAGAGTTTTCGTTAAAATGGTCGACAGAAAGAAGTCTATGAAAAATTGAGTGGAATTGAGCAGAAAAATAAGTAAATGTGGCGTTCAATAAGGTCTTACTAGACAGCTCAACTTTACAACCTGATCAGATAGTTAGTAAAATCATTAACATACGCTGCATGCTATCAAAACTTTTTTGTTTTTTTATCATGTATAGCTTCGTTTTCATAGGATTTCAATTAGTCACATTTAGCAGTCAGTCCCGTCGCTACGGTTTTGTCCGTTTCTCCTGATTAAGTCATGTCAACCTTTAAGAAGTAACATATCATATAATCTTGTTTATCTGGTCAACAATTGATCGGCCGAACCGTTTAACTTAGACTTGTCCGTAACGCCCTAATATGTATCTCATTCGACGAACTCCCATCTATTGGCGATGTTTTGACCAGAGTAGCACTTTCCTTGCTCATAAGGGAGCGCAAAACACATTGTATCTTTTCAAAATACCTTTTCTGTCTCTAACTCTTGTTCTTTTCCTCTATCTGTTCTCTCTATTTCTGATTTACTCGGTTTTTCTTATTCTCTCGCTCCTTCTAAACCTTACTATCCAGTTTGAACTCAATTAACTTCTCTGTTCTACGAATCAATCAATACTTCGAGTTCTTCATATATGTGCATTTTTCACTCTGTCGCTTGCGCATCTTCTTGTGAGACTACGGTAAGCAAGGGTTAAATTCGTTCGACATGGAATATCATGTGTCAGAGACTGCTGTTAAAGATACTGAAAAGAGCTAAATTCGCTTTTGTTACTTTATTGCTTCAAGTTTTTTTTAAATTAAAAAGCATATTTGAAAGCTCGCATATCTTTATCGATAAACCCGAAATCTTAACATTTCGTGAATTATTAACGCTTTTTTTCTCAATTCGAGCCAACTCGTATTAGCTCACAATCAGAAAACTCTAGAGACCCTCATTTGCATCAATTCTGAATTTACTTCTCCACAATAGGCGATGCGAAACTCAAAGTGGCGAATCATTTTTATACTGTGTTGTTTTCAGTTCTATAATGCCATAACGGTAGTACTTGTATTTGTCGTGTTGAGACCAGGCGTGTGGCAAGCTTGAGGCCGCGTGAGTTGATAACGGTACACTCAAAGGATTGGTCTATTGCTCAATACCAATGGTTCACTGAAGCTTTGTGACTTTGAGCTAATTCTTAAGCACTCTAAGTTTTTTTTCAAAAGTCACCACGCGCTGTTATAACTTGACTATGACTGACAATGACTACGTATAATTAATTACAGTCCGAACAATGACAAAGCTATTTGTCCCTCCGGGTGGCACGGAGGCAGTCTCCGATGACAAGAAGCAAGGGGAGAAGATCGATGTCAAGGACCCGAAGGTTATTGATTGTATTGATCCAATTACAGTACCCGTAGATTACTGAGTGAACTTTATTCCCCTTGTTTGTCGAGCTCTAAAGTGAAGTTAGATTTTTGTAGAGCAGTATAGCGATTTCTGTTTGCCATTCAAAGATTACACGGCTGTTCTGCTTTTTGAGGCAGAAAATAATCGTTTGGTTCTAATTTTTCTATTGGTCATCACAATGACCGTAAATAATATGACTTTTTTGTTATATTATAACGATTTTTAAAAGCTTGATTCCAAAAAAAAAATTTTTTTGTTGTTGTTTTTTTACTGTTTTTATACTGGAAGTTTCTTTTTCTGTGTTATACATCTCCTTTCTCGTACTTTCTTTCTTTTCCTTATTATTACATAAAAACAGTTCTCCCCATTACATGTATGTCTTCAGTTACATTTCATTTAAGTTTAGTTTCCTACCAAAGCCAATCAAAAATGATCATGTATTAAAAAGTTGAAACTTTGTCCCAACCAATATTTCATACTGAATTTCAAGTGTTTTATGTTTTAAAAAAATTCTCATCCCATACATACAACTCTTTGAAACTTCAACTGTTGAGAGACTCAATTGTTGAGTGTTTAGCCACATTAGAAGAGTACTGTGGAATTGGGCTTGATAATGCCTTGTCAGAAAGGAGAATCGCTCAGTAAATACTTGTTTCATTGGAGTTTTCAGAGTTTTGGTTAATACTTAGAGCAAAGGTAATTCTCGAGAGAAGTTAGAAGGGGGAAGGGAAAGAGCAAGTTTAAGCAGGAAGAAGGTGAAAGAGCGAGAAAGGAAAGGGAAATGAGAAAAGAAAAAATAAGCAAAAAGGAGATTATAAAGAGAGATAGTTCAACAGAGAAAAGAGAAATACAGTTAGAAGAAGAAAGAAGGTGGTGTAGGAGATAAAGAATGTAAGAGATGGATAGAAATTGCTGGAAGATAGAAATAAAGATTGCAAAAAGAACTTGAAAGTAGAACAAATGATTGAAATAAACAGGATGTATAGTGAGGTGCGAAAGAAGAAGAAATGAAGAGTAAGTAAGTGGGTAAAATTAGAGGATAGAAGAAAGGAGACGACTAAGAGCTTTGGACGTACTTTTAATTCGTCGAAGATAATAGACATCGCAATGATCAGCATCATCGCTCCTCTCAATCTTTCCTTATCATTTTCCAAACCAGAAACCTTTTTTTGAAGACAGATAAGAAGGCGCCGACTACAAGGTCGTATTATGCAAACACTCAAAACGAAGAGATTCACTAAAACACCTGACTGAACACACCGATTCACGAAATTTTTTAATGATTTTCTGGTCCCGTCGACTGATAAAAGAAACGAGAGAAGAAATGATAGAATTTTGTCTCAATTTCCCCAAAAAAATGATGTATCCATCGATGTGATCAATCACCACAAATCAAGTTCTATCTTCCAAAAAATGTATATAGGCAACTCTTTGATTCCATCATTAAATTTCTGCAATGAAATAAGTGTAACAAACTGAAAAAAGTCATTCAATCATTGAAACTCCAAGTTAATGAATATCCCTTTCTCTAATTTTCTCAATCAATAATCCTCATTCAATCCTTCTCAAATGCAGGTGTTCACTGTGGTGCAGCCGAACTTTGTGCCGATCACCGTCCCCGCCCTCCAGATGCCAGAGAAAGTAAGTTTTTCACCTGTCGGTGACGTCGGAAGTTACTGAATCAATCTGATTGCGGAAATATTTCAATCAATAGTCCTCTCAGTCGTTAAGTACTTCGATAAATTTTTCTAATCAATTTTTTGAATAACCTAGTCGATAATCTCATCTGATTCTAAACTCGAGAAAGAAGGAAGAGAGGAATATCAGTTGGGTAAGGGAAACAGGGCTTCTATCTTTCTAGCGTTAATCGCGAACCACTTGTTTTGTTTTATGCGCGCCGACAAGAAGAGACGCTTGTTTTGTTTGAGCCGACTACTAGAAGTCAATAGCCATGAGAATCGATAACTTGTTTCTTTGACAATCCAAATATTTGTCCTAAAATTTATTAAAACAATGTAATTTAACCCTCAATAATTACTGTATGTATGGTTGCGGTTCTCTATAGATAATCCATTTCCTGGTTCGTTACGTGAACATCCAAGTAGATACGAATTTAGCTCAAGTCTGCTTGATGTTACTTCAAAGACCTTGTTACTTGGTGTATTCCTTTAATCTGGTTGATAGAAGTTAGAAGGGGCATCGACTTATTTGAACCTTAAGTGAAAGACGCAATGAGTGTATGATTTAGAGAAGAACCGAAGTCATTTTTAATTCCAAGAATATTAAATGTCGCTTTAAAAAAGCTTCTGAGATTACTTGTATTAATTGTCACAGTCGCAAAAACTCGACCAATGGAGCGCTAAATTGAACAAGTTTTCTAAGAAAAATATACTCAACTTCGAAAGATTTAACAAAAGCTTAATGGGAGTATTATTCGGAAAAGTGCAACTACAATTGAAGAAATTGATGCATCTTCCTGAGTGTCAGCTGTAAGTTTGACTACTTATGAGAGTATGACTACAGAAGCGTCACAACTCTCTGCTCTCCCTTGTTCTCCGTATGCTGCTCCTCGTGGTGCTGGCCTGCCTTCTGCTCGCCGTCGTACACGTCTCGCTGCTTTCTTGGCCTGCCATCCGGGACCATTTCAAGGTAGTAAACATTTATTAGGTCATTAATTTGATCATTGTTCGATCCTTGAGATGCATAGCTAGGGCACAACGCATGCTTTTTGATTGACTGTGAACATGTATATAATTTGTATTCGAAACCATTGAATTACGGCTAATTTACAAATGTAACCAAAGTTCTTCCGTTGGTTAAATGCTCTATCCGATCACTCCGGTAGCAAAAACTTAGCCTCATGGTTGTCAGATGTTACTTGATGGCCTCGCTAATTAGAAAGATAGAAATGGTCAAGGTCAATGTAGAAATCAAACGCTAAGTTTGGTGTTTTTCTTATTTTGTTCGTGGTAAAACAAACAAGAAAAAAAAGGTTACTTTTGAATTTTAAATTTGATCCTGTGATAACTTGTTTGGAGTCATTAACAACATGGTTGAAACATATGGGTTAAGAAAAGGAGACAACTTTGACAGATCAATTAACAGTAGTGTCTATGTCAGAGAAGTCATGATAGTTCGCTCAGCGTTTCAATCTCATATTATTGAAGAGCCTGAACGTTATTCTAAACGAGTAAGAATTAAACCAAAAAAACCGTTTAAGGAAGAAGTGAAGAAAGAAAATTATAGGCGAAAGTAAAAAAAACACGTTTTTTTCATTGTAACAGAACTACTTCAAAATGGGAAGAAAGATTTCGGGGAGGCAAAACAATAATGTAAGAATTTCTTTTTCAACAACAGAAGACTTTCCCGCTTAGTTTATGATGCAATTGATATATACAAAAAAAATAAGAACGATGTTTTTGTTGTTGTTTTTTTTTTGTTGAAAAGACATCATAAAAAAGTGATGATAAGTCTTACTGAAACTCTATATAAACTTTTTTTTTTCTCTCGAAAGTTTGCACGACTCAAGAATAAAAAATCACCATTTTTCAGAGCATGAACAGATTTTCTTTCATAAATCGAGAGTTCGACTTTTTAGATGCATAAAAAGTATCGAAAATCGTTTGCAAAACAATAAATTTCTTCTGAAGAAAATACTTCAAAACATTATAATGACTTTTGTCGTATTTATGTAATAATTCACGCCCTACTGAAAGTACACGACGCTGACCTATTTATCCAGAAGAAAGAGAGGAAGCGAACAAGCAACGGTTCTAAAAGCTCACCCAGAAAAACTCCACGCTTTGTAGATCAGTACCATGAGTTCAGGGGCCGTATTCAGGGGCCTTTGTAGCTCAGTACCATGAGTTCAGGGGCCGTAATCAGGGGCCTTTGTAGCTCAGTACCATGAGTTCAGGGGCCGTATTCAGGGGCCTTTGTAGCTCAGTACCATGAGTTCAGGGGCCGTATTTAGGGGCCTTTGTAGCTCAATACCATGAGTTCAGGGGCCGTATTCAGGGGCCTTTGTAGCTCAGTACCATGAGTTCAGGGGCCGTATTCAGGGGCCTTTGTAGCTCAGTACCATGAGTTCAGGGGCCGTATTCAGGGGCCTTTGTAGCTCAGTACCATGAGTTCAGGGGCCGTATTCAGAGTCGTGGACAAAATTATAGGCTAAAATTTAGTCTATCATATTCTAGCTCCCCATGATGCTCAAATCCGTATGCAGAGACAAGTTCTAGAGCTAGAACATTGTAGGGTAAAATATAACTTACATCATACTAGCCTAGAAAGTTATAGTGTAGGTTCTGCAAGTATTAGCTTTCAAAAAGTTCTCGCCTACGGTATTCAACTGTTTCATAACTGAAGGCCTTCTAAAATTCGAAGACTTTCGTTTTTTAAGTATTTTTTTTTATTAAGTTCAAAGTAGCTTTGAACTAAGCTTTCCCATATTCAGTTTTGGTGTGTTTTTATGGCTTAAATTTACTTGGGGGCGCACTTTATTTAAGGGGCTTTTGTTTTTAGTGTGTTTTAACTACTGTATTTATTACCCCATTCTCTCTGTTTTTTGACAAATTCAGTCATTGAATCGACAAAAAAAGCAATATGAGAACTTTTCACATGCGGTCTCTTTCCTAAGCCTCGTTATTGTAACCTTTGCCTAAGCCTAAGCGAAAAAAACAGTGAATAATAGTTGAAAACAGCTAAGCCAATTTACTCAATCAGACTAAAGAAAACTAAATTATTGTTGTTAATTGTTTTATACGGCCTCGTTCCTTAACCGTACGGCCTCGTTATCATACATTTAAACTATAACTAAGCGAAAAAGTCTGTGAAAATTACCTGGCCCCCCAAAGTAAAGTTTGGCCCACAAGTAAAGTGTGGCCCCCAAGTAACAAAGTGTCGTTTTTATTAACTTCATCGTTTTTGTGCTCATTAAATTCAAGTGCAAAAAGTATAATCACGCGATATTCTTGGGATTTTTTGATTTACAATTGCGCAACTAGGTTGAATGTTTAAAAAAAAGGTTTTCAGTTTATAATTTATATTGGAGACACAAAATAGAGTCCAAAAACGAAAATTCTAAAATCACGCATTACAACATATTGATATTTAGGATGTGTTGCATTGAAAAGAGTTGAAAAAATGTTTTAGGTACGGCTAAGACGGGTCCGAGCGTCTTAGCAAAGCTACAATGTTCTAGGGTATTATGTACCCTAGAACATTGTCTCTGCATACGGATTCGCTCAAATAGGAAGTTGTAGCTCCAGACCTAGTACATTGTGGCTCGGCTAGAATATTCTAGGGAGAATTATTGTCTCTGCATACGGAATGTGCCTACCTAGAATTTTTCCCTATAATTTAGCCTATAATTCACCCTAGAAGATGGTCTCTAAATACGGCCTCAGAGCTATGATTGTTTGAATACGACGAAAGTGAATGGTAATCAATCAAAGAGAACAATTAAATTTTGGACTTCTTTAAAGGATTTCATTTGAACAGAGTGAGCCGTGTCTTGGTTAAAAAACCGGTCACGAGAAAAACAAAGTTGACACTGAATCAAATTCATAGTTGTGGTTGTTGTGGCTGTTGATGATGGTTCAGACGTTAAACCGAGACGAATCCTCTTGAAAGAACATTTTGATCGCGTCTCTATTAGCCCATAAAAATTAATCAGAGAAAAGATTTTATATTTAGTAGTAGAGGCGCACTTAGAGCAAGTGAGATAATCGACTTAAGATTGCATGGCTTAGCAACAAGTCATTGATAGGGTAGTTTTGACGCTTTCGTGACTAGAATTAATATAAACAGCTGAATTCATAAGCTTTTTGATGCCCTAGTTGAATAAGTTCTTGGTTTGGACAACATAAAGATATTGATTGGCTAAAGAAGCCTCACACAAGACGCAGGTTCATTTTGTAAACAGTATTCTCTTTATAATTTACTTCGCATTTCTAATCCGAAAAAAAATTCCGTCAAAATTTTTAGCTTGCTTGGTCTTTAAGGTTTCATGTTTATATTATGGTATTTCTTGTACCTACAGTAACCTTCAAACACATCGTACAATCTCTTTTCAAAGCTTCATTCTTCTAGTATAAAAAATAAGATGAAATTTTTGCGATGAAAAGTAGCATACAGGAAAAAAGCTTCATAATCTTCCCAATTTTTTGACATGTGACAGAGCTGTGTTTGTGTCTGTGTGCGGTGGTCAGATATAAGGAATATAGGGAGGTGTAGAGGAGAAAGAGAGAGCAGTGTACTGAAGGTGGGCGTAATACGGAAGGTTGCATTGTTGGCAGTGAAATGATGGGAGAGAGTATGTCGATTGACAGTGAAAAGCAGAGAGAGAGTGAGAGAGAAAGTCCGAAATAGAGATGTACAGAAAGTATGAGAGAGAGAGGGAGAGAAAGAGAGAAAAATTAGATGGCCAGAGGGGAACAGAGAGGGAGTAAGAGACAGAGACGGAGACAGAGAGAAATACAGAGATAGAGAGAGGAAGAAGGAGAGAGCATCGGAGATGAAAATCATGTAAAACCAGTTCCGGATATCAACGCAGGTTCTAATTGATGTTCTCCTCTTCAATTCTTTGGTTTTTGAATCACTCGGTGCCTTTTTGGAACTCAGCTAACAAATTGAAAATGCGTTCTCGACTTTTCAAGACTGCATTCAGTTGCATAGAACAGGTATAGCTAAATATGAAAAAAAAATTACTCTTCACAAAAGCAAAGTTTTAGTTTGAAAAACTTTTTTACTATAGTTATTTTGTACATCTAAGTTACAAACTTTAAACATCTCTGGGAGCAATATTTATAGTGAATGATCTGAAAGTTTAATAACTTGTAAAAAAACACACCTGCACATTTAATGTGTTTAAGTGAATATTCATGAGGATTTGTCAGTTTTTCGATTGTTTTGATTGATAGCTCTCACATACGGAAGCTAAAACGAAAAATACATCGATTATCGACACATTATGCATACACATGAAAAGTTCAAATTTGGGTAGCGCGCTAGCCTATCAGTCTGGCAGCTCTCAAGTCACGGGTTCGGTTCCCGCTAGGCTATCATTCTGGCAGCTCTCAAGTCACGGGTTCGGTTCCCGCTAGGCTCTCAGTCTGGCAGCTCTCAAGTCACGGGTTCGGTTCCCGCTAGGCTCTCAGTCTGGCAGCTATCAAGTCACGGGTTCGGTTCCCGCTAGGCTCTCAGTCTGGCAGCTCTCAAGTCACGGGTTCGGTTCCCGCTAGGCTCTCAGTCTGGCAGCTATCAAGTCACGGGTTCGGTTCCCGCTAGGCTCTCAGTCTGGCAGCTCTCAAGTCACGGGTTCGGTTCCCGCTAGGCTATCATTCTGGCAGCTCTCAAGTCACGGGTTCGGTTCCCGCTAGGCTATCAGTCTGGCAGCTATCAAGTCACGGGTTCGGTTCCCGCTAGGCTCTCAGTCTGGCAGCTCTCAAGTCACGGGTTCGGTTCCCGCTAGGCTCTCAGTCTGGCAGCTATCAAGTCACGGGTTCGGTTCCCGCTAGGCTATCAGTCTGGCAGATCTCAAGTCACGGGTTTGGTTCCCGCTAGGCTCTCAGTCTGGCAGCTATCAAGTCACGGGTTCGGTTCCCGCTAGGCTATCAGTCTGGCAGCTCTCAAGTCACGGGTTCGGTTCCCGCTAGGCTATCAGTCTGGCAGCTCTCAAGTCACGGGTTCGGTTCCCGCTAGGCTATCAGTCTGGCAGCTATCAAGTCACGGGTTCGGTTCCCGCTAGGCTCTCAGTCTGGCAGCTCTCAAGTCACGGGTTCGGTTCCCGCTAGGCTATCAGTCTGGCAGCTATCAAGTCACGGGTTCGGTTCCCACTAGGCTATCAGTCTGGCAGCTCTCAAGTCACGGGTTCGGTTCCCGCTAGGCTCTCAGTCTGGCAGCTATCAAGTCACGGGTTCGGTTCTCGCTAGGCTATCAGTCTGGCAGGTCACGGATTCGGTTCCCGCTAGGCTCTCAGTCTGGCAGCTATCAAGTCACGGGTTCGGTTCCCGCTAGGCTATCAGTATGGAAGCTCTTAAGTCACGGGTTCGGTTCCCGCTAGGCTATCAGTCTGGCAGCTATCAAGTCACGGGTTCGGTTCCCGCTAGGCTATCAGTCTGGCAGCTCTCAAGTCACGGGTTCGGTTCCCGTTAGGCTATTAGTCTGGCAGCTCTCAAGTCACGGGTTCGGTTCCCGCTAGGCTATCAGTCTGGCAGCTCTCAAGTCACGGGTTCGGTTCCCGCTAGGCTATCAGTCTGGCAGCTATTAAGTCACGGGTTTGGTTCCCGCTAGGCTCTCAGTCTGGCAGCTATCGAGTCACGGGTTCGGTTCCCGCTAGGCTATCAGTCTGGCAGCTCTCAAGTCATGGGTTCGGTTCCCGCTAGGCTATCAGTCTGGCAGCTCTCAAGTCACGGGTTCGGTTCCCGCTAGGCTCTCAGTCTGGCAGCTATCAAGTCACGGGTTCGGTTCCCGCTAGGCTATCAGTCTGGCAGCTCTCAAGTCATGGGTTCGGTTCCCGCTAGGCTATCAGTCTGGCAGCTCTCAAGTCATGGGTTCGGTTCCCGCTAGGCTCTCAGTCTGGCAGCTATCAAGTCACGGGTTCGGTTCCCGCTAGGCTCTCAGTCTGGCAGCTATCAAGTCACGGGTTCGGTTCCCGCTAGGCTATTAGTCTGGCAGCTATCAAGTCACGGGTTCGGTTCCCGCTAGGCTATCAGTCTGGCAGCTATCAAGTCACGGGTTCGGTTCCCGCTAGGCTATCAGTCTGGCAGCTATCAAGTCACGGGTTCGGTTCCCGCTAGGCTATCAGTCTGGCAGCTCTCAAGTCACGGGTTCGGTTCCCGTTAGGCTATTAGTCTGGCAGCTCTCAAGTCACGGGTTCGGTTCCCGCTAGGCTATCAGTCTGGCAGCTCTCAAGTCACGGGTTCGGTTCCCGCTAGGCTATCAGTCTGGCAGCTATCGAGTCACGGGTTCGGTTCCCGCTAGGCTATCAGTCTGGCAGCTATCAAGTCACGGGTTCGGTTCCCGCTAGGCTATCAGTCTGGCAGCTCTCAAGTCATGTGTTCGGTTCCCGCTAGGCTATCAGTCTGGCAGCTCTCAAGTCATGGGTTCGGTTCCCGCTAGGCTCTCAGTCTGGCAGCTATCAAGTCACGGGTTCGGTTCCCGCTAGGCTATCAGTCTGGCAGCTCTCAAGTCATGGGTTCGGTTCCCGCTAGGCTATCAGTCTGGCAGCTCTCAAGTCATGGGTTCGGTTCCCGCTAGGCTATCAGTCTGGCAGCTCTCAAGTCACGGGTTCGGTTCCCGCTAGGCTATCAGTCTGGCAGCTATCGAGTCACGGGTTCGGTTCCCGCTAGGCTATCAGTCTGGCAGCTATCAAGTCACGGGTTCGGTTCCCGCTAGGCTATCAGTCTGGCAGCTCTCAAGTCATGTGTTCGGTTCCCGCTAGGCTATCAGTCTGGCAGCTCTCAAGTCATGGGTTCGGTTCCCGCTAGGCTTTTAGTCTGGCAGCTATCAAGTCACGGGTTCGGTTCCCGCTAGGCTATCAGTCTGGCAGCTATCAAGTCACGGGTTCGGTTCCCGCTAGGCTATCAGTCTGGCAGCTATCAAGTCACGGGTTCGGTTCCCGCTAGGCTATCAGTTTGGCAGCTCTCAAGTCACGGGTTCGGTTCCCGTTAGGCTATTAGTCTGGCAGCTCTCAAGTCACGGGTTCGGTTCCCGCTAGGCTATCAGTCTGGCAGCTCTCAAGTCACGGGTTCGGTTCCCGCTAGGCTATCAGTCTGGCAGCTATTAAGTCACGGGTTTGGTTCCCGCTAGGCTCTCAGTCTGGCAGCTATCGAGTCACGGGTTCGGTTCCCGCTAGGCTATCAGTCTGGCAGCTCTCAAGTCATGGGTTCGGTTCCCGCTAGGCTATCAGTCTGGCAGCTCTCAAGTCACGGGTTCGTTTTCCGCTAGGCTCTCAGTCTGGCAGCTATCAAGTCACGGGTTCGGTTCCCGCTAGGCTATCAGTCTGGCAGCTCTCAAGTCATGGGTTCGGTTCCCGCTAGGCTATCTGTCTGGCAGATCTCAAGTCATGGGTTCGGTTCCCGCTAGGCTCTCAGTCTGGCAGCTATCAAGTCACGGGTTCGGTTCCCGCTAGGCTCTCAGTCTGGCAGCTATCAAGTCACGGGTTCGGTTCCCGCTAGGCTATTAGTCTGGCAGCTATCAAGTCACGGGTTCGGTTCCCGCTAGGCTATCAGTCTGGCAGCTATCAAGTCACGGGTTCGGTTCCCGCTAGGCTATCAGTCTGGCAGCTATTAAGTCACGGGTTCGGTTCCCGCTAGGCTCTCAGTCTGGCAGCTATCAAGTCACGGGTTCGGTTCCCGCTAGGCTATCAGTCTGGCAGCTCTCAAGTTATGGGTTCGGTTCCCGCTAGGCTATCAGTCTGGCAGCTCTCAAGTCATGGGTTCGGTTCCCGCTAGGCTATCAGTCTGGCAGCTCTCAAGTCACGGGTTCGGTTCCCGCTAGGCTCTCAGTCTGGCAGCTATCAAGTCACGGGTTCGGTTCCCGCTAGGCTATCAGTCTGGCAGCTCTCAAGTCATGGGTTCGGTTCCCGCTAGGCTATCAGTCTGGCAGCTCTCAAGTCATTGGTTCGGTTCCCGCTAGGCTCTCAGTCTGGCAGCTATCAAGTCACTGGTTCGGTTCCCGCTAGGCTCTCAGTCTGGCAGCTATCAAGTCACGGGTTCGGTTCCCGCTAGGCTATCAGTCTGGCAGCTATCAAGTCACGGGTTCGGTTCCCGCTAGGCTCTCAGTCTGGCAGCTATCAAGTCACGGGTTCGGTTCCCGCTAGGCTATCAGTCTGGCAGCTATCAAGTCACGGATTCGGTTCCCGCTAGGCTCTCAGTCTGGCAGCTATCAAGTCACGGGTTCGGTTCCCACTACGCTATCAGTCTGGCAGCTCTCAAGTCACGGGTTCGGTTCCCGCTAGGCTATCAGTCTGGCAGCTATCAAGTCACGGGTTCGGTTCCCGCTAGGCTCTCAGTCTGGCAGCTCTCAAGTCACGGGTTCGGTTCCCGCTAGGCTCTCAGTCTGGCAGCTATCAAGTCACGAGTTCGGTTCCCGCTAGGCTCTCAGTCTGGCAGCTCTCAAGTCACGGGTTCGGTTCCCGCTAGGCTATCATTCTGGCAGCTCTCAAGTCACGGGTTCGGTTCCCGCTAGGCTATCAGTCTGGCAGCTATCAAGTCACGGGTTCGGTTCCCGCTAGGCTCTCAGTCTGGCAGCTCTCAAGTCACGGGTTCGGTTCCCGCTAGGCTCTCAGTCTGGCAGCTATCAAGTCACGGGTTCGGTTCCCGCTAGGCTATCAGTCTGGCAGATCTCAAGTCACGGGTTTGGTTACCGCTAGGCTCTCAGTCTGGCAGCTATCAAGTCACGGGTTCGGTTCCCGCTAGGCTATCAGTCTGGCAGCTCTCAAGTCACGGGTTCGGTTCCCGCCAGGCTATCAGTCTGGCAGCTCTCAAGTCACGGGTTCGGTTCCCGCTAGGCTATCAGTCTGGCAGCTATCAAGTCACGGGTTCGGTTCCCGCTAGGCTCTCAGTCTGGCAGCTCTCAAGTCACGGGTTCGGTTCCCGCTAGGCTATCAGTCTGGCAGCTATCAAGTCACGGGTTCGGTTCTCGTTAGGCTATCAGTCTGGCAGCTCTCAAGTCACGGATTCGGTTCCCGCTAGGCTCTCAGTCTGGCAGCTATCAAGTCACGGGTTCGGTTCCCGCTAGGCTCTCAGTCTGGCAGCTATCAAGTCACGGGTTCGGTTCCCGCTAGGCTATCAGTATGGCAGCTCTTAAGTCACGGGTTCGGTTCCCGCTAGGCTATCAGTCTGGCAGCTATCAAGTCACGGGTTCGGTTCCCGCTAGGCTATCAGTCTGGCAGCTCTCAAGTCACGGGTTCGGTTCCCGCTAGGCTATCAGTCTGGCAGCTATTAAGTCACGGGTTCGGTTCCCGCTAGGCTCTCAGTCTGGCAGCTATCAAGTCACGGGTTCGGTTCCCGCTAGGCTATCAGTCTGGCAGCTCTCAAGTCATGGGTTCGGTTCCCGCTAGGCTATCAGTCTGGCAGCTCTCAAGTCATGGGTTCGGTTCCCGCTAGGCTATCAGTCTGGCAGCTCTCAAGTCACGGGTTCGGTTCCCGCTAGGCTATCAGTCTGGCAGCTATCAAGTCACGGGTTCGGTTCCCGTTAGGCTATCAGTCTGGCAGCTCTCAAGTCAGGGTTCGGTTCCCGCTAGGCTATCAGTCTGGCAGCTCTCAAGTCACGGGTTCGGTTCCCGATAGGCTCTCAGTCTGGGAGCTATCAAGTCACGGGTTCGGTTCCCGCTAGGCTATCAGTCTGGCAGCTCTCAAGTCACGGGTTCGGTTCCCGCTAGGCTATCAGTCTGGCAGCTCTCAAGTCACGGGTTCGGTTCCCGTTAGGCTATCAGTCTGGAAGCTCTCAAGTCACGGGTTCGGTTCCCGCTAGGCTATCAGTCTGGCAGCTATCAAGTCACGGGTTCGGTTCCCGCTAGGCTATCAGTCTGGCAGCTCTCAAGTCAGGGTTCGGTTCCCGCTAGGCTATCAGTCTGGCAGCTCTCAAGTCACGGGTTCGGTTCCCGATAGGCTCTCAGTCTGGGAGCTATCAAGTCATGGGTTCGGTTCCCGCTAGGCTATCAGTCTGGGAGCTCTCAAGTCACGGGTTCGGTTCCCGCTAGGCTATCAGTCTGGCAGCTCTCAAGTCACGGGTTCGGTTCCCGCTAGGCTATCAGTCTGGCAGCTCTCAAGTCATGGGTTCGGTTCCCGTTAGGCTATCAGTCTGGAAGCTCTCAAGTCACGGGTTCGGTTCCCGTTAGGCTATCAGTCTGGAAGCTCTCAAGTCACGGGTTCGGTTCCTGTTAGGCTATCAGTCTGGCAGCTATCAAGTCACGGGTTCGGTTCCCGCTAGGCTCTCAGTCTGGCAGCTATCAAGTCACGGGTTCGGTTCCCGCTAGGCTCTCAGTCTGGCAGCTATCAAGTCACGGGTTCGGTTCCCGCTAGGCTATCAGTCTGGCAGCTCTCAAGTCACGGGTTCGGTTCCCGTTAGGCTATCAGTCTGGAAGCTCTCAAGTCACGGGTTCGGTTCCCGCTAGGCTATCAGTCTGGCAGCTATCAAGTCACGGGTTCGGTTCCCGCTAGGCTATCAGTCTGGCAGCTCTCAAGTCAGGGTTCGGTTCCCGCTAGGCTATCAGTCTGGCAGCTCTCAAGTCACGGGTTCGGTTCCCGATAGGCTCTCAGTCTGGGAGCTATCAAGTCATGGGTTCGGTTCCCGCTAGGCTATCAGTCTGGCAGCTCTCAAGTCACGGGTTCGGTTCCCGCTAGGCTATCAGTCTGGCAGCTCTCAAGTCACGGGTTCGGTTCCCGCTAGGCTATCAGTCTGGCAGCTCTCAAGTCACGGGTTCGGTTCCCGTTAGGCTATCAGTCTGGAAGCTCTCAAGTCACGGGTTCGGTTCCCGTTAGGCTATCAGTCTGGAAGCTCTCAAGTCACGGGTTCGGTTCCCGTTAGGCTATCAGTCTGGCAGCTATCAAGTCACGGGTTCGGTTCCCGCTAGGCTCTCAGTCTGGCAGCTATCAAGTCACGGGTTCGGTTCCCGTTAGGCTATCAGTCTGGAAGCTCTCAAGTCACGGGTTCGGTTCCCGCTAGGCTATCAGTCTGGCAGCTATCAAGTCACGGGTTCGGTTCTCGCTAGGCTATCAGTCTGGCAGCTCTCAAGTCAGGGTTCGGTTCCCGCTAGGCTATCAGTCTGGCAGCTCTCAAGTCACGGGTTCGGTTCCCGATAGGCTCTCAGTCTGGGAGCTATCAAGTCATGGGTTCGGTTCCCGCTAGGCTATCAGTCTGGCAGCTCTCAAGTCACGGGTTCGGTTCCCGATAGGCTCTCAGTCTGGGAGCTATCAAGTCATGGGTTCGGTTCCCGCTAGGCTATCAGTCTGGCAGCTCTCAAGTCAGGGTTCGGTTCCCGCTAGGCTATCAGTCTGGCAGCTCTCAAGTCACGGGTTCGGTTCCCGATAGGCTCTCAGTCTGGGAGCTATCAAGTCATGGGTTCGGTTCCCGCTAGGCTATCAGTCTGGCAGATCTCAAGTCACGGGTTTGGTTCCCGCTAGGCTCTCAGTCTGGCAGCTATCAAGTCACGGGTTCGGTTCCCGCTAGGCTATCAGTCTGGCAGCTCTCAAGTCACGGGTTCGGTTCCCGCTAGGCTATCAGTCTGGCAGCTCTCAAGTCACGGGTTCGGTTCCCGCTAGGCTATCAGTCTGGCAGCTCTCAAGTCACGGGTTCGGTTCCCGCTAGGCTATCAGTCTGGCAGCTCTCAAGTCACGGGTTCGGTTCCCGCTAGGCTATCAGTCTGGAAGCTCTCAAGTCACGGGTTCGGTTCCCGCTAGGCTATCAGTCTGGCAGCTCTCAAGTCACGGGTTCGGTTCCCGTTAGGCTATCAGTCTGGAAGCTCTCAAGTCACGGGTTCGGTTCCCATTCGTTACGCGAAAAAAAAACACCTATAGCCAACCTTATGTATAATCTTTGAATTATTTGAGCCATTATATAAATCAAAGCGTTTTTGAGCTTGACATCTAGAAGAATTAGGACACCTCGAATCCGTGCCGTTTTTACCATATTTTACAAAAAATGTTTCTCTATGTCCTATGTTTTCGTTTGATTCGCATCAGAAACTACAGATAAATAGTAGACTTTCGTGCAGTTTCATCAATTATGGCGTATTTGTTTCGAAATCGATAATGAATAATGAAGCGATTAACAAACGAATAAAGAAGACATGAAAAAATTTAACAGCTATCACTATAATAACAACTGGGATCGACCTCATAGATTCCTCACAAAGTAATCTCAGTGTTGGCCTTAACGAATACTCGCAAGACTCTAACGGTAAAAGCCATTTATCACCATCGTGGTTTAGGTTTTTCAAACAGAAAGATATGTCATGTATAGAACTTCTAATCAACACCAAGTTTCGAACGATAAGGAATTGAACAATCCCTCATAACATTCCTGAGCCATCGCCTCTGCAATTCTGCAAACATGTAATAATCAAAATTTATGGTTCCAGAGTGTCAACCTCGTCTTTTTCTACCTTCTCAATATAACTGTTGATGAAGAAAAAAAAGTGATTGTTTTTAATAAGGCTGTTTAGAAAAAGGGAAGGGTTGATGAGGTTATTAGTTAGTCGCACAATATGTACCCCTTATTCCCCACCCTAAAATTATATCATAACATTTGTTCAATGAAATATCTCCTTTTATTATTCAATATCTCATTCTTTCCTTACTCATTCTTTCCTTATTCATTCTTTCCTTATTCAAGCAAGAATGTTGGTCTCGCCCACGACTCTTCATCTTGACTCGTCTTTTTTCGACTACTAACAAAACTATTGGTGTTCTACTTCAACTTCGATTCAGAGGACTCTTTAGAAATATGAGGTTGAGAAGGTGAACGGTCCTATTTGGACTTTTCAGCGCAACGCCACAGTTGCTTATTCCTCTTCCCAGGTTTACTCGAAACCCTCTCTGTTCACCATGTTAGTGATAACACTGAACAAGTTATCCTTTGGCGATAAAGATATAAATATGGATAATGAATGTACCTAAAATTATATCATAACATTTGTTCAATGAAATATCTCCTTTTATTAAGTTTCTGAAAACATCCCTGTATATTGAAGTACCAACTCCACCAGGGCGAAGAACTGAGGCGCGAAACCGTTGAGACCAGCGAGCCAGTCTTCGCCGCGCTCAACTCACAACAATCTCAGCAGTTCTCGGAGAACCAGAAAAAGTTCGAGGAAGAGGCGCTTAAAAAGGTAAGCGAACTCATTCGACTCTAGCTTGATTACACAATTTAAGCGAATTCTGATGAACAAAGCAAATTGAGAGAAAAAATATGAGAAGAAAAATTGTAAAAGTGAAATACTTTAAGGAGCGAAAAAAAGCAAAGCCGCTAAGAGGAATAGATCAGAACAAGGAATATAAAGACGAAGAGTTTTAAGGAGCGAAACAAGGAAAGAAAAAGAGAGAGTAAGTGACAGTAACATTTACAAAATATATCTCCATCATATGATCGTTGCAGATGTTACGAAAAATCCCACATTTATATGGTTACAAAATGATTCAGAAGAGATGCTTAGAAGTCTATCTTTGATAGTATGAAATATTTTATATGTACAGTTTGCAAATGAATTAGCACTGATTTTATCACTAGCTTCGACAACAGGAAACCATTTATTTGAAAGGCCGCGAGTATTTGAATTTTTTAAAAGAAAAACTATTTTATTGGAACATCAGATGAGTCAATCAAAATAGAATGCAATAATCGGAAAGTCGCTATTTGTCTTCCATCTAGTAAGGATTGCATAATAAACTTTTCACATGCTAGTCTAAAGTTACTCCATGGTGTCCTACAGCGATAGAAAAGGCGTCGTAAAAATATATACTGAAAATTTTCTAGAATTGACAGGAAGTGTTAGACAGAGAGAAAGAGATAGAGAGCGGGAGATAACACGAAAGAGAGACAGAGAGCAACATTGACAGAGGGAGAGATACTGAGATGAAGTGGTATACAGACAGAGAGAAAGAGAGGGAGAAGCGATGCTTCTTCTCACAATCGACCGAATACACCACTCCAGATGCAGATGACAATACAGCAAACACCCGATGGTCGAACTCAGATGGTTGTGGTAGTGCCAAAGAGAGTCGAGGCAGTCGACATACCAGAGGCAGAGGAGAGCGCAGAGATGGAGGGCGAGAGCGAGAGTGAGGCCGTGGATGGTCAGCCATCCATGGCAATTGTCAGGGTGAGCCATGCCGATGAGTTAAGCAATTAGGAAGTACAGATCTCAAGCCTCGTCTTTTTTTACCTACCTTGAGCCTGTCATAAAAAGACCTTTCTACGCAAAATTTTTCTTTAAATCTGTTCGTGGTAATGTTCGATGTTAAAACATGTCAAGCTTTTGAGATCCTCGATGAGATCATTTCTTTCGTGATGACGTGAGCTCGATAAACTCATTGTGTTTAGGTCAAGAAGTTTTTTACATTTGGTTAATTAATTCAATCTTCGAGAGATGATATGATCTAGGAAATTAGATCATCCAGGTTTTTTTCCACAAAAGATTAACAGCACCGCAGCAAATTACTGATAATTATTTTGAAACTTTGAAATTAGATCTCGACCTCAACTGTCTAAAATATAAAATGTATGCATGAATAGCCTGATCAGATAACAAGTTCATGTGCTCAGGTTGGATTTGCCATCGCGGATCCTGCGGAAGAAGAAGTTTCCGAAGGTCCCGAGACTGAGTCTCGCCCCACTCACCCCTATGAAATTGAAGGACCCCCGATGGAGGCTTTCAACTGGAAGCCCAACCCGTGGCAGGTATTCAAAAATCTTCTGTTTCTGGTTTATGGTTTCACGGAAGCCTGGTGTGAGTCGAATTACAAGTACAACATAGGCTCCGAATACATGCAGATGAATCACTTAGAAGCGACGAGTTCAAGTTCTTCGCTGCTATACCCATCAAAAGCAAGATCATAACAAGCAAAGAATTAGTCACCGATAGGTACTTAGCTGTTTAAGATTGTTCGACCTGATAGCTTAACAGTAAGCGCTTGCCTCAGAAAACCACTATAAACATGTTCCATACCGGTTCAGAGACTTTTTTTTGAAAGCCATTTCGAAAGCCATCATTCGTTCGTTTGCTGAGATTATTTGTACGTACTTGAGATGATGGAAGAACGTCGACAGGAGTACTTCAACAATCTGCGCCAGTGGCGCATTCGTCGTCTTCAACAGGTTAATCATCTTCCCGATCTCGTGGTAACCAAAAGACTTTGTTTTGTTTAGGCTGAGTTAAATACCGCTCTAAAAAACCCAGCTTTCGGCCGTGTGATAATTCAGTCCTATTTCTTCTTTGTGATGTTCTCTAGCGGAGGTGTAAGATTCCTTCCCTCTAGCGGGGAAGAAGTCTTACATCAAGGAGAGGCATATCTTTTAAAAGGAAGCACAACCACTCTAAATTCAGTCCGAATTGTAAAATATCATAAGAGATGTAAGATATTATCATACATGTACAGTTGCTGAGGAATATCTGAGTTGTTAGAAGATATTAGACTTGAAAGGAACAATAACGAATACTCCTAGCTGTCCTTTACTAAAGTATACATCTTCTAATCATGTAGAAATGAAGGGTTTTGTAATGTTTTAAATAATATTTAACTGTTTTTTATAAACCAAGAAAACAACAAAAGCGTATTAAACAGAAGAAAATAGATGTGTAGTGGAAATATAGTGTTTGAGATTTCTGGAAGCTTCCTTCAAGACTTAGATGCGCTCCCCCTGCTTAAAATTTATGAATACGTGCAAAAATTCGTGCAAACCCGGTCCTTATTGGTTGCTCGCTTTGAGCATATATGATTCTGCTATTAAATTTGGTCAATAGCCACGAAATTGACGAAAGAGTGTAGTGTGATAACGGGGAGAATGCGAGATTTAGAAAGCTGAGAACTTACACAAAATTGTTTCCCTTACTTGTTCTTACAGATCCTCCTCGGTAGTGAGATGGAGAGAAACGCCGCGGCTCGCCAAGAAATGATCCAGAGGCAGAACGCTCAGCAGAGATGGGCATATCAAATGGTTTCTATGATGAATATAATCATTGAAACTAGTTCTGATGAAAGGATTCAATCACTGATTGGTCCAGTGTTTAAAATGATAAATGCTTACCAAATGTACCCAACGCTTGCTGGAAGCGACAGGCTTATCATAGATCAAATGGTGGTTATTTTCAAAAACAGATTTGTGGGTATGGGAGCTCACAGTGATTCTATTCAAAAAGCTGGGTTTTTTCTGAAAAAAAGGTCCGATTACAAAGAGCCATTTTTCAAGCTTGTTGAATGAATAATTTTTCCAGACCATGCAAGCCATGCAAGCAGTGCAACAGCGACGCATCGCTGAGTTCATGGAGATGAATAGGCGCTCTCAGGCTTTGCAGGTCAACTCTCACAGCTTTTTTCTATCAAAGGGTTCATTAAAAGTTTACCGAAAGGGGCGCTCAAAGCTCAGGAAGCGCGGGAATAAGTCCCAATGAGTGACAAGTTTTTTTCTGAGTGAGTGTTTTTTTTTACTGTTGTTCCTTACAAAATGACTTTATGACGATTGCTTAGAGAAGAATGCTAGAACTAAAGAACGGATATTTTTCAAATTCAGAGAAAAATGATTTAAGAAAAAGTGAGTTTTCTGCTTGGTTATTCTGCTTTCTGCTGATTATTTTTCTGCTTGGAAGAAACGCGAAAAGTTTGTGAAAAGTTGAAAAGACTAATTGTACATATATTGTTGTGAATTCTTGTGTATTTAGTGTGACTATCGTAATCAAAACCGTGAACGCTTTTCTCCAGGCGATGCAGCAACAATCCATGCAGCAGCGAGCCATGCAGCAGCAAGCCATGCAGCAACATGCTGCCCAGCAACAAGCCATCCAGCAACAAGCCATGCAGCAACAGGCTATGCAACAACAACAAGCTATGCAGCAACAAGCCATGCAGCAACAGGCTATGCAACAACAACAACAAGCCATGCAGCAACATGCGATGCAGCAGTACGCATTGCAGCAACAGGCAATGCAGCAACAGGCAATGCAGCAACAAGCTGCCCAGCAACAGGCCATGCAGCAGCACGCCATGCAGCAGCACGCCATGCAGCAGCAGGCCATGCAGAAACAAGCTGCCCAGCAGCAAGTCATGCAGCAACAACAAGCAATGCAGCAGACTACCATTGAACAGCAAGCTCAGCGACGAAAATCCTTTGAG
>OZ057403.1:9283477-9298477 GCA_964056735.1 Allodiplogaster pararmata
AACTCGTTTCTTTTAGTATACAATTTACCTTTTTTAGAAGGTGACAAACCGTGATTTTCTTCAAAACTGTTCTCTGTGAAAGTTTTTCCTGGGTGTATGGGCTATAATAAAATCATTGTTCTTGCGATGTGGCGAGTTGGTTTTGTCAACAACAAAAACGCGCTGATTACCCCGATGGCGTATGTGGGGCCTCTCCCGCAGGCGGATGGGAGACTTGGTGGCTTTGCCATGGCTGACCAAAGAGGGGCTTAGGCTAGTGAGCGTCGCGGGTGGGTGTGGGAACTGGGCAGCCCACATCCTATAAAATGCTCGCTCACTGTTATCTCACTGGCCTAAGGGACACGGTCAAGAGGCGTGTCCAAAAAATAACCTCTAGCCCACATAGCCTAAAATCCCGGGTTATGTGGCCCAAAGGGTCGTAAACGGACGTCAGGCTGAACTATCGACTTGGATGTTCGTGCGACAAGCCGGTCTATGAAGAAACCGTCGCATCCCCCCAAGATGCACCATCAGAGTAACCCCAATGCTAGGGCGTCCCCTTCAAGCGACGCGCGTCGAATCCCGATCGACGTGAGAAATATGCGAGGGTCTTCGAGGAATAATAGGCCGCGTCCTCGATTTAATCAAATAGCAGTGCCTACACGCCTCCGACTAGCTACCTTGAACGTCGGAAGTCTCTCGGGGAAGTCCATGGAAGTCTGTGACATGCTGGCAAAAAGAAGAGTACATCTGGCATGCCTCCAGGAAACTAGGTGGAAAGGAGGGAAAGCAAAGCAGCTCGACGGGAGGTATAAGCTGTGGTACTCGGGCAATACTTCATCAGCAGCCCGCAATGGCGTCGGAATTATCGCTGCCTCCTACCTTGCCACATCCGTCACGGAAGTTTGTCGAATCTCAGATCGTTTGATGTCCATCTCCTTGGAATGCAATGGCAAACTCTTCAAAATAGTCAGTGCTTACGCACCGCAGGCAGGATGCAGCGACTCCGAGAAAGACGGGTTTTGGGAAGACTTCGATGACGTCATCAGAAAATGCTCTCCGGAAGAAACTCTCATGACCGGAGGAGACTTGAACCGGCACGTAGGAAGAAGATGCGAAGCCCATAAGAGAGCTCATGGAGGCAACGGCTATGGTTTGCCGAATGCAGAAGGAGAGCGAATCTTGAGTTTTGCCGAAGAGCACGATCTTTCCATCTGCAATACCTTCTTCTGCAAACGAGAGTCTCACCTCACCACGTATTGCAGTGGTGGAAGGAAAACCCAAATCGACTTCTGGATGACGCAAAGAACCAATCTGAGACTCATCACTGATTGCAAGGTGATTCCGAGCGATAACGTCTCCTCGCAGCACCATCCAGTTATAATCGATCTCCGATTTTCCCAGAAGCAATGCAACGTAAAGCCTCTGAACGAAGTTTCTCGGATAAAATGGTGGAAGGTACGTGACAACAAGGTTCGCTTCATGCATCAGCTTCTTCTCGCCCTATCCCCGGACACTCTCCAAAAAACGTTCCCTGACTCCATGGAGGAGCACTGGAGGTTCGTTCGAGACAAGATGAAGGCGGTAGGAGAAGTCACTCTGGGCTTAACAAAACCAGGTCGCAAACGCATTGTAGACAAGGAGACATGGTGGTGGAACGAAGACGTTCAAACTGCTGTCAAGGAGAAGAAAGTGGCTCTCAAGCAATGGAAACGATCCGGAACCGAAGCTGACCGAGCTCTGTACCTATGTATGAAGAGAGAAGCTAAGAGAGCCGTAGCGAAGGCACGCTCCTCAGCCATCCAAGAAATCTACAGTAAGCTCGACACGCCTCAAGGAGAGAAGGAAATTTTCCGGATTTGCAAAGCACGAGCCACAGCAGCAAAAGACCTTTCTCACGTGCGGACAATCAAGAACCGGGACGGCATACTCCTCCGATCCAATGTCGAAATTTGTCAGCGATGGAGAGAACACTTCGAGGAAATCTCGAACATCGAGTTCGACCACCCTCCCGTCCCGCTGTCCCTACCAGTAGAAGGACCAGTTCCCACCATCTCAGAGATTGAAGTAAGAGAAGCACGGAAAGGCATGTGGGCCAGATGATCTTGCCGCCTCTGCATGGAGACTCGCAGGTGATTGTGGACTTTTCCATCTTACGACCCTCTTTCAAAAAGCCACTGCTCGCCTGGAGTATCCCGAAGACTGGAGTAGATCATCTACAATACCCATCTACAAAGGGAAAGGAGATGTCACAATATGCTCCAACTACCGGCCGATAAGAATCATTCCTCATACCACAATGATCTTGGAAAAGATCATCGAAGCACGGCTCCGCAAAATTGTAAGCACAACCGTCAATCAGTGTGGCTTCGTCAAAGGAAGTGGAACAACAGATGCTATTTTCGCCATTCGTCTTTATCTAGAGAAACACAGGGAAAAGGCGAAGTCAGTCCATTGCGCTTTCCTTGACTTGGAGAAAGCTTTCGACCGTGTGCCTCATGAGCTGATATGGTTCTCTCTTCGAGACCACCTAGTCCCAGAAGAGTACATAAGATGGATTCAAATGATGTATACTGACTCTAGAAGTACCGTGAGAAGTCCAGCGGGTACTTCGGAGTCATTCAAGGTTGCTGTAGGAGTTCATCAAGGTTCCGCCCTTTCCCCCCTGCTCTTTATACTGATAATGGACACGATCACCAGAGATCTACAAACAAGCCCTCCGAAAACTCTACTGTATGCTGACGACGTTGTGTTATGTTCCAACACAACAGAGGACTTGGAGAAACAGCTAGGAGAGTGGAACGAACGCTTCAGTGACTATGGTCTACGACTAAACCTCCAAAAGACTGAGTACTTGGAAATGGGAAAAAGTACTTCGAATACCTCGAATACCATCAAAGTCAAGAACACCGAACTCCGGAAAGTGGATGGCTTCAAGTACCTCGGATTCTACATCACCGCAGACCTAGACCCCAAGGCTACAGTTGCTGCGAGAGTCAATGCTGCCTGGCTCAAATGGAGAGAATCAACCGGTGTACTATGCGACAAGCGAATGCCTGACAGACTGAAAAGTAAAATTTACCGATCAGTTGTCAGACCAGTAGCGTTGTACGGCCTCGAATGTTCTCCATGCACAGCAAAGACTATACAGATGCTGCATGTTATGGAGATGAAAATGCTGAGATGGAGCCTCGGACTCACTCGTCTAGACATGGTGCGAAATGAAACCATCCGAGATCGTCTGGGCATCGCCCCTATATCTGAAAAGCTTCGAGAGTCAAGGCTGAGATGGTACGGGCACGTGATAAGATCAAATCCCCATTCCGTTTCTCAATCGTCCTGGAACCTCGAAGTAGAGGGCAAAAGACCCAGAGGCAGACCCAAAACTAGGTGGCGAGACTGCATCGAAGTAGACATGAACACGACCGGGCTGAAGACTGAAGACGCAGCTGATCGGGTGAAATGGCGTGGTGCAGTCTACAAAGCGGACCCTGCCCGGCGGCGGGATAAACGCTAGGAAGAAGAAGAAGAAGAAGAAGGTGACAAACCGTGATTTTCTTCAAAACTGTTCTCTTTGAAAGTTTTTCCTGGGTGTATGGGCTATAATAAAATCATTGTTCTTGCGATGTGGCGAGTTGGTTTTGTCAACAACAAAAACGCATTATCTCGATGATCAAGATACAAACTTCTGAACTTAATCAATGTACTTTCCCGAAAAATACTGGCTATAACGTAAGCATGTAGCTGGTAACGCCCTCACCCATTGGCCAGAGATGGAGTGATAGCTGGGTTCGATCCCTCTCCGTGAAATAGCTTTTTTTTTGTGCAGTAGTGAGGTAAGAAAGGAAAGTCTGAGTTCTGTGACATAGCATTTTTCCTTTCAACAGTTCGATACAGTTTCTATTCACTTTACATATTTCGTCGCAGGAAATGACCGAGGCGACTGCTCTAGAAGTTTCGCTCGAGAAGGAGGCCAAGGAGGAGGAGCAAAAGAGAACTGAAGAGGCGGCTAATGTGGACCCTCTCGCCGAGTTCTTCCGGTAACTCTTGACTCACGATTACTGGAATAACATGACTCAAGGATGCTGACTCACTACTTATGATGATCAGCCATGCTAACATGGAACTCGCTATGGACATTAGATTTCTCCAGCGTTACATGGGTCAATCATGTTATTTGGAAAGATTTTGAATTATTTGTTGCATTTTTCGTGTTTTTATCGAGCGGATCGCGTTTCTCGTTGAAACAAAACCCTGAACACAAATGTGAAAAACGTTGTTTTTTTACATTTTATCATCTCTAATCGCACAAAAGTCTATTCTGAAAAATTTGTTTTAAAAGTTAATATTCGTGAATAATATTCTTAAACTCTTTATGGTCTCGTTCTCGAAGATGTTGTTGTTGTTGTTGTTGCCGGCAAGCAGCCCGCATCGAAGACTTTAGGTTACGAACACTCTTTTCAATGAGAGAGGTTCTCGTGTTGTTCTTCGGACGAGATGCGTCCGAGGAAGGGTTTTGATGTCCTTTGCAGTCCTGAGACTGTCATGCTGCAGCTTGTGAAGGCGGACATCGTTGTAGCAACCTGTCAATGCTATAGGCATTGTGGGTGTGTGGTCAACCAGGCCTACATCGTTTGGTTAGGTGTAGAGACGTCTCGCCTGTCGTTGACCGGAGATAATGAAATGCATATCGAGAATAGAATATTGAAGTTAAAAAAACCGGGAATTCAAATGAATAAGGGGTTTACTGAAAAAACTGCTTTTAAAATTGAATCAATTAATAACTATTCACCTTTTATTGTTTGCAGATACTTCGAGGATGAAGCCCGCAAACTATCATCTTCTCAAGGTCCAAAGGACTCAGTTGTTCTAGACTCAGAGGTATACTTCACTTTTCCACTCCTTCTTTTGCTTCATATATAGGTCTTTGATCATTCATTTATTATTTTTAGTGTTTTAGAGCAAGGAAAAGGTTAAATGCTTCTGACGATATGTGTTCGTCTGATTCCTGCAAGCAAGCTTGTAAATCACACCAAAGCAAGCGGGAAGTAAATAAAATTGGCAGCTTCGGGAAATGCAATCAATAATCGAACAATTAAATCCATTCAACAAAGTAAACCAGGTTTTTATTCGTTGCAGAGCATGATGCCCACACCAGCTCCCTTCACTCCGCCAGAAAAAAGCGGCGCCGAGGAAGACGACTTCGTCCTCAATCCTAGCGATGTCATCAAGGTGAGCAGCCTAATGTGATTACGAGTGATATCGATCGATATGATATAGCATATCAACTGTCCGGAGAAATGCAACACCGAACCCATACAGACTCAGGTGTAAAAAAGCCTAATCGGTATGCGAGAACAGAATTTCTTAAGCAGATAGGACTTCTGGCGTTCCCAATTGTATTATGGAGCGTTAGAATTCAACTTTTCACTTTGCAAAGTAATCTCTGCAAAGTGAGGGATGTGGCCTAGAGCGTTAAACGCTTAACAGGATGCGGCCGGGATGCGGCCTAGAGCGTTTAACGGGATCACTTTGCAGAGATTACTTTGCAAAGTGAAAAGTTGAATTCTAACGCTCCATTAAATAGGCAAAATTTACTCGAAAAAGGACATGTTATTGTGTTATGGCCTGACTGTTGGGATATGAATATATTCATTGTAATAGGAGACAGTTATTGAATACGGGCTAGTTATTGCAAGAAGACTATTCCGTGAAAGGGGCTCTGCACCACTTCAATAGCACTAAGAGAATTTGCGAAGCTGTTTCCCTGTTGAGTTTATTACTTGTTTTCTCGAAATCAAATTAATGGGTTGAACCTAAACTTCGCTTCGTTTTTATCATAAGATAAGTATACCAATAAAATGTATGTTTTAACATTTGCCTTGACATAATCACCATTTAAACCATAATATATCCAAAGTCATAAGACACAGTGACTGTAATATTCATCCAATTACTTCTGACACAAACTTCATTTTCGGCTTGAATGGTTCTTCATGATTCTAAACAAAGTTAAAACACACAGTTGAACATTTTTATCTTCAGGGACTCGCCCGCGAACTTCTCCCTGAGGCACAGTTCAGCAGTGACTCTGAAGCCTCAGTTGCCGAGGAGAACATCCCGACACCGGTACCCACCGCTCCGACTGTGCCTGTCGCCGAGCCAGCCAGAGCCGCCTGATCTGGAGAAAAACCGCAGTAACCGAAAATTTTTGCAACAACCAGGTAGTGCTTGAGATATCCACAAATATTTTTCGAACCAGCACATTTGAAGCTTTCGGGTTACATTTGCCGTGAAGTTCAATTCTGCGGAGCCTCCACTAAGTAGAACATACTGTAATGAAGGCACTCGGCGGCTCTTACCGTAACCTACCATGTCTATGTGAAAACATATGTTCCTAATATCCCATATCTTCTTTATCCTCACTTAATCTCTGTTATGTCGCTACAAAAGCTGTTATTCTACGTTATTTACTGTCTTACTGATATTATCGATGCCACAAAATGTATTTTTTCTCGAAACAACGAATACGTAAAATTAGATTCATCATTATCATTTTCTATGTTTTGTTCGAAACGACGAACCGATTCAAGTTTTTCCTTATCTCTAAAATTTAACTAAAGTAGTTTTAAATTCTGTTTCTAACCACTTTGCTCAACAGGAAAGCATTGAAATTCTTGCCCGTTCTCTTGCCTTCATCTTATTATAAGAACTTCTCTTTTTTGTTGATTTTTTTCATAAAGTTCGCATAGTCACAATTGAATAAATTCTAGGTATGAAACTTGAATTGTACACAAATCTCAGTTGAACAAATAAATACTGCAGTAACATAAGCTGGCGAGTTCTTACACAAGCCTAACTTTCCTCGTCGAGTGAGTCCTACAAGAAAACCACAAAACTAGAAAATATGCCGGTTCGGACGTGATAACCGTTAGAGTTTTCCAGTAGCCCAAGTCATCGCACACGCAGACTGTGAGAGCCATCCAGAGCAAATACTCAATTCCTAAAAAAACTCGTAACCTATTTCAGATATTATATTATCTTTTTCTGAAACAGAAAATGGCCTTCTTGACTTGTCTATAAAAGGGTCTTGTAGAAATAGGTCTTTGACCTCAAAAGGGTCTTTGACCTTAGATTGAGATTTTAAAAATAATTATATAATTTCTGCTGCACACAGCTTGCTCGACAGTGATGAAAACAGGTCAAACTAAAGAGGCACGAAGACGCATAATGAGTCTCGTCTTACTCATGCTCAATCTCAGAAAGTTTTAATGAGTCTCGTCTTACTCATGCTCAATCTCAGAAAGTTTTAATGAGTTTCGTCTTACTCATGCTCAATCTCAGAAAGTTTTAATGAGTCTCGTCTTACTCATGCTCAATCTCAGAAAGTTTTAATGAGTCTCGTCTTACTCATGCTCAGTCTCAGAAAGTTTATTGGAATGGCATCATATTATCGAAAGTTTATCAACGGATTTGCTGAAAAAAATTCGCCAATGACTAAGCGAGAAAAAATGTGGGAATGGGGAGAAAAGGAAGACAAAGCTTTTTCGGAAATGAAAAAGAGACTCGCAAGTACATCAATACTGGCGCAACCAGATATAGAAGCAGCGAGAGGCGGAAACAGACCATTCACAATACATATATTGTTATGCAAGCAAAATAGGAGCAGTTCTCTGTCTGGAAAATGAAGATGGTTACCTCCACCCAATCTATTTCGCCTCAAAAGTGTGCTCCCCGGCAGAGCGCAACTACCACGTGAAAGACCCATAAACATTAGCGGTCATGTTTGCGCTGCGAAAGTTGATAAGTTTCTATGTACTTAGGAACAAGGGTTCATGTGCGAACTGACCGTTAACCATTCAGAGTGTTGTTCAATAGCACGAATGTTTAAGTGAGAGTGATGAGATGGGCATTAGATCTCCAGTGTTATGATGTGATAATAGAATACGTCAAAGGAAGCGCGAATAAGGTGGCGGATGCACTAAGCAGATGTGATTTGATCGGAAGAGTTGAAAGCGAAGAAAGTGAAGAGAAGACCGAGATTGAAAGAGTCATAAATTGAGTAGAATTAGAGAATGTGAAAGAAAAATGAAAAAGAGCGACCGTTGAGGATGGAATTGCGAAGCAAAAAATTCAAGGATACTGCAGGGGGAGTGATAAGAAAAAAGGGGATAAGGTTGTCGCTCTCGCCAAAAGAGCTATTACTAGCAGAAGGTTCAAAAGGAGGAAAAAGTAGGTATGTGCCAGACAAAATTTAAGACTATCAGAGAAACCCACGATGGAAAACTAAGAGGGCATTATGGAATCGCGAAAACGGCGAAAAAGCTCAAAGAGTTTTACTGGGAAAAGAGAAGGAGCGTTGAAGAGTATGTAGGTAAATGTAAAGATTGCGCATTATTTAACCAGAAAATGGCACCTAATCTAGAACCCATAGAAACGCTAGAGCCATTGGAAATCGTCCGGTTGGATTTACTCGAAATAGGCACAGCAGAGTCAGGAAATAGATACTTGCTTACAGTAGTCGATTCGTTCAGCCAGTACGGTGCCACGATACCTTTACAAGATAAGAGTGCAAGATCAGTAGCAATAGCGTTTGTCTCTAAATGAGTATCCGAAATTGGATGAATTCCAAAAACGATTCTAACGGATCAAGGAACAGAATTCGTGAACAAAGTAATTTTAGAAAAATCAGAAAGTCAGAAATTAACCAAACAATTATACGACTTCCGCAGAAAAAGATGAAATAGATGGGATGAAACTGTGCCATTTGCGGTCTGTGCGTACAACACAACTCTTCACGCAACGATAGGGGAGAGTCCATATCTCAGAATGTACAGGAGAGACGCGAAACCGTTCGGAGAAAAAATGGGTAGATTGAAAGATTCGAAATATGTATCAGAAGTTGGATGGCTACAAGAAAGGTCTGATCGAAAAGTTAAAAACTACATGGTAAGAAGTTTGAGATAAAGCCGAAGGTTAAAAAGAAAGGTTAAAAAGGGAATACGATGAGAGGAATATGGGAAGAAACAGGTTTCAGGAAATTGGTGTTAGAATGTTGGTTGATGTCCCGACAGAGAGAAACAGCAGTGCGAATCCAAAACTGATGAGCGATTGGGAGGGACCATATTGAGTTATAGAAGTGAGCAACAACTCAGCCGCATTGAAAGAGGTAAATAGACAAAAAGAGTTGAGGATTCCATTCGATCAAGTGAAAATTGCGAGACCAGAAATGATCAGCTCATCGAGGCCTTGGAGTTGGAGAAAACGGAATTAGAAGGAACAGCCCAAGCGATCGAATCTCTGGGAGGAAACAAAACAAATTTTATGGATAAAACTAGAAATTTTTGAATTTTTTCAATTTTTTTCTCGGTTTTTTCCACTTTATGAAGTCGAAAAAAAAGACTGAAAATATTGTTCAATTTGTTTCGCCCAATTCTGTCCTCGACTACAATTGATAATCTTATTCCCAATTTTTCCCCTTCTTTTTCATTATTCTTTTTAAGCGGTGGCCTTAGAAGCTATCCTTTGAATAGCTTCTAATAGGATTATGGTAATGAAGAATGTTGAAATGAAAAATACTTATGAAGTGGAACAAATCAACAAACACATTTCTTGATTTTGAGAGTTAAGTACCGTCTTTCTTGTTTCTCATCACATCCTTCCACGAATATTTAACAATCCGACGTTAACGTAAGTAGAAGTTTAGATTAACGTGGAATATCACTGGCGAAGAACGCTGGGAGCAAAACCTGAATAAATATTACAATCAGAAGTCTCTCATACTCCAGAGAAAAAAAAGCAAAAATCGAGCATATTGAAATTATCTTTTGTCGCTCCAAGGCATTTCATCACATGCCTTCGGCACGCCCCTAAGCTTTTTCTCGAGCGGAGGCATGTAGCCTAGCCGAGGCCGGCCCTCTCTCTCTCTCTCTCTCTCTCTCTCTCTCTCTCTCTCTCTCTCTCTCTCTCTCTCTCTCTCTCTCTCTCTCTCTCTCTCTTCTCTCTCTCTCTCTCTCTCCCTCTCATACTTCATCACCAGTTCCAAGCGCTACACAATACATGGACCTTATATGTATCAGAGTGTAAACATACTTCAACTACGCTTTTACCCTTTTACCCTCTATACTTATAGTTATAATTATCACTAGTAATTAAAAAAATATTTTAAACTTATTTCTTTAAAAAAATATTTCTTTCTTTCTTTTTCTTTCATTTTTTATCTAATAAAATTTTTTTTAAAACAAGTTATTAAAAATTATTTTAAATGTTTTCTAAATTTTAATTTTTAATTTTTAATTTCTTTTGTTTTATGTGTGTTTTGTTTTTGTTTGTTTAACATATGTTATATTCACGTTAAAATTTATCGTATGTGTACTCTCTGGGCACTCACTGATGAGCCCCACCCAGAGAGCACAAAGGTCTGTCTGAGCAGGGGCGAAACAGACTTTTGTGGATTAATTTCATCGCAGTGATCGATTATGATCGTGCTTTCTCCCTTCTATCTCCTCAATCAATTTTCATAATACGCGTTTTTAACAAAGCACTCAATCATCATAAGAATGAAGATTGCATGAAAACGATGTTGTTGTTGTCTTGCCCAACGGGTAGATCTTCCTTCGCGAGACACTGGAGGAAGTCGTCGAAGCTCTCGACCCTCCAGCGTTATAAGCCCACACTCTCTTTCCTCTCTCTCTCTTATTTTTTTAAATTTTTTTTTACTCTCCTTTATTTTTTTTATTTTTTTTTTCTCTTTCACTTTTTTTTTTTCTCTTTCACTTTTTTTTTCTTTTTTTTTGGAGAGATTTAATTGAACAAGAAATCAACAACCGAGTGCGGCCTATTCCAAAGGTCGATAGGGCTATGTGAAGTGGGGTTACAGCGACACGAAAAAATATGTCTCGAAGTATGCGGCTCTATCCTACACAGTGGGCAGAGGGGAGATTCATTGGCCCCTATTCGGTGGAGATAACTGTTAAGGAAACTAGAGTGGCCGCTTCGCAATTGAGACAGAGTTATCTGATTTTCTCTGGATAGTTGGGACGTGGACTTGTGTATTCTAGGAGGTTTAGTTCCCAGAACTGGGTTGGGTCGACTATTTCTAAGAAAGTCTCTGACTGTCTCCGTGTGTATTTTTCTGAGGGCCACTTTATAGTCCGTATCACCTAATACTATGTCTATGTCTTTGGCGTGCTTTCTTATTGCCCTGGGAGGTTTTGCTTCAGTGCAGATGCGGTGAGATGGATGGTTGGGCTGAAGCCTGGCCTTGGCGGTGAATTGTTTGCTGAGCATGAGGTTGTGTTCTTTGACTGGAAGAAGTTTGCTCTCGTATGCCAGGTGCTGAGTGTCCGCAATTGCAAGGTTTCCAGTTGCGATCCGAATGGCTTTGTTTTGTGCTGCTTGCAAGGAAGTCCAATGTGATTCGGCAAGTTGGGGCGAGTAGATGGGTGCTGCGTAAGACAAGACTGCTCTAGTGGTTGCTTTGTAGGTGTTCAGCATTGTCTCGGCCTTCTGTCCCCACCTTCTTCCCGCGATTGCTCGGAGGACATTCAATCTTTTTGTTGCCCTTGTCTTTAGTCCTTCGGCGTGTTGACGGTAGGTTCCCATCTGGTCCAAGGTGACACCAAGGATCTTGGGGGCTCTACTTAGAGGGAGTGGCTCACCGTTGACCACAACTTCTGGTACTTCACGACATTCCTTTGTGTTGGTGGTGAAGAGCGTTACACTGGATTTAGCTGCCGAGATGTCCATCTTTAGTTCCCCAAGATGGCTGGTGAGGGCTGGGAGGTAGGAGTTCAGTCTGTCGGCTCCAACTCTCCAGTCAGGGTGAGAGGCCAGTACTGTCAGATCATCCGCATACCCGACCAGTTTGATCGTCTCGGGAGGCTTCGGCAGCCCATTCAAGTATATGTTGAACAAGGAAGGGCTGAGTACTCCCCCCTGAGGAACTCCTGCGTAGCAGGTTTGCTGGCGGCTGAGGCAGTTTCTGAAGTCCACACGGATGGCTCTACCTCGTAGATAGCTGGAGAGCCATCTAACGAGGCCTCTGGGGATGGACGTTTCGGCGAGAGTGTGACAAAGGCGAGAAATGTTGACCAGATCGTATGCCGAGGTGAGGTCGAGCGCAACCATCACTGTGCGATGTGGAGGGAGCCGTTGGTTGATACCGTTGGTTATGTGGCCCGTTATCTCCATCAAGGCTGTCGTGGTCGAGCGTCCTTTTCTGAAGCCATGTTGCCAGTTTTCCAACTCAACTTCTTCTGTGATGTGGGGGAGGATGATTCTCTCGAGGAGTTTGACCACAGGGGACAGAATTGAGATCGGTCTGTAGCCTTTTACCGACGTGAGGTCCTTCCCTGGCTTCGGAATCGTGATAACTCTGGCCGTCCTCCAGGCCGAAGGTATGATGCCGGTGCTGAGTGAGCAGTTAAAGAGTATTGCAAAGCATCTTGCACACTGTTCGCCAGCCTTTTTAACCATAAGAGGACAGATTTCGTCGAGATCCATGGCCTTGGAGCTTCTCATTTTCTTCATTGCTGTCTTCACTTCGTCAACTGTGACGACTGGGACGTCGGAACGCTCAAGGTTCGAGGTCCAGCGGTGAGTTCTCCTGTTAGATCGATCAGGGGTCTTGACGGCTTGTTTGGCGAGTTGTTTGGCGAAAAGGTTGGTAGCTTCCAGGCTGGATAGAGGTGAACCCTTATGGACAATAGCGGCGTGGGAGGGTTTGTGTGCTCGACCATCAAGTGATTTGATTGTGTTCCACAAACGATTTGTGGGTTCGTTGGGTCTGAGGTTGTTCACGAAATCTTCCCATGCAATGCGCTTATCGTCATTGATCTTATAGGAAATCCCTGTCATCAGTTCAGGGAGACATGGGTCTGCCGGGTTTGCTCTACGCATCTGATCTCTTTTTCGGATGAGTGCTTTGGCTTCTTCGCTCAGGCGGGGTACGAAGTCTGGGCATCTTCCTTGTGGTATATGTTTTCTTGCCGCCTCTCTGAGGATTTTAACCAGGAAGGAATGCATGTTGTGAGGGCTTCCTTCGTACGGAAATTCGCCGAGTCTCTTGTTCACTTCTGTTTCGTATTCGTGCCATTTTGCTTTTCCGAAGTTCATGCAGCATCTTCGCCTCCCAATCGTTGGGATTCTCAGTTCTATCTCGAGTAGGACTGGTAGGTGGTCAGAATTTAGCTTTCCGAGAGTTCTCCAGGAACAGTTGGTCGCAATGTCGTTTGTGACTGACGTAATGTCCGGAGAGGCTTCCTTACGTGTGTGTTGCTGAGGAGAGTTCAAGACTATGTAATTGCTCTGCTCGATAGCTTCACAGAGTGCAGTTCCTCTGGCATCTTCGGTACCAGTACTCCAGAGCTCATTGTGGGCGTTCACGTCACCAGCCACAACGCATGTCTTTGTATGTTTGAGGAAGTGGGCAAAGTCTGTGGTATAACCCGGTGGACATGAGGAGCGTGGAGGGATATAGAGATTAGTAATTCTCAGATTACCGAGTGTAGAGGGGATCTCGATAGTCATTGTCTCTATTGTCTTATCACCGTGAGTTGAGTCTGCTAGCACATATTGGATGTCCTCTCTTATGATCATTGCGAGGCCACCTCCTGATCTGGTTCGGTCCTGTCTTATTAGTGAGTACCCTTTAATCGATGGCGATACGGCTGTGGCATCTAGTTTGGTCTCCTGGATTAAAGCTATGTGGATATTTTCCTCGTGGAGTAAGTCCTCAAGCTCTACGATTCTGCCCCGAATTCCATTAGCATTCCAATGGATGATTTTGAGGGTATCTATCTTAGTTTGTGAGCTTCTTGGGGGAGGTCTGACACAGCTATGACATCTCCAGGATGGGTTCCAGGCATTGAAGGAGGAGAGACCAGAACATTTAAGATGTGTCCATTTCTGACACTTCTGACAGCGAACGCTATTGCTGGAGGCACTTTTGTGACATACAGTACACGGCCATCGCAAAGGACCCGGGTTGCTTTCTATTCCAGCAATTAAGAGGAGGGCGAGGATCAGAGCCGCTGGAAGGCCCTGATCCTTAATAGAAAAAACGAGAGGATTGGACAGCTGGGGGGAGAGCTGTTCGATGTGTCCCTTGTGGGAGAAAAACCACTTTTGGGATAGGTATAGTTTGGAGTCCTTTGCGTCCAGAACGTCCGGGACGTCTGTCGACACTCGCACCATCGTGTAGGCGACTCCGTTGGCGAGCTCATGAAAACGATCAACAAACCATTCAAATTTCGTATAATATATAAATTGAAAGATCCTATAAGTAAATATATATTCAATTATAACACTTTTTTGGAAAAATTGGACAGTAATTTGATTAGTAAGATATCAAACGGAATATGTACATGCCACAAATACCCTTATCTCATAGACAAAACACTTGGACATATATGTACAGGTGATACTGGATGCACCCCTTACCCAATTCTACGAGATACTCTCAATAAAGGCACTAAATATAGGATTAACATTTCTAGCTCTAGTAAAGAAAACATTATTGACGAAGTCACAGAATCTTTATCACTTACCGTAAATAAACTTACCAGAAATTATAATCTCAACTATAAAAATAGAAATAAATCAAATAAATATTAAATAAATATTGTCTTGACAAAATAACTGTCTATTTAGATAAATTTCACTATAATGATAACATAGAATACATAACGATACAATATGCTGCTTATCAATTACAACAAGAATTCATAATCACTCATATAGATAAAGCTACCAACAATTACGCATTCATATGTAAGAAAATCTATCTCAATTTTATGGATGAAGAAATGAAAACTAGTCATAATAACGTCAAAACACCTATTAAATCACCCAGAATCGTTGAAATTATCAACAGTCTTCTGAAACAAAATAGATACTTCAAAATCAATACTATGAACTTAAAACCATTCCAATTTCCACAAGTATAAGGCATATCAAAAATGCATAAAAATCCAATCAAATTCAGATTCATTACAGGCGCATCCAACAGTAGTCTTAAAC
>OZ057403.1:9303477-9341561 GCA_964056735.1 Allodiplogaster pararmata
TCAAAATTTAGAGAAATCAAAGTTTAATAGAGTTCTTTCTCCAATAACTTCTGACTAAGGCTCTACTCAAAAAGATATAATCAATCGAACTAAATGTCCAGACACATAAACATTCAACGGTTAACTAATTTAAGAGCTTTTTATTAGAACATGTAAACGGTAGTTCCATTTCAAGATAAATAGAAAGTATGTAGGTAACTATTTGCAGCAGTCCAGTTGCATTTTTATTATGACCCACAGCAATCCAAGAAAATACCCAAGAGCTGCCTTCTAAACGTTTCGAAAAACAATCAGTCTACTATTTACTTCATATGATAACAACGAACTTAGCAGAAGTAATATAATCAAATAGCGGAGAATATATTCAATGATTTTTTAGAACAAATAAATCCGATTTCGATTCAAAATTGTTGAAACCAAGTGGAAATTTTTTTGTTTTATTAAAAATCAACTCGAATTCTAACTTCAAAGTTTTCTTACAATAGAGCTTGGCGGAAACCTTTTTCGTCATTCGAGTATATCATGTAAACAAAAAAAGCGAAACGATAACTATTCTTCATCAACTTATTTCGATTAGAATAAAGGCAGATAATAAAAGGTTGGACAGAAAACCTCCCAAAAGAAGAACGTAATGCAATGGAATTATGCTTTCGAATTCAAATATGAATAAAGATACTATTAAAATTATGTTTACTGTACCTATATTCGAAACAGGCTCACCAGTGGTGTGAAAGAAAAAGGGATAGACGCCAGCCGAAGGCGGAAGTTTTTTCACATAAGGGTCCCCCCTTACGATTTGGAAAACATAGACCCGCCGAAAAAAAAAATTCACATAAGGGGTCACCCCTTACGATTTTTCAAATAAAAAAGTTTTGCAAAATTAACCTGATATTTTTGCAGTTCTGCCTTCTACTCCTGTTGCTTCTCCTGCTTCTCCTGAATATGATCTTCAATTGTTATACGAAAAAAATATTAGAAAATGTTCATAATTTCAATGATGTATAATATCAATGTAAAATAGAAATAAAGGTTTTAATTATTTGAATAATTTTTGATGGCAAAATATGAAGAAAAACTTGAAGTGCAAAAATAATAAAACAAATGAAAAAATAGAAGAGTAAAAAAATGAAGAAGAAAAAACAAAATATGAAGAAAAACAAAAATCCCCTCTTCGATTTTCTATTTCTCAGCTCTTTTTCAATAAAGGTGGGAGACATCTGATTGTTCTCCACTGGATTCCTCCGGTCAACCGCACGAAGAAAAAAAATTTCAGCACTTTCTGATGAGCTATGGTCGGTGATGATTGAAAAGCTTCGATATAAATAGGCAAACCTTGTTTCGGCTACTCCTGGATCCTGTTCGGCTACTCTTGTCCTCCTGCATCGGCTACTCCTGGATCTGATCCTGTAATCCTGCAAGTTTTGGCAAAGGGTGAAATGAATTGATGTTATCACATTATCATGTTATCAAGCTATTTTATGATAAACTTGTCATTCATGTTATTGAATGTACTATGTAATAACAAGAAAAAAGAATGCATGTAATAATAATGAATGCATGTTGGTTGGCTTTGGTTGTTGTTGGAATGCATGTTCATTCATGGTTGGAATGCATGTTCATTCTCTCTAGTTGGCTCACCCTTGAGCGGTTGCTTCTTCATCATGGGTGGAAAACGTAACCCTCCGCCTCCTTCCCCTTGCAAGCAGTGCCTCGCGTATGAAAAGAAACTTGAGGAGATGATGGAAAAAATACTCCGCCTTGAGAGTATTGTCGAACAGCTCGTCAATCGTCTGAGCTCTCCCCCTCCTTCTCCTCCCACCCCAGCTGCGCCGGTGACCTCTGCCATACCCTCGCTTCTCTCCCTTTCCCCCCACATCATTGCTTACGACGCCGCCGTCAAAGCAATGACTATCGACAGAAAGATGATCGAAGAAAAGTCGGAAAACATCGTTTGTGTCGGCCTCCCTGAACAGGAAAAAGATGAAACGACTGACGCCGCAGATCAAGACTTCCTCAAGTCTCTCTCTCGGGACCTAAATCTTCCACAAGTCGCCTCCGCAAGATTTAAGAGGTTCGGTGACCCAGAGAAAAAGAAACGAATTCTCAAAGTATTTCTTGGATGTTCTACTCTGAGGAATCAAGTGCTCCAGCAAATTCGACGAAGACGCCCTGCCTGCCTTTATGGTCTTCCGCACACCTACATCAGGGAAGATTTAACAAGGGAGGGCCTCGAAATGGAAAGAGAAGTCAAGAGAGTCGCAAGGGAAAGAAATCAAGTTCCTGACGGACCGAAATGGAAAGTAGTTGGTACAAATCTGATGCCAGTACGGTCGACGTCCTTTTCCTACCAACCACAGCCGACTGTGACTCCGATGAGCACTGGGTCGTCTTCGCCGATAGTCTCTCCTCCTGCAGCGATTGGTCGGTCTCAACGGAACAATACGAGGAATAAATAGGTCAGTGGCGGTGTCACCCCGTTTTCATTTCCCCTTAGCCCTCCTCACCATGCTGACCTTAAGTCAATTAATTGCATTTCTTTTAATGCTCGTTCTCTTCGAAATAAAGTATATAGCCTGTCATTTCTGCTAAATTCACACGTTTATGATGTATTAGGAATAACTGAGACTTGGTTGACAAGCCAAGAGAATGATTCGCTAATAACAAGTAATTCCGGATATCAGTTTTTCCGCTGTGATAGGAGCTGTTCAATGAAAGGAGGGGGCGCTGCCTTCCTTGTCTCTTCTCGTATTCCTTGTTCTCTTGTTTCTACTTGCTCAGATGACGGCTTTGAAGCTGTAACCATTGATGTATTCCAGGAATCATTATCATCTGCTTCAAATAAGCTAAGATGTGTTTGTGTGTATCGTTCCCCTTCCTGTTCCAGTTCTTCTCTCTCTAAATGTATTTTTCTCAGCATTCTGATGCCCTTAATAGACGTCCTTTATTGATTGTTGGTGATTTCAATTTGCCATTCATTGACTGGTTGAATCTCATTGCGCATAGAGAAGGCCAGCACAAAGTTTTCCTTGAATTCATGACAGATAACTTTTTTACTCAGTACGTTGACTCTCCAACAAGAAACGATAACATTCTCGACCTTTTGCTGACCAATGTACCCCTTGTGACTGAATGTAATGTTATCGGTCGTTTTAGTGGTAGTGACCACAACATGGTCTCATTCAAATTATCACTCAATACCCTTTCATTATCATCTTCCCCTTCCTTCAAATGCTTCAATAAGGCGAATTGGAAGGCTATTGAATGTCAACTTGCTTTTCACGACTGGACCCAGGCTTTTGCTATGATGGACGTTGAATCAGCTAATAATTATCTTGTTTCCTTCATTCATTCTCTGATTGAGAAGTATGTACCAGTCGCCCATCCTAGAGATGAAACGTTTCGTTATCCCTATCTTCTCCGTAGAATGTATCGCAAGTTAAAACGTATCTCTGAAACCTCTCCATATTCCGATTACTGTATTAGAAAAACGGCTGAATTTGATAGGATGTTACATGAATTCGAACTTCGTCAGGAAGCGAAGTTGATATCACGAGGGAACCAGAATTCTTTCTTCACTGCTTGCAGAAATCGCTTAGTTAATAACATCAATCAGGGCATGCCCACGTTGATAGATGATCTAAAACGAGAAATAACTTTGCCATCCGAAAAAGCTAAAACCTTTTCTTGTTATTTTTCATCGGTTTTCTCGAAGCCCTTGCATAGTCCACTACTGCATCCTTTTTCTCCTGAAGTTAATGAACCATTCGATGTCGATTGTATCACAGAAGATATGGTTCTACGTGCTCTTTCGTCTCTCAAAGGCAAATGTAACACCTCACCTGATGGTATTCCTAACATTTTCTTGAAAAAATGTCGTTTTGCACTAGTCAAGCCTTTATGCATTATCTTTAATAACAGTCTTCTCTCGGGCAACGTGTCAACTTTATGGAGAAAATCTATTGTTAAACCAGTGCATAAGTCTGGTTCACGGAACTCCGTTAGTAATTATAGGCCGATATCTCTATGCTGCTCATTGTCCAAAGTTATGGAAAAAATCATTTTCACTGAAATCTATTCGTATCTTGAGAGAGAAAGGTTGTTGTCTCCTTCTCAAGCAGGCTTTAGATCAAAGAGATCCACAGTTACATCTCTTGTTGAATCTCATGCTTATATCGTTGATTCCTTAGCGCAAGGAATTCCAGTTGATGTTGTCCTGCTTGATATAAGCAAAGCCTTTGATTCAGTTGATCACAGGCTCCTTCTCCATAGAGTTTATTGTTATGGTTTTCCGTCTCATATTGTCAAATGGTTGAGTAGTTACTTAAGTCAACGTACTCAGTCAGTATGTATTAATGACGTTCTCTCTGACCCTGTTTTAGTTACATCTGGAGTACCCCAAGGCTCTTCATTAGGCCCTTTGTTGTTTTTAATGTACATTGATTCTGTTAAAGAAGTTTTTCCTCCTAATCTTCTCTTTTCAATATATGCTGATGACATTAAAATTGTATGTCGTGTTCCCTGTTCTAGAAATGACGTACAGTTTGCATTGAACTGTGTTGCTGATTGGTGCGCAGAGTGGAACTTGAGTTTGTCCACTTCTAAATGTACTGTTCTGTACCTTGGCTCTTCTAATTCTCGGAATGCTTACTATATCAATAATCAACTCATTGTATCAGGAAACTCGGCCAAAGACCTCGGAGTAATAGTTTCAGATGGATTTTCATATCGGGACCACATAAGTGAAAAGTGCCGTAAAGCGTCGTCTATTGTTAATATGATTTTGAAAGCTTTCAAGTCACCATCTCTCTCTCTTCTGACATCTGCTTTCAAAATTTATGTATTGCCTCTTTTGGAATACGCTAGCGAGCTCTGGAACCCGTCATCTGCGGGTCTAGTAAAACAGCTCGAGAAAGTCCAACGTTCTTTTACGAGAAGAATTCTAGTGAGAGCCGGCCATCCCGCCCTTCCGTATTCGGAGAGATTATCCCTTCTGAACCTTCAAACCCTCGAACATCGCCGAGCTCTTGCTGACCTCACTTTCATTCATAAATGTATACATCAGAAGTGTGAAATAGATACTAAAAATTTATATCAGATATCTGCCGTTGATCGCTTTTCCCGACATTCTCATCCTCTGCGTCTTGTTATGCCTAATAATATCAACCAGTCTTTCTTATCTACATGTGTTTCTCGTCAATTATCAGTATGGAATTCTTTGGATTACGAAATGGTAAAAGAACCTAATAGCAAGATATTCAAAAAGAATGTACTGAATTTGCCTATTCATGTTTTTGTGCCTCTTTCTCATGTTTTTGATAGTTGAATAACTAATTCATATTTATCAATCATTCCTCCCCCCTCCCTTTCCCTTCCCCTCATACTTAAGCGACCGTTCGCTCATAAACACACCGCCACTAGAAAGATAGTCCATGCATATCCGCAATCATCATTGTTTTGATATCATGTGTGCACGGAATAAAGAATGAATGTATGATGAATAAAATCAGTGTTATCAAATTCATGCATGATAACTTCAATTAATATTTAAAAAACTATGTTCGCAAAACATCAAAGGTAAAAATTGAAAGTATCAGAGCTGAAAAAAAGCAGTGGGATGATCTGGAAGGCAAGATGAGAGTGTGCCAGAAATGTTTTCGGCACTGCTGGAAACCTAAGTGTGGTCTGCACCTCTAACATTTGGCAAGGTATCAAAAACTGAAAACACGCAGATACCATCTTTCATAAGGTCTCGTTTCTAAGCCGTACGGCCTCGCTAGCGTAAACAAGCAGAAAAACATGAAAAAATACCACTAATTTCTCATGCGATCACATCACAAAAGGAACGAGAAAGATCTCCGATGAAAAAGAAAAAAAAGAATTTATAGCGATTCTGATTTATAAAATGCGAAAAGAGAAACATCATCATGCCGAAAAAAACTAAATAATCAGCTCTCACTGTGCGTTACCTCTGATTTGTAATTCTCACTAGCACATTCAAAGTATTATTAAAAAACTACAGAAATCAAAAAATTACATGCAAGTTATCTGATATCAGCTAGAATACATATTACTCCGTGAATACTGAATGAAAAAAGAAAACCAATTTTTCTCGTAAAGAAGAATTCAACTGTTATATGAGATAAAAAAATTTATATCAAAATGCTGTACTGAGAGAGAAATATTTTTCTAAATAAAAGAATTTATTTTCTTGAAAAGTTTCATGCAAGATTTACACGTCCAAGGTTCAAACATGGATTTCTCTTTCCATGGACAACGCAGTTGGAACCCGTTCTGCATTTTTGTAGACGAAAGTTGCGAAAAAGTTTTCACGTACGAATATGCACGCAAAGTTCTGTGCTGAGCTTAAAAGGCCAGTTAGAAAACGGTGGTGAGGTCTATAGACAAAAACTTGGAGAATTTCATTTATATCCACATTTTTCGTTTCGTTTCCAAGGTTTTATAAATTTTTTTTTTTGTTTTTTTCAAGTTTTCAAGGTTTTTTTACTGGGTTAAATTTGCATCTGTTTCGGATTCTATTCTTCTTTTACATGACGATTTCATCTCTTTTTATACGGGTTCCAGGTGCTTTCCTCTCTTCATTATTCTGCGTTATTGAGCATGGAGTGCTCGAAACAAAAAAAGAAATGCTCTAAGAATGTTAAACTTAAGAAAAGTTAAGACAGAAGAATATTTTACATCAAAAGGCTACGCGATAACACTTGATTTTAGAATGTGTTATCGCGCAGTTCTTTGCGCTCGTATCAGAAGACAAACTTTTTTTGGATCAGAAATAGCGTACATTAGCGTATCAGAAATAGGGTTAGGAAGCTAATGCACTCTTCGGAAAAATCCAGTTTTAAAACTTCTGATATGATTTCTATTTTTCGCTCTACATTATTCAACACGAAGTGCTTCAAAAAAGAGAGAAAAGTCACAAGATCACCGAGAGCGAGACAAAAAATTATATAAAAGTATATATAAAAAAAAGTTTATTTCGAAGTATTCTCGCTTGGTCTTTCAAACAGGTATATAAACCCAGGAACCTAGGATTTTCAACATATGTGAAGATGAATTGCGCTAATCTAGTTGCAAAGATCCATCTTATGCCGGAGTTCTTGGACTACAGTTACAAGGAGCTGGCCGCATTCGCGAAGTGGGACCGCATTCTGGCCGCATTCTTGTCTTTTGTGTTCCTAACGAGCGGTGACTCTTAATATCGCTCTGGCAAATTGCTCTTCCTATTGGGCCAATATCGATTACTCTGCCACGCTCAAAGCCTGGTGCCAAGGCTCGCTTTCAATTATATGGCACCATAATCGGTGAGTGAGTTCGCTTTATCACTTCTTCTCCATCATCGGCTTGACTCTTCATCGTTTCGTCTTATTGAGAATCTAGTGCCAAGACTAATATATCCAATTTGGCACTAGTAGCGGTGGATTATTTTCAACATTCTCATAAATGGAGTCTTCAATTTCTCCTCAACCTTCCTCCACGCTCGTTTCTCTTTTTAACAGGATGAGAAACATCACAACAACGAGAGGAAGACGAGCGACCGAGGAAGCGGACCCTCTAACTGAGCTCTATAACTATTTGAAGAAAATTGATGAGAAGAACCTTCTACTGGAGCAGAAGAACACCAAGTTGGCCTCCTTTATTGACGCCCAAGGTCAACTCATTGAAAATCTTACTATGAAAGTAGAGGGACTCGCCGAACAATTGTTGAAAGTGAATGCTAGCCCCAAGTGTGTTCATGGCAATACTTCTCCCTCTTCGATTGTTACCACTTCTACTAAGCCTCTCTCATCTACTTATGTACCTCCCCCGATCATCAATCTTACCCCTACGCCACAGCCACCGCCGCTTACTTCTCCTTTATTCAAGTATTACGAGTCTCCATCCGAAATAGCTGATCGGATGGAGAGACATCGCAGTGTAGTACTTTTCCGCCTTCCTGAGTCCCGTTCCCCCAACGCTTCGCAACGTGTCGATGACGACTGGGAAAGAGTTCGTTGCATTCTAGACGCAATGCAAGTTGAAGCATGTCCTGTTAAAGTCTATCGCATGCCTTCTCATCGTCCGAAATCACCAAATGCTCCTCCCCGCCCACTCAAAATAGTACTCCCAACAATAGGACATCAACAAGAAACTCTTTTATGTCGCGATGTACTTTCCCGCTTTTCCTCCGATTTGTACATATTTGAGACATTCACAGACTAGAGCTGAGAGAACTTATGACCGGGCAGTCCGTGCTTGGCTGGCTGATAGGAGTAAGCCGAAACCTCATATTCCTCTTTTCGGTCCCCCTCTGAGTTATAGCAAACCTCGCCCACTGATGGCCGAGCGTATTGAACCTCCTCGAAGATTCATGTCACCTCGTCCTAATCGTTCTTTAAACAAGACCAAAATCGCCGGTCTTCCACAAGTCACGTGAATTGTTATTTCGCAAATGTTAGATCTCTAGTGAATAAGATTAATGATCCACAACTTTTGCTGTCAGAGAGATACTCTATAATTTCTTTTTGTGAGACATGGCTATCGGATAGATACCCGGACTCTTTTGTTCTATCCTCCTTCATCTCTAAATATAACAATGATCGATGTGATAGGGGCGAAATAACTAATGGCGGGGGAGTGCTATTTCTGATACACTCCTTATTATCATACAAAATTATCTATTCTCAATCAATCAAGAATTCTCATGAAATCCTAGCTATTGATATTGAAATACAATCTCAAGTAATACGTTTCATTAGTCTCTATCCAGTCCCTCATATAAACGCACCGAAGAGCGAGAGGTTATTAAACCTCTTGATTGATCTATTCACCTGCAACCACCCATGTATTATAATGGGAGATTTTAACTTACCCGACATAGACTGGAATAAATCCCCTCTAGCCTCATCGAATCCCGCTTCCAAATCATTTCTTGAATTTTGCTCAGCCACTCAGATGAATCAATATATTACATGCCCTACGAGAGAATCACACATTTTAGACCTCCTGCTCTCCAATAGCGAAGATTTATTGAAGAACCCATATGTTACTCCCTCATTCAGTAATTCAGACCACGAATCAATCAGTTTCGAACTTTCCCTATTCCACAAAATTCCTCTTTACTCGTATCGACGCATATACAGGAAAATAAACTATTCCTTATTACTCCCTACATTATGTAATTTTGTAGATTGGCATTGCTTATTCAACCCCATCAAAGATACAGATTCAATGTACGAATTGTTACTATCCATACTAGAGGACTTTTCCGAGCAATTCGCTCCTATCCAGAAGGTCTCTTTAGCAACCCTCTCTTTCTTTAGCAACTTCCAACCCATATACAGATCTCTTCCAACCCATATTCAGAGAGCCCAAGAAAAGCGTTTTCTCTTCTGGAACAACTATATTTCTAGTGGACTAAGTGAGGACTATGACATTTATGTTAAAGCCAGTAAGAAATGCAAAAGTTTGTAGATAAATTCAACCTAAATGTAGAAAAGAACATTGTTAATAGTAAGAACAAAAACTTGTTGTTCAAGTATATAAGGTCTAATACATCCCAGAAACAAAGCGGTGTCGACATTTTGGTGAAAGAACTCGGCATCTCAGTATCTAAAGACTTAGAAAAAGCAAATCTTCTTGGAGAATTCATCCAGAAGTCATACACCATAGACAATGATAAGCTTCCTCCACTCTTTCATAATTCAGTCTTGAGAGCATTCTCTCTAGAAGAACCCTTGTTTTCGCGTCATGATATTTGTAGACTAATAAAGAAATACCCAATGTCTTCTTGTACTGCCCCAGATCATCTGAAAATGCTTTTTATCAAGAAATTCGCTGTCCCTCTGTCTATTCCGCTTGAAATAATTTTCAAACAATCTTTCCTTTCATCTGAAATCCCGAACAGATGGAAACATTCCATAGTCCCAGTTAAGAAGAAGCCTCCTTACAGTAGTCCTTCCAATTACTGTCCCATCAGTATAACATCACTATTTTCCCGTATATTCGAGAAAATGTTGAGTAAAGAAATAGAGAAACATTGTGAGATAAACCAGATTTTGCCAGATGATCAATTCGGGTTTCGCGATAAGAGATCAATAGAACAGTTGATGTTACTGTTCCCTGAAGACTGTTCTGTAGCCGTAGACCAGAAAAAGTTCACAGATATCATTTATTTCGATTTTGAGAAAGCCTTCGATGAAGTTTCTCACTCTAAACTTATTTATAAACTAAGTCCATTCAACTTTCTCCCAGAATTATTTCGTGGATCGAAGCTTATTTAGGTAATAGAACCTACCAAGTTTGAGTTAATCAATCACTTTCTAATAGTTTCATGGTTACCAGTAGTGTTCCCAAAGGCAGTGTCTTAGGCCCATTATTATTCATCATTTATACATCTGAGATAGTGAATAGGATAGGATAACTTCTTCTACTTGTAAAATTAAAGTTTTTGCAGACGACATGAAAGTTTACAAGTCTTTTTCTAAAACAGACTCTCATACAACATTGCAACACTCGATTGACACCATAGTGGAGTGGTGCGACGCTTGGCAATTCCCTTTATCTCTACCAAAATGCGCTGTGTTAAGAATTGTTACCCAGAGTTCCCCTCATTTTCCATATTCTATAAATAGTCACTCCTTACCCTACCTCAACGAGATTCGTGATTTAGGATTTCTTGTAGACAACAAGTTGACTTTTTCTGCTCATTGCTCAACAATAGCTCAGAAAGCAAAGCGTAAATGTCATCTTATTCTTAAAGTTCTCAAGAGTCGTAAACCGGATGTACTTGTTAACGCTTACAAGATATACATTAAATCTATTGTAGAACACTGTACAACTGTTTACTCCCCACATTTCGCTAAGGACATAGCTGTACTAGAGAAGGTTCAAAATTATTTTACGCGTCGCATTTTTCGCCGGTGCTTTGGTTGTTCGTTTAATAATATGCCAAGTAGTCAGACGAGAAACAATCAACTAGGCCTAGTATCTCTTCTCTCTGTTAGAGAGTCTAACGACCTCAAACTACTTCTGAAACTGATATTTGGGAAAAAAGTACTCTCTGACGTCCTGACGCACCACAACTTTGAAATAAAAGCATCCAACACTAGAGGCGCAATTTTCAAAATAATCCACCCTGCTCCAAGAACTATTTGCAGAAGAAATGCCTTCTCTATACGATCAGCTCGTATATTCACCGAAATTAATAGAGTTGATGAATATTTTTGCCTGGATGTAATCTGCATTGTTTTACCTATTTAAGTAATTTAAACAATTCAATTGTTTAATCTCTCGTACCACGTGATTAATTTATGCGTTGTTGCATGTAATTTTTTCACGTAATAAAATTGAAAAATTGAAATTGAAGTCCGATGTAGTCATGGAGGAACTCGTCGTCAAGTCTGTCACCTCCACCGCCGCCGCCACCGCCATTGTCACCGCCTCCACCGCCGCCGCCTCCATCGCCGCCGCCACTGCCTCCACCGCCGCTACCGCCGCCAGCCTCGCAAGCCTTGTCCTTGCAGCGGCAGAGCCGCTCCTTTGGAGCTTGCTCTGGACACTGATCGGCATCCTCGTCAGCTGGCTGGTGGCCCGCTTTTGTCCGGAGAAGTAGGTCGCCCGCTTCTTGCAGAGATTTTCCATCCTTGGGAAACCTCTCAAGAACGCCCTTCTTGTCTGCTATCACCGGGCGAAGCAGATGGCCGAGAAGGAGGGACGCCGCAATGCACAAGCTGGAGAGCTCTACGAGGCCATCTCGGTGCAGATCTAAAGGTTGTGCACGGTGCTGGAGGCGCAAAAAAGGGCTGAGAGGTATACGTACTGAGACTGTTCGAAAAGATGAAGAGTTCAATCAGTTATAATGAAGTCAGTAACGAGAAAAGAGAAACCGGTTTTTGGGTAGATTTTTTTGTGAATAGTTGAAACCAGTCTATATAGGAACTCTATAATACCACTTTTACATACATATGTACATGTATAGAGCTTTGAATCTAAATACGCTCATATAGAACATACCCCAGTCAATAAACGAAAGATTATGAAAAAATTTTTTGAATTATGGCCTCTTCGGGTGCATAAAAAGACTCTCATGATTCAATGAATTTGTTGTCTCTAAAAGAAAAAGGTATTCTTGTTTATAAATGGATAAAAATTACATGAAACACTTTATGAATTGTTCCTTTGCAACAGCAATTTAACCATAATTTACAAAATAGGACGAGAAATGACTGAACTATCGGACAAACGGCCTTTAACAAATCGCACTCAGAGACTCACTAAAACACGGCCTCAACTCTGGAAATTTTGGGGAAAGGAAAGGGGGAGGGGGAGGGGGGTTTACCTAAGCAGGGAAGGGAGGGGGGCCCTAAAGGGGGAAGGGGGGAGGAAGAGGGCCCTACCTAAGCAAAGGGGGGTTGGGCCCTAAGGGGGAGGTGGGAGGGGGAAGGGGGCCCTAAAGGGGGGAAGGAGGGCCCTAAGGAGAAAGGGGGGAAGGGAGTTTTAATGAGTAAGAAAAAAGAAAGAGAAAAGTAAGAAAAAAGAAAGAGAAAAAAAAAGAGAAAGAAAAAAGAATACTAATTAATTGAGCTAGGCCGTTTTTAAGTTGAGGCCGTGTTTTAGTGAGTCTCTGAGTGCGATTTGTAGAAGGCCAGAGTTGAGGCCGTGTTTTAGTGAGTCTCTGAGTGTTTGAGTGTCTTGAGTGCGATTTGTTAAAGGCCCGGACAAACGAGAACTTGTGCAAGTAGCAACTTCGAGAGTGTTAGCAAAACCGAGAAAAAATAATGCAAATCCAAGTTATACAACTAGTATGTTTGCCTTGTTCACGAAACAGAATTCCTCTCAAATGAAAGAATTGAGGTTTATGTATGTGCAAGTGAGATGACCAAACCAATCATACATACTATTTGAACAAACATGAAAATCGGTTCTATAGCATGGATGGATAGCTAACGGGAACTGCCGGTTCTTTCGACGACTCATCTGTATCATAAGAGTTGCCATCGTGGTGTGGTGTTGCGTCATAGTGATTTGCACCACCTCCAGACGTTCCAAAAGGCGCACTACTAGGAAGGAAACTTCCGTGAAGGGGTGGGGAGCCAGCATCATTTGAAGACCAGCCACCGTTATTGTGATCTGCCCCGGCACGTCCCGTGCGTCCCGCACCCAGAGGAGCGAGGCTAGGCAAGGAGCCTCCGCGAAGGGGGGGCGTTCCTGCGTCATTCGAAGACCAGCTGTTGGAAGAATCGGCTCCATCTCGTGCAGGGCAAGGGCAGTACTGCAAAGAAAAAACCTAAAGGTTTTCGGTGCAAAAAAAACATGGTATTAGTGCAGTATACAAGTTGATCGCAAAGTGATTGGTAGTGTTCAGATTTCGTGTGATGAACCTAGAAGTTCAGTTACTATGGAAAAGTTTTATTTACATAGACACTGAAATATGTATGTAACTAAAGCCTGAAATTGCCTTGAGCTTCTCAAGCGTCTGAGTTGAGTTACTCAAGCAAATTAAAGAATAACAGAAAGATGTGAAAAAACTTTGACTGTTTTCAAACCTCAGCGTCTTTGCCGATTCTACCGGGAGGACCTTCGAGTCCTTCTTCACCATCTGGACCTGCTGCTCCTTGATAGCCTTGAGTTCCAGGCTCACCAAGCGGACCCATTGGACCGGGTCCTGCATTCACGCCTCGTTGACCTGCGGGTCCTTCACGGCCTTGGGGACCCGGTGGACCACGGTTACCCTGGAAAACCAAAAATCTTTTGTGGAAAATTTGCATTTGACTACAGCCTTCATACATACTTAAATATTGTTAGAAATTTATTTTTTTCGGTTTTCGTTCTTCTCATCCATTGTCTCTCACCTGTCTGCCGATCGGCTTTTCTCCGTCGTTTCCTTTGCTTCCTGGGCTACCCGGTTTTCCATCGAGGCCTGGACTTCCTTGTGAGCCCATCTCTCCTGGTCGCCCAGGGGTACCGTCTCTGCCCGGCATACCGGGCGAGCCCTTGGACCCTCGCATTCCACGCATGCCCGGTGGTCCGGTGGGACCCTGCGCTCCTTGTGGGCCCTTTAAAAAAACAAACGGATAGTAGTGATCTGTAGCTTCTCTTATTCAAATAAGATTTGAATTTTTTGGCTTTTTTTGTTGCTGAAAGCACAATTTTTAACTCCAATTTCAGCCTGAACCCTGGGAGTATTAACCGTTTTGCTAGCAACTGCACTATGCGGAAAATAGTTTTTTGTGGGAAATAAAAACATTTTAATGTTTTTAAACTTTAATTTTTACATTTGAGATGTATGCATTTCGAGTGGAACACTCGAAAGTTAGAATGAAAGTATGGCTATCAAAACTGGTTTTTGTAGACGGTGCCAAGAAAACTCTTACCTGAGGACAATTGAAGCAGCCTTTTGATCCCTCATTCTGCGAGTCCTCCGCATCCAGGCCATCAACGCCGTTCTTGCCCGGAACCCCATCGATGCCGTTGAGTCCTGGTTCGCCGATGGCTCCTGTCGGACCCGGAGGGCAAGCATTCTCTTCTCTGCTGCATTCTGCAACATTTTCGATGCAATTCCACCTTCGTACTAAGGCCGTGAGTGGAAATTCAAGACCTCAGATCTGTATTTCCAAAGCAAGGGGGACTTTATGGCTTTTACGGCTGCAAATTCTTTAGGAAAAGCTCAAGAATGGCGTACAAAAGGTCTCTGATCAATGACAGTTTCTTGGCATTTATCTGAGCTCTTCTGAGATTGAAAACGGAAATAAGGCAGTTGGAGAGTATCGGATTAAATTGAATGCTGAGCAGAGTTGTTCTGCGTGAGAAACTGGAGAGAAGAAAAGCTAATGTTAATTTCACCGGGGATGTGCGAGACCAAAACTTCACTAGTTACTAAGCGAATCTTGATGCTGACCCTGTCAAAGTTTTCTTTATCTTTATGCTGTGTGCATTCCTAGCTGGTGACTGTTGTGCTCTTTATCTACACAATGCTTGTTAATAAAATTGTGATGAGCACTAACGACACTGCGGTCCTCTTCCTGAGAAGGGTACGGTTCCGCCAGGAAAGAAGCTGTTGCTGCCCGGAGGCGGCAAATTCGGAAAGTCATCGTTCCCGCCGAGTGGATTGCTTTTGCTGTTAGTTTCTGGAATACCCTCTGGTCCGTTTCCAGGGTAGGAAGGGTTTGATCCCGAGGCACCGTAACCACCATAGCTTTGTCTGAAATTGACAGAACTTGATGATGCTAACCTTGGAAAAATCTGTAACTTTAGACATATCTCATTATTGGTTTCGTTACACTGTGCATACCATAGTTGTCACCTTCTACTGATGATAATTCAACAAAATACATCTAAGCTTAACATTCTCAAACTCCTTTTTGATCCGCAGCCTCAATTTGGGTCTTGTTAAGCTCTTTTTTCACTTACCGTTTCAAGTGATCTTGAATTTCTCAATTTTTCTATGAACTGAATAGGTCGAAAACCTCCTAATTCGGTTGCTCGGGGTGCCCGCTCCCAGTTTGACCATGTCCACCCAGAGATCGTCCGTTATGCTCTTGAAGTTGCCCATCTCGGCATCGAGCTCATTCCAGATCGACGAAACATCCTGGAAGAGAGACTTAATGAAAAGGTTGAACCATTAAGAGAGAAAAAGTGTAAAACGAGTTAATCTAAGTAAGGTTAACAAAAATTTTTTCGTTAAAACAGCCTGAGTATGGAAACAAACTTAGATTTCCTAACGGAAAAAATCCTTTTTTTTCAGAAAATATAATCTCATCTTTTTCTTTATTTTCTCCCTTTTTTCTTAACTATTTTTCTTTTCGTCTTTTTCTCTCTCTTTTTCTCTCTCAGTTTTTCGCCAATTCTCTTTTTCTCTTTTTTCGTACCTAGAGACAGAGCTAACCTCATAAATAGTCGTGATTGCAAATAGAATCAGAATCAGAGCAACGCTGGAGAAGCCCAAAGCGCCCGCAGTGGCCGACGTCAGGGACATTTCTATAAGAAGTGATTCCATTCGCGTCAGTGACGTGCAAGTTCATGTTAATAAAAAGTTGAAGTTGAGACATGGTCAAGAAATTCGAAGTCGAAACGGGGTCAAGATATGATTGAGACATTCGAAGTCGAGATATGATGGAGACATTCGAAGTCGAGACATGATCAAGACATTCGAAGTCGAGATATGATGGAGACATTCGAAGTCGAGATATGATGGAGACATTCGAAGTCGAGACATGATCAAGACATTCGAAGTCGAGACATTATCGAGACATTCGAAGTTGAGCCATGATCGAGACATTCGAAGTTAAGACATGATCGAGACATTCGATTTAGAGACATTATCGAGACATTCGATGTCGAGACATTATCGAGACATTCAAAGTCGAGACATCATCGAGACATTTGAAGTCGAGGCATGATAGAGACATACGAAGTCGAGACATTATCGAGACATTCGAACTTGAGACATGATCGAGACATTCGACGTCGAGACATTATCGAGACATTCGAAGTCGAGACATCAAGAAATTCAGAGCCAATACAGGGTCGAGAAATTTGAAGTTGAGACATGACATTCGAAAAAAAATAAGCTCTGTTATAATTTTCTAACCTTTCTAGCTTATTAAACCTCTGACTTGATCCTTTATAAGTCCTTTCTCTCTCTTGAAACCCATACCGTAATGATATTCATGCCCTGGCTAGCCCTTGGAGTTAACCTTATCATTCTTGAGTAACCAGCTTATAACTGATGTAGTCATCATTAGAGATCAACATCAAACAATACCCTCTGCTTGAGGAAATATTTGAGGAAAAGGTAAAGACTGGGGATTAAGTAAGCGATCTTGTTCGCTCTACATCTTTTGTAGCCGCCATGAAAAAAGGGCGGTGTTGTTGAAAAGAGAAAATAGCCGGTATACAAAGGAGGAAGTGGAACCGACTCTTAAACACACCTTGTTTTAGTATTTTCTCTCCTCTCTTAATGTCTCTCTCTCACTCTTTCTCTATCTTACTTTCTATCACTCCCTCTTTCTCTCCCTGTCTCTCTCTCACTTTGTATCTATCTCTAGTTCTCTTCGCCCTATGTCTCTCTTTCTCGATTATGTATTCCTTTTTTCTTTCTCTATCTTTCTCTTATCTTTCTATCTTTCCCTTCGTTTTTCTTTCTATTTCTTTTACTTTGATGTATCTGATTTTCTCTTGATGTTAATTTTTACCTCGCCCTCTAGCTTATTTTCCTATTTTCTTATCTCAATGTTTTTATACCCCAATCTTGTTTTTCATCTAAAATACGAAGTGAGATGACGCTAAGAATACACTGGGTGAGGATATGCATTGAGATCATCTTCATTTTCCTGCTGCTGAGAAGAGAACCAAACCAGTCTCCATTTCAGTTATCTTTTGGCGAGAAAATGATAAGAAATAATCAAACGATAATCAAACGACCGCACACATTGTGGTTGAACTCACAAAAAAGTGTGAGAGTACGTTCGAAAACTGACGTAGAGAGAGAGAGAGAGAGAGAGAGAGAGAGAGAGAGAGAGAGAGAGAGATAGGTAGATAGAAACAGAGAGAAAAGAGAGAGTAAAAAACAGAGAGACAGAGATAGAGAGAGAAAGATGAAAAGTGGAAGAGAGACAAACAGAGAGATAGCTCAGTTCGCTCTGCTCTGATGAAACAATTAAAGCTCAAGCGTGAAAAAAGAGCAATCTCAAGATAACGTTAGTGATAGAAAGCTAGCAGTTCTCATTACCAGAGTAAATGAGCCTGTGGAAAGCAATCAACTGAATTTATCAGAAGAAATTGAGAACAAGTTTCGATCTCCCTTTGAAAAAAATGTTTTAACAAGAAATTTTAATAATGAAGAACGCGTCATGGCAAAAAAATTCAAGTTATTGAAGTTTTAGAATAAAGTGGAGACTGATACCAAAAAAACTACAAAAGTTTTTATCTCCTCTCGCAAGAGCTAAACTAGCAACTCACCCTTGAAAGAAAAACATAAAGTCATCATTATAGGCAAGTGTTGAAGTGATTTCTTATTACGAGTTCATTAGGTACGAATTACAGATTCGAAAAATTGCTGATACGAACTTGGCGTAGATTCAGTAAGGTTCAAGTACATATAAAAACAAACAGATAATAGGGCGATGCTCTTCAATTCATCAGAATTTTACACAAGCTCATTGTTTCTGAGAAATGGAGGTAAAAAATATGTATTAGAAAAGTTAACCCAAAATTCTTTTTTTCTTCATTGGTTTTAAAATAGAAAGGAGGTTGTGGTTAAGGTATGGTCTCTGCTGGTGATGTAGTTGCTATCCCCTCTTCATAAACAAATGAAAACAAGATTTCTGCAAGGAAAACTTCTAATGTGGATGTAGGAGAGGAAAAACAAAGGGTAGCAAAGGCTTGGAAGAGAAACTGATAGAATCCGAAGATTTATGACTGCTCTTATCGTTACTGTCGTTCTTCTTCTTTCTCTATCTTTCTCTCTTTTTCTCCTTATTTATCTTTCTCTCTTCATCTCTCTCTTTCTCTTTACTCTCTCTTTTATTCTTTCTCTATCTTTCTCTGTTTTTCTCCTTATTTATCTTTCTCTCTTCATCTCTCTCATTCTCTTTACTCTCTCTTTTCTTCTCTATCTTTCTCTCTTTTTCTCCTTATTTATCTTTCTCTCTTCATCTCTCTCTTTCTCTTTACTCTCTCTTTTATTCTTTCTCTATCTTTCTCTCTTTTTCTCCTTATTTATCTTTCTCTCTTCATCTCTCTCATTCTCTTTACTCTCTCTTTTCTTCTTTCTCTATCTTTCTCTCTTTTTCTCCTTATTTATCTTTCTCTCTTCATCTCTCTCTTTCTCTTTACTCTCTCTCCTTTTTTACGACCGCTTTTCATTCTCTTGTTTCAACTTTTCCTTTCCAGGAGTAGAGGAGAAGAGAGAAAAATCCATAATCATGGACGGTCAAGACGTGTCTTATTCTCATCTCATTATCTTTTCCCTAAAGTTCACCGCATTTGGGTTTTAGCTCAGGTACACATTAGCTCTGTCGTTATCCTTTTGCTCTCTTCCTTCCTCTCTTCTAAATTTTTCTTCTTTCCCATCTCTCTCTCTCTCTTTCTCTTTCTATCCCTCTTATTTTTTCCATCCAACTCTCTTGCTCTCTTATAATATTTTCTTTATTCTCTTCTGCTCGTTCACTCAGTTAATCATTTCCTTTTGTTTCCTTAACAACGTACACCCACGCAAGCTAAGGCTTTGAAATAAAAGAAGAAAAATATTATTTTTTTAGGACAAACTTTCTTGATTCATGATGTTTTGGTTTCTTCTTGATCCATGCTATTTTGGAAAGCTCGAGATGAAGAAGCGCTATGGAGCTATTCAACATCACACTGAAGACTCTAACTTAACGAAACAAATTTAATTCATCCAAAGTTGTTTAATATTAACAAACAAGGAACATTCTCTCTTAACTTGTCGGATAATTAGTAAGTAAATAAGTCAGTAGACCTTTTTCCTTGATGTCTGTTCAATCTAGGATAACATGTTGTCTATCATTGCATAACTCATTTGCAATAGAAAGTTCCAGAAGCTGAGTTCTAGACAAGATCACACAACTATCGCAAGACAAGGTTTTTGTTCTCACCGGGGAGGACACGTAACCTTTGTTTGAATGACCAAAAACCTGTTAAAAATTGTCTCACCAAAAATTGCTGCGATAGTGCGAAACATAGGGCGAAATAGACTTTTGTGAATAGCGTAGAAACAATGAATTTTTATTTTTTGCTTAAATTCTCTTATTTCCTCCTCTACAATAACAAAAATATACATACATATTAGGCTCAATGACTAAGGGGCCACTGGGCACCCATTAATGAGCCCTGTCCAGATAGTAATGAAATTCTGTCTAAGCTTGAAACGAAACAGACATATGGAACATTTAACTTACCCAATAAAAAAGCATTGTTCAATCTTGGTTATTCTTTATGAACCCTCGCAAAACAAATAGTATGAATGTGTACAATGCACATTCGTCAACAAGAATTCTCGTATACGGTAATAAGACTTGCGAATCATGCATATTTCTATGATCATGTATAAAAAATTATAGAAATCCCCCAGGGTCCGAGGACGGATCCTTTCTAGGATTTCTATGATCATGCATAAACGATTTGATTAATTCCGTCCTATTTCTATAACACCTAGTCCTTCGAAAGTTTTCGAGTGACCGATCAGAGATGAGCTCCCATGGTGGTCCAATCTACTTTATATTATTTCTGAAGAGCAGTTCGGATTTGTACCTGGTAAGTCAGTTCAATTTCAATCAATTTTCACCGCTCATAAGTGGATGAAAGCTCTTGAAGCAGGTGATTCAGTGGACTGTCTCTATTATGATCTCACTAAAGCTTTTGATTTCGTTTATCATCTCAAATTACTTCATAAATTGGAATCACTAGGTATACGCGGAAATCTTTTGTTATGGTTCAAATCTTATCTCTTTGATCGCTCATTTTTCTTTCTCATATTTCAGTGCTTCCAGAGATGTCAGATGTCACATCCGGATTCCCCCAGGACCGTCCTCGGACTAATTCTTTTTCTTTAGTTTATGATCTCCCCAGTGCTTTTCGAACTTTGCCTTTGGTTGACATCCAGCTTTTCGCGGGCGACGATAAACTGTCAACAGTTTTTGATGCATAGAAACAAACTGAAGCGCACTCCCAACTCTGTTTTTCAAGATCTTTTCTTCTAGATTACTGAAAAAATGCAATGTACTTTACCTAGGCTAAAACAAACCAAAAATCAGTTATTCTGTCTCTCCTTCTTCTATTTTTACACCTTCTACTCCTGTTCGAGATCTTAGTTATCTAATTGATACGAATCTCTCTTTCCGAACTCATTATTCTTCGATTGTTCGGAAACCTTTAAATATTGTCTACTGTATTTCCCGCACTTTGAAGTGTAAAGTGACTGCTATTTATATCAGATGCTTCCAGAGCTATGTTATCCCTAGTTTTCTTCTTCATTATGGTCTCCTTATTTGAAGAAAGATATAAGACTAATTGAGAGAGTTAATCATGTATTCACTAATCTTTTACACTATCGCTGTGTATATTACTACTCTAATGGTTCTTTTCCTGATTATGAAACCCATTTGAACAACTTTTCTCTTCAAACTCTCCATCATATACGTGTTTGCAACGATCTTATAATAGATTTCAAAATTATTCGTTGTGAAGTCATTATACCCATTAGTATTCAATATGTAACGGTATAGTAGCTCATTTGAATTTGCATATCCGTAAAGTAAATTGCTCGAATTCCTTTCACTCTTTCTCTATCCGCAGAGCACGTAGGATTTCAAATTTACCGACCGAACTAATGAATTGTTCTAACTTAAAAATTTTCAAAAAACGTGTAGTCTTTCCCGATTATGCAAGTTCTTGGCTTGAACGAACACTCTTGGCCTTCTTGGCTTTAGACTAACTCTGATTCATGATAATAAACCCTAAAATCTACTTATTATCAACTACAGTTATTTCTCAAACTTCTAACTTTTCTTTCCTCATTAGTTTCCCATATGTGTAGTACAAGAATCAAACCAAACCCAGGAACGGAAAGTGGAAGTGGAAGGTGGAGAAGGAAATAGATGACGCCTCCATCTTCAGAGAATACCCTTGGATGCTGTTCGCGTGGTACATACAGTGTCCCTCCCACTGTAATCAGTCTCAGCTCCAAGACGAGACCGGGGATTGGCAACCCCGGTTACGTACAAAGTGACAGTGTCCTCGGCTATTGCTCTTCTCTTCTCTTCTCTAACTACAGTGGCTGACTTTATAACTCTGACAAGAATAAAAATCCCCTTTCCCAATTTGAACTTATTATACAATAAATTCTTCATTCAATATAATCTATATTATGATTCTCTCTATTAATGTAGAATCCTAATCCTTTCCATTGTCATGATGTTTTTCCCTCTGATATGAGAATTACGTTCGTATGTTTTCTTTCTTTCTATATTCTATCGTAACACCGAATGCTGTATCATAAATAAAAATAAATAAATAAATAATAAATAAATAAATAAATAAATAAATAAATAAATAAATAAATAAATAAATAAATAAATAAATAAATAAATAAATAAATAAATAAATAAATAAATAAATAAATAAATAAATAATAAATAAATAATAAATAAATAAATAAATAATAAATAATAAATAATAAATAATAAATAATAAATAATAAATATTAAATAATAAATAACAAATAATAAATAATAAATAATAAATAATAAATAATAAATAATGAATAATAAATAATAAATAATAAATAATAAATAATGAATAATAAATAATAAAAAAAAATTAAAAAATAATAAAGAATAAATAATAAATAATAAATAATAAATAATAAATAATAAATAATAAATAATAAATAATAAATAATAAATAATAAATAATAAATAATAAATAATAAATAATAAATAAATAAATAAATAAATAAATAAATAAATAAATAAATAAATAAATATCGTTTATGAGTCAATGAATCACAAATGCAAACATACATGCGTGTTGAGTTTGTTTCCTAAAACGAGGAACTAGTTTATGTACTACAATTTATTAAGCTTTTATTCATTTTCTGAGAGTTGTAATCCATTTAAAGATGTTTCCTGTAGTTTAGGCGAATATAAGTTGCTTGAAAAAATTCATGACGTTAATACCAGATTCAAAAAATAGTTTATGACCGTTTTTGAAGCTTTAATACATAGTTTCCATAATCCTAAATTCTTTTGTAATTTTCCATGTTCGTAAATCTTACTTCTCTTATTTGCATGGTTACCCTTTCTTTCACAAAAACAATCATTTATATCATGTTTTTTGTTTTCTCATAGTAACCATGTTTTAAAAAATTCTTCATAGTACCTTCTATTATTCAATGTTATTAGTTTCTATCTTAGTTTTCTTTCAGTCAAAAAAGCACCGGAAGAGCTGTACTCCATAAAAGCCAATTTTTGATCTTGATTAGAGAAGACAGCTTTCAACCTGGTCAATCCTCAACTCCTTCCGTTATCTACCCCTCTCATCAGACGCGTAATTCGTCTCTCACTCGTATAAACCACTCACTAGGATTAATGACACTCTTCAACAGCCGGGCTATATCTACATATTCATCTTACTGCACTAAAACCAAGTCTTTTATGTTATGCTTCGTCTCTCTAGTTCATCGCGTCTAGCATTTTAGCACTTTAAGCATTGTTACTTTCTCAGCATATGATCAAGTTTGTTGTCTTGAGATCCTAAAAAAATTCTCTGAGCGGAATTCATTTTAAAACGAGCTGATCAACCTGAAAATCCGTCTTACAAGAGAGCTAAACGCTAAACGATCTTCCCAAAAGATCTTCCTTCTGAGGACCTTTTGAGCTTTTTCCCAGGCTTCATTTGTTGTAGTGTTCTCGTGGTAAAAAAATTTCGCGTGAAGCATACATAGGTGATGATGAGTGAATAAGAGAGAAAGCGCGATGTGTGAAACTTCAGGTCTTCCATGTAAATAATCTGTAATTTGAGCTCTGATACTGTAACTGGAAGTATACATACGGTGACTAGAAGCTCTGATACTGTAACTGGAAGTATACGGTGACTAGAAGCTGTGATACTGTAACTGGAAGTATACATACGGTGACTAGAAGCTCTGATACTGTAACTGGAAGTATACATACGGTGACTAGAAGCTCTGATAATGTAACTGGAAGTATACATACGGTGACTAGAAGCTCTGATACTGTAACTGGAAGTATACATACGGTGACTAGAAGCTCTGATACTGTAACTGGAAGTATACATACGGTGACTAGAAGCTCTGATACTGTAACTGGAAGTATACATACGGTGACTAGAAGCTCTGATACTGTAACTGGAAGAATACATACGGTGACTAGAAGCTCTGATACTGTAACTGGAAGTATACATACGGTGACTAGAAGCTGAATAATTTTCTGTAGCTTGACTACTTACTCTTGGAGTTTTGATTTTTTTTGTTTTATTCTAACTCTTGACTATTCGGTGCATCAACTATTTTTGTGAGTGTACGATGTGTCTGGTACTTCGTCAGACCACAGAGTTACAGTACTCCGTCAGACCACACAGATACAGTACTTCGTCAGACTACACAGATACAGTACTTCGTCAGACCACACAGATACAGTACTTCGTCAGACCACACAGATACAGTACTCCGTCAGACCACACAGATAGAGTAAAGGCAGGGGAACCACAAACCCGAGAGCAAGTTTTAAAGATAGAATTCAGCGATAGAAACAGAGATATATTCTCAAGGTGAAGAATTCGAATAACAAAAGATACAGAAATAACAAAAGATACAAAGAAATACATTTATAGATAGAAATAAAGAAAATAAATGATTGAGAGAGAGTAAGATTGCAGAGTCGGAGTTACAATGATATAAATAGAAAAGAGTAGATAGAGAATTTAGAGAAAAAAGTTAGGTGTGCATTATATGACCACATTAAGCATGAGAGGATGAGCTGCAGAAAGTAGATAATGAAATCAGGGGCCGTATTCAGAGATCTACGATGAACTCAGGGATAAATTTTACCCTAGTATATTGTAGATCTAAGTTCAACTCAGTTCTTTATTCAGAGACAAGACGGGTGAGAGCGTCTCAGCTTTCCTACTAAACATTAGTATAAAGTTTACTCTCTGAATTTCATTTTGACGAAACTACAATTTAGTATAAAGTTTACCATTAATTTTAGCATAAGTTTTTGTCTCTGAATACGGCCCCAATTGTATAAAAAAATTTCTGACGAGAGATCATTATAACTGAAGAGGGTGTAAACAGTGAGACAATTAAAATAACAATCGGGAACGCATAAGGAGTCATTTAGAACAGTCCCTTTTTTGTGGGGCGGTTGAATGAGTAGTTACTCTCCTTTTTGATTCGGTGATGTTCCTCGAGAGCAGACTACATTCTACTGAAGATCTAGGGTGAGAAGTGATGGGTCGAGAAAAGCTTATGCGAGATTCAGTAGACTGAACGGGGCTCGAACCGGCTTATGCGAGATTCAGTAGAGACTGAAAATGGCTCGAAAGGGCTAATGTGAGATTCAGTAGAGACTGAAAGGGGCTCAAAGGGCTTATGCGAGAATCAGTAGAGACTGAAGGGGGCTCGAAGGAAGATGAGAATGATGTCTTTAAAGGAGTAGGGGTCATTGTTTAATGAGAGAAGATTTTATTATGAAAAAACCACGATGTTCAATTTTGAATTTCAGTACGTAAAAGGCTCAAAACTAGTTTCCGAAAAGGAAAAGGGGTTATTTGATTTGATTTATTAATTTAAAACATTCAGGCATACAGTAAAAATGTGAGTCAGGTGAGACTGAATGAGTGAAAACAAACGAATAAATAATACAATGAAACGACAAAAAAGTGCTTGCTTCTTAGTTTTTCGTTTGAAGGGATGGGAAAGACTAGTTTCCCGGCGTTTGAAGGATGAGAAGCAAGAAGATTAAAAATGACCTAGCTTTGTCCAGGCAAAGAACCTTCAATGATGCTCCACGTCAATTCATCGGTTTTTCAACGATTTTTAGCAGGAAAGGTGTATCAAATGGATCAATGTATGATGATTTGAAGATCTAAGTCAAAACTGCGGTTGGAATCACAGAGCTAGAGTTGTGCTTGAATGGAAGTTACACCGATTTGGAGAGAAGCGCTTTCTTACTTGCTTCTACCTCCTAGTGATTGCTCTCCTGCGACCGCAAATATCATATTTGTTCTCACTCTAGCAAAAGCTCGTGTTTGAACGAATCCTCGAGGAGCTAAAAAAATGTAGCATAGGATGGAGACTGTCATGTGTGAGAAAGTTTATGATTCAGTTATCATTGTCATACAGTATGATTCAGTTATCATTGTCATACAGTATGATTCAGTTATCATTGTCATACAGAAAATACGGTTCAACTCAATGTCTGGGCCATTCAACACTATGAATCAAACATCTAGAAGTGTTAGGTAGAAGATGATGCATGATTTTAGTCAGTTTTATGTTAGGGGTTTATACCAGAATAAAAACTGAAACTCAATTACTACTACTTACAATCTGAACCGAGAAACAGCTATTGCTCGCTAAACTTGTGCAAAGGATGTGCGGTGGACGGGGACCGAAACTATGCGCTCCGTTTACCAGACAACTGCTTTTCCCACTGAGCTATAAATTCACACTTTTCCCCGCACTTTCTAAGCTATTTCTTTGATCATTCGTCCATTTTTCTGATGTCATCTTCAAAGATTCAATTGGAACGTAATTTCGCCCTCATTTTGAATACACTTTATACAACTAAGTATTGTATTATTTTCACTCTAATGTGAAAAGCTTCCGAGTAAAAGTAAGAATTACTTACATAAATCACACACAACCGGAATTTAATTGGATTGGGAAACTTTCAACCTCGAAGGATAGTTTATATTTCTGATAAGATTCCTGAACTAAGAGTATGAAGTTGATTGAATGTTTTATGGTAATTCCATCTATCTTATCTCTTCTAAGTTAGTGTTTGTTCAAAAACATAAAAATAAATGGTTGGCAATACTACCCGTGATAATGAGAACGTTGAAACTGGATTATACTATACTCATTTAAGCAATCTCAGTTATTTCATTAAGAAACTGAAGACCCGAATGTCAATTATGAGCGGGTAATAAAAGTGAATTGTGCACAACGCTAACCAAGTTCATCATTAAAAGTGATTTTTAAAGAAGTTAATCGAAAACTTATCTAATCAGTTTTTTCGAGTGATTTACAAAAAAAGTTATTTTTATCAATGTAGGTTATAGTTCGCAGAATCGCTCTGTGGTACCAGTGATAGACAATTGGGAAACAAAGTGAACAGGTTCATGTTAAAATCTTATTCTGCTCAATGAGATATACAGTAAGAAGAGACCCGCTTTTAACAGAGAATGTTAGAGTGAATCAGAGATGGAAATCGAATTTTCGCCTTCGTCTGCCGAGCACATAAACCAGCTGAAAATTGACCAGGTATTTTCGTTTCTATACTGGGACTGGTATGAAAGTCTGCTATGGATGGGTATTCAGACCCGCCAAAGGCTTCATATTTACATGAACTTTCACATGAGAATGGGTTTTCTGATGAGTTCGGAATGGCATTAAAATAGATCATGTAGAGGTCAACTGGTTAAAGACTGCCTTTGTCATTTGAAGTGGCATATATTCTTTAGCCTAACTCTCAATTATGAGGACTCATCTCAACGCTTCTGATCGTACTTCAGTTTTAGTGAAACCAGGAACGATATTATTTCCCCTTTTGCTTCGATGGCCTTTATCAGGGGAAGACCATTCATTACATGGTCGACCATGGCATACAGCTCCACATGGGAAGGTACAGCGGCTGCAGCAGCCTGCAACACAATCAAATATTAATTGAACCTAAAAATACCAGTCGAACTTGAACTGGGTCCCTTTACTATTCAATATGGATGGGTCCCTTTACTTCATCAATCAAAATGACAAACGTACCCAAAATACAGATGAACCTCATTTCAATTCAGATGGCTTTTTCCACCATCAAATCAGACCCATTCATCGACACTCAGTCTTTCCTAACTACAACTCCAGATGAAACTCCCCTTTTCAACCATTTTACCCTAAAACTTCCTCAAAAATCTGATAGATTCATTCGTTCCCCCCTACTCATTTATGAATCTCGGTTAATTCCTTTCAACTTTTAGTCTGGAACTCACGAGCGCCAGTACAACAGAGCTAAAAAATTTTTTATCTAAGCGGGACATATGCGCAAATAACGTTTAAAATATGAAGCCTTAGCACTAAATTATATGCTCTCTTTCTTCTGACACTACGAGACCAATCATATCTTATATTTAGCGTCACTCAATCACCGGCCTACAATTGACTTAATTGCCCTTGAACGCTCATTAAAAACCTATCATAAGATCTCATATTAACAAACACGTAACCTGAAAACATTGTTACATTAAAATTTGATTGCATCTCTGACTCACCATCAAACTTGCATGCTGTGAACTCGTCACCATTTGAGTGCTACTGCTGGCGATAGGTTGACCGAAAAGTGAATTGACAGTCACAGTTGAAGGATTGGCGTTGACAGTAGAGGGATTGTTATTAGGAATTGGCGGATTGACATTGGCTTCAGCCGCTACTGTAATCGGATGAGGAAGAAGGGATGAGGTCATTTCAGCGGATGAGTTTGACTCGGTCGATGGAGGGAAAACGCGGCGACGCTCTCAAGTACGGTAAAATGATTCTTTATTCGCATGCATTTTCAAAAGCAGGAGTTAAATGGTCATGTAAAACCGTCTATCGGCGGTCTCTGTTTGCAAAATCGTAAGGGGGTACCTTACGTGAAACAAATGATTTCGTCTGTACCTTTTACTTGTACACTAAAAAACACCTGCTCAAAAGCATATCTTACCAGATGTCAAATTATAACATTTATCAACAAAAAACTTTAAAACTCAGGAAAAACCACTTCGCTTCATGCGTTGGGGCCTAGAATAACGAGAAGCAGTGTAGAAGTAGAGCACGAAGTAGAGAGAGAGAGAGAGAGAGAGAGAGAGAGAGAGAGAGAGAGAGAGAGAGAGAGAGAGAGAGAGAGAGAGATTAGGCAATAGTAGAGCACAGGATTGAGGTAGACTCACTGGCTTCTCATCATTACAGGCCCACGACACGAAGAGCGATCGTAATTTCGAAATTTTATAAAGTACAGATAACCTTTAGATGTCTACTACTCAAGACGGGAATAAATATCACTGTATCACTCATACAATAATTCCTTATATTTGCCGACACGAATAGTGATCGATTGCCTTCTCGCTCTTCCTTTATAGCACTCTAAACGAATAGTGATCGATTGCCTTCTCGCTCTTCCTTTATAGCACTCTAAACGAATAGTGATCGATTGCCTTCTCGCTCTTCTTTTATAGCACTCTAAACGAATAGTGATCGATTGCCTTCTCGCTCTTCCTTTATAGCACTCTAAACGAATAGTGATCGATTGCCTTCTCGCTCTTCCTTTATAGCACTCTAAATAGAGGAATCCGGTTTCTCGCAAAATGTCAATACTTGTGGCCGTTACGAAAAAATCATGATAAAAACTTCAGATTAACTATACGTTTTTATCCTAAGCATAAAAAACGGTAAAGTCAGCTGGAGTCTTTTGAACTAATGACGCTTCATTTTTTATGACTTCGATGATAAATATGAGTCGATTGAGCCTTTCATGTAGCACTATCGCTCGGAAACGTCCCCGTGATGGTAACGCGCCCGCACTGCTGGTTAGGGACATTAGAGATGTCCGGGTTCGATCCCGGTCGTTTGATTAGCTTTTTCCGTCCTAGAAATTGTAATCCTAATCAGGCTTCACAGTCTTCAAAAAACTAATCATTTGAAGATTGAAGATGAAGCTTTTGACTTAAGCTTGAACCATGCTTCTAAGTATACATACTTGCTTCCACACCGGCGGCAATCGGTGCTGGATCCGGCGCTCTCGAAGCCACGGCTGCTGAAGTTACGGGGTGAGAAGGTGTGGACGAGGCCGTGCAATCAGACGAGCGACTTGCCCTCGCTTTTATCGTCGAGTCTATCATCTGAAACCCAATAGTTAGGATCATCAAGTGTCTTCAACGAAATAAATCATCAGAAACCATCACTACCCTTCGCTTCTAACAATTATTTATAAACTTTTAGCTTAGTGATATAACAAAGATTATCACAGCAAATTTCCATTTCAACGCAGTTATTGTGTCTCCGATCCGAGCCTTCTCCATATATCGATTGGCTAACTGCGCTTAACGTAAGCTCTGACAACAAAAATGCTTACTATTTTAGGTTTAAAAGAATAGAAAAAATATTGAGCTCTGGGGCCGTATTCAGAGATCTTAGATGAACTCAGGGGTAAATTTTACCCTAGTATACAGTGCGCGTCATAATTATGCTAACACCCTATTTTTTTGAATTTTTTTCGGAAAACAACTGATGATAACTAATAGTTATATTCATGGCCTATTCGAAAGAGTTCTGAAATATTATGTGGAATTATGGTGATTAATGGACACGAAAAAAGTTTTTTTTATTAAAAAAAATGTTTTTCTGCCGCGTCATAATTATGCTAACACACCTGACTTTGAACATGTTTGCTTAATTTTTTTGCTGTTTAGACATTATGCCCAGCTCGAAAATGCTTTCTGCCTCCGAGCAACACACTATAAAAGCCCTGCGTGCCAATGGCATCTCCGCAAGAAGAATTGCTGTTCATCTAGGACGTTCCAATGTTGTAGTCAGCAAGTTCCTCAAAGACCCCGACAATTATGGGACTAAGAAGCATCCAGGGAGGCCCAAGAAGTTGTCGACAAAGGCTTGGTTTGCGTCTAAGCGAATCGATGTCATGGATTGGCCGGCATGCAGCCCTGACTGCAATCCTATTGAGAATCTCTGGGGCATCATTGTGCGTCAGATCTATGCAAATGGAAAACAGTTTTGTAGTGTACAAGAGCTCAAAGACGCGATAGCGGACTCCTGGCAGGCTCTCAGTCCACAGACGCATCATAACCTAGTTGATTCAATGCCAAATCGTGTGTTCAGTGTCATAAAGTCATCTGGTGGGCCAATCGCTTACTAAAAGAGAGCTAAAAAAACGTTTCTGTGCTGTTATTGATGTGAAAATCCGGTCGGAAATCAATAAAAGCTTGTGAAAAAACTTATTTGTCGATCAATTAACACCAAATTCGAAGACATTGACTCTGAAACAGTATTGAACTATTGATATATCTCACAGCTTGCAGTCTTTTTCATTTTTTCCGAAAAACCTTGAAAAATAGGATGTTAGCATAATTATGACGCGCACTGTATTGTAGAACTAAGATCAACTCAGTTCTTTATTCAGAGACAAGACGGGTGAGAGCGTCTCAGCTTTCCTACTAAACTTTAGTATAAAGTTCACCCTAAAGTATACTTTCTGAATTCCATTTTGGCAAAACTACAACTTAGTATAAAGTTTACCATAAAGTTTAGCATAAGTTTTTGTCTCTGAATACGGCCCCAATTGTATAAAAATTATCTGACGAGAGATCATTCAAACTGAAGAGGGTGTAAACAGTGAGAAAAAAAAAGTGTAAACCTTGATCTGACCGTTCTCATTGAGAAATGACTCAAAATCTTCGAGTCGAACTTTCAACGAGGACTGGTCTCATATGAATTTCTAACACGAATTTGAATGGTATTTAATCTTGAAATACAGAACCGTGCAAAATTCTATAAGAATGTTTGTCTGACCACGGGTAAAAACAATCTATGAAACCATGGAACCATGAAAAACATTGAAATCTATGCACTTGGAAAATTTTTTCTCAGTTTTATCGTAGGGAAAGTCCAAATCATTGGAAGATTTGAAAATTGAATTCTGAAATTTTAAAATCTATGCGCTCGAAAAATAAGTTGTGAGTGTGCTGAGAAACACAGTGAATTCTACCAATTTTTGAATTTTCGTTTATACTTTTTCCCAAATTGTATCCTGTAGTTCGAAGTTCTAATGATTCATTTCACATAAGATAACGAAAAATTGAGTCAAGTCACGAAAATAAGAATACTAATAATTAAGCTGCAACCAGGTAACAATTGTACAACAAATATCTAGTTTTAACAACAAAAAACATAAAATTGATATGAAACAGATTTAAAACACGTTTTTACTTTTTTTAAACCATTAAAAACCAAAAAAACTATTGAGGTCAGAAAAAAATTTAAAAATATGATTTTTTCCGTCAGAAATAGAAAATTTGGAAAACTCGAGTTTTGGTTTATATGAGTTTGGTTTATTCTGAAACAGACATTTTACTGTAACTACAGCAAATAATTCTATGAAATACACGAAAAATTACAAGATCAAGACAATATATTCGCTTTTTTGCAAAGTTATGTTTAAAAATTAATCTGTTTTTGTTGATAGAATTTGCAAGGTAATGTATGTCACTGGAACAACCTTGTGAATGAGGAGACTTCCTGAAGAGTACAATCTGCTGCTAGTCATTGCGGGAGAAAGCGGTGAATTCATGGGTTGGATCTTCTTTTGAGCGGCCAAAATCTCTCGGCGCCTAAATTTCATATCATGAAGCATAGAAGACGTGCGATTGCGCACAAATTGAGAGAGGAAAAACAAAACTTCATCTCTCATTTTCTATCAAATGAACAATTTCTAACCAATTAACAGTCAAAAATGAAGCATGGAGTCGATGATAGGGATAGCAATGGTGAGCAGTCATTTGAGGTGAGAGAGCCTAGGCAAACGAGGTGAGCAGTCATTCAAGGTGAGAGAGCCTAGGCAAACGAGGTGAGCAGTCATTTGAGGTGAGAGAGCCTAGACAAACGAGGTGAGCAGTCATTCAAGGTGAGAGAGCCTAGGCAAACGAGGTGAGCAGTCATATCAAGGTGAGAGAGCCTAGGCAAACGAGGTGAGCAGTCATTCAAGGTGAGAGAGCCTAGACAAACGAGGTGAGCCGTCATTCAAGGTGAGAGAGCCTAGACAAACGAGGTGAGCAGTCATTCAAGGTGAGAGAGCCTATACAAACGAGGTGAGCCGTCATTCAAGGTGAGAGAGCCTAGACAAACGAGGTGAGCAGTCATTCAAGGTGAGAGAGCCTAGACAAACGAGGTGAGCAGTCATTCAAGGTGAGAGAGCCTAGACAAACGAGGTGAGCAGTCATTCAAGGTGAGAGAGCCTAGGCAAACGAGGTGAGCAGTCATTTGAGGTGAGAGAGCCTAGACAAACGAGGTGAGCAGTCATTCAAGGTGAGAGAGCCTAGGCAAACGAGGTGAGCAGTCATTCAAGGTGAGAGAGCCTAGGCAAACGAGGTGAGCAGTCATTTGAGGTGAGAGAGCCTAGACAAACGAGGTGAGCAGTCATTCAAGGTGAGAGAGCCTAGGCAAACGAGGTGAGCAGTCATATCAAGGTGAGAGAGCCTAGGCAAACGAGGTGAGCAGTCATTCAAGGTGAGAGAGCCTAGACAAACGAGGTGAGCCGTCATTTGAGGTGAGAGAGCCTAGACAAACGAGGTGAGCAGTCATTCAAGGTGAGAGAGCCTAGGCAAACGAGGTGAGCAGTCATTTGAGGTGAGAGAGCCTAGACAAACGAGGTGAGCAGTCATTCAAGGTGAGAGAGCCTAGGCAAACGAGGTGAGCAGTCATATCAAGGTGAGAGAGCCTAGGCAAACGAGGTGAGCAGTCATTCAAGGTGAGAGAGCCTAGGCAAACGAGGTGAGCAGTCATGTCAAGGTGAGAGAGCCTAGACAAACGAGGTGAGCCGTCATTCAAGGTGAGAGAGCCTAGAGAAACGAGGTGAGCAGTCATTTGAGGTGAGAGAGCCTAGACAAACGAGGTGAGCAGTCATTCAAGGTGAGAGAGCCTAGGCAAACGAGGTGAGCAGTCATATCAAGGTGAGAGAGCCTAGGCAAACGAGGTGAGCAGTCATTCAAGGTGAGAGAGCCTAGACAAACGAGGTGAGCCGTCATTCAAGGTGAGAGAGCCTAGACAAACGAGGTGAGCAGTCATTCAAGGTGAGAGAGCCTAGACAAACGAGGTGAGCCGTCATTCAAGGTGAGAGAGCCTAGACAAACGAGGTGAGCAGTCATTCAAGGTGAGAGAGCCTAGACAAACGAGGTGAGCAGTCATTCAAGGTGAGAGAGCCTAGGCAAACGAGGTGAGCAGTCATTTGAGGTGAGAGAGCCTAGACAAACGAGGTGAGCAGTCATTCAAGGTGAGAGAGCCTAGGCAAACGAGGTGAACAGTCATGTCAAGGTGAGAGAGCCTAGACAAACGAGGTGAGCCGTCATTCAAGGTGAGAGAGCCTAGAGAAACGAGGTGAGCAGTCATTCAAGGTGAGAGAGCCTAGGCAAACGAGGTGAGCAGTCAATCAAGGTGAGAGAGCCTAGGCAAACGAGGTGAGCAGTCATTTGAGGTGAGAGAGCCTAGACAAACGAGGTGAGCAGTCATTCAAGGTGAGAGAGCCTAGGCAAACGAGGTGAGCAGTCATATCAAGGTGAGAGAGCCTAGACAAACAAGGTGAGCAATCATTCAATGTGGGAGAGCCTAGACAGACGAGAAGCCTGCGATTCTAGACCGCTTATATTGTGTGATCTCTTTTCTTTCTCTGTCGTCAACCTCTTGCACAAATTCTTCTTCAGTCTCAACTTCTTATAACACAGCCTCGTTTTTTTCCATATATTATTGCTTAACCCTACTAATTCTTTTTCTCAACTATCACTCGCTTATAATTATTCTCGAAGTTCACTCAAATGAGCAGTACTTTTCCTATTTTTGACAAGTGCAAATGACTTTTAGTAAATGGGCCATTCTAGGATAATATTAATTTTTGTATTATTTTCTGGAACTCTCTCAAAGTTCCTCATAATTAGGTTCTTTTCCACCAGACGCTTTCTCTTCTTGCACTTTTCAACAAATCCTTGAGAAAAAAAAGCTTCCTTGATAAATAAAATTCTAATCTTCTCTGAATAAAATTTGTCTTTCTACCGTAGGACAACCATTAAATAATTATCACTTTCTTTGATATACAACGCTTTCTCCCCCTAGTTTCTCAGCAAAAAGTTGTTTTCTTACGCGACACTGCTCTTGTAGCAGTCCTCATAGAATGACATCGCATCGTAGTACTTGAAGGGTCGAGCGTTCCCCGAAAACAGATTGTGGCCGCCTTCAACAATAGCAGTTTACACTCAATCTACCAGTTAAATTTATTCATTCATTCTTATATCAGTCTGAATAATGTTTAACAAGAGCAGAAAAAGCTCTAAACCTGTTTCGTACTACTGTATTATAGTACGGTAGTACTACCGTACTACTACTCATAAGAAGTTGTTTTAAACATGCATTTTTGACGAATACTACACTTCATTCTTGCTTTAAATGTCTAGAGCGGGTGAAACTCTACTGTATTTTATACTTGGCCGTTTTACCTGCCCACGAAAGCAGTTCAGATTGGAGAGAAAAAAAAACTAATCGAAGGGGAATGGCCGACTTTAGAACGATACCAGAAGTGTGCGAAGAAAAAAACGAGAATGTCATACAGAGAATTCGGATTGTTTTTTTTTAAAGCGCAGGTTATAGAAGCGCATAGATTTAAAAAAAAAAAAAATTTTTTTTAAATAAATTTGAGAAGCGCATGTTATATGAACCCCTGGTCGACATTCCATCTCGGACAATAAATCGGTTACAAAGGCGCTAACCAGAGTTGATTTCAGCTGAGGTAATGCCTATAGGCGGCCAGAAGACGAGTCCAGCGCTGTCTCGCGTTTTGACCTGATTCATGACTCATTCGACTCGCAGATACAAACCATAGGAGAGGAATTTATGACTCATCACACACTATTCCAGCCTAGTTGATCTGAAAACCATGAGAACATAACACTGTGAAAGCTACAGGCAAAGGAGGTTATTAGGCACCGGTGAGGCATTGAAAATAGATTTTAATTGTTTCACTGTTTAACTGTTACATCTCTACGTGACGTACATCTAATGGGATTCATCAAGTTTTTTTTTATAGAAGAAAGAAGTAAGGATCAAGAGACAGAGGATTTGGTCGGAATGTCTTCATATTATTCATTCCTGGATTTTATTTATTTATTCAGATACATTTTTGAAACAAAAAATGCGACAACACTCGGAACATGGTGAACACGGATGTCAAATTAATGACATTTTTCGAGTTTATCTCTCAGCCTGAGAGATAAACTATACCCCTGATACATAGTCTCAGGTTATGTAGTAAAATACCTGAGAGTCTCAGGTATTGCAGTAAAATACCTGAGAGTCTCAGGTATTGTAGTGAATATTGGTAGAAGGCTTGAAGACTGGAGACAACGAGGGAAAAAGCGACCATGTCGCAGAGAGTGAAAGGGAAGAGTGAGACAGAGAGATAAAGTGAGGGAAGGCACATTTCTTCCTTCACTTCATCTCTCTGTTTTTCTCTCTCGCTAACTTTAAGTTGAAACTTTCTTTCATATGAAAGATGCCTCCCATCCCTCTAAGAAGGCTCTTATAGTTCTGATTGAATGAAGATCAAAAAGCTTCATTTTGAACAGAGCTTACGAGTGTGCACTGTGATACCAGTAAACAAAATTAAAAGTACCTCACTGACAAATGTAAATCCACGGATCGGGATCGAACACAACCGTATCTCTATTACCTGGAGGAAGCACGTCACAACTCAACTACCGAAAAAATATAGCTCATTTATGGAACCAATTTGTATGTAGTACTTAGAAGATACCACTGGAGAAGGGCATGCCGACTTCCTGTTCAACCTCCGCGAACCAGACATTCTTCATGTGCGGCATACGGTAGAAGGTGGAAGACCTCTTCCACAAGCCTTCTCTAGAGCGGACGGCGAGAGATGAAACGGAGCATTTCGCCTTCTTCTTCACTCCCCTCACCAAACTATAATTATTGTCATACTGTAAGTGAAAACTTCAATCTTCAAAACAGAAATAAAAATCATTATTTTACTGCGAATTGAAACTTCATTCTTCGTCAATGTGATAACAATAAAATGAGAAACGGATTTGAAAGTTTTTAAACAATTATTATGATTGAGAGAAATGCCTTGCCAGCAAATATAGCTTAATATTGAGGTAACAATCAAAAATGTTACCTCCTAAATTTTGAATACTTTGATTGCTGAGTTGATGCCTTGGAAGTAAAAGATCCAAATCTACGTCGTTCAAAAAAAATTATGATTCAGAATCATAGCATAAACTTTCTTGGTTTCTTGCTGCAAACACATCAAGAAACAAATCGTTTTCATTTTCTTTCAAGGTTGACAAACGATTCAACAATAATTAATACCAAACCTCGCCACTAATTCATTTGATTGTATCATATCACAATCCAACCCTTGTACTCGTACAAATATCTTTGCTCTTATATATATTTTTCGATATATTTTAAAATTTTGATGATATACGAACAAATAAATATTTATAATAACATACATCTTCCACAGTGGAGGAAGCTGTAAATGAGGCAGACTCCTCTCGTGTTGCTAAAAAAATTCATTGAGTAAATTTGAGCTCCAAGCTGGGGAAATGTTAGAATATCTTATGGATGAAAATATTATTCATATATGAACACTTCTAAAGATGCAGGGTTATATCCATATCTTTAAAGTTTGATTTTATTGCTTTGTGTTGCGTAAATATTTAGAATTTTTGAAGCAAGTAGTAATCTAAAAACAAACTGTTTTTTTCCATGACGCACTCACTTACTAATCATACGTGGCTAAGAGAACAAAGCATCTGAGCCTTTCACATAAGATCATTGCACGGAATAGCAATGTGTTTGTCCCCGTGGTGTAATGGTTAAACGCGCTCCCCGGTTTGAGTCGAGATGGTCTGGTTTCGATTCCGCCCGGTGGACTAGCTTTTTTCTGTGCGATAGTTCAATCATTTGTAAACTGTATATAGGTTTTCATCAGACTATCTTACTTTGTATAGATGTATTTATCTGATCGTAAACGCTCTCTGAGGGGTTTATGTATGTATGTGTGTATGTATATCTACTTTCAATGCTATCTAATGTGTTTAGTTGCTAGTTTCATATATGCACGCGGTTACTTTTCACTAAAATAAAGAATAGATGTAATTTGAAGGTGACTGCAAGTATACCGTGTCTTTGATCAATGTTCATCCTCAACCCCTTAAAGAGGTCCTTCTTCTTAGGCCGACATTTTTTTTCAGGGTCTATTTAAGAATGAGAGTTCTTTTTAAAAAAACCCTTTAGAGATTTCGATATATTTGAAATCCAATTCCTGTCTATCCGTTTCCCCTTCAATTCTCTCGCTGAATATTCACAAAAGAGACGAAAACGCGAAGTATCAACCTTACCGCGTTGTTTCATCAAAAGTTGACCAGTAATTAATGTAACATTAAAATCATCTCAAGATTTTTGTTCGTTGTTTGAAAAGAGAAAAAAAATTCCTTCCAATCAAGAAATTTTTTTGCATTTCGATCATTCATGCGCTTTTTCATTTGTCGAGAGAGAG
>OZ057403.1:9341761-9391714 GCA_964056735.1 Allodiplogaster pararmata
CAAACACTCATCAAGTTCTCCATCTGGAACATTCTTACTATCTCTACAAGGTAAAACATCAAACACTCATCAAGTTCTCCATCTGGAACATTCTTACTATCTCTACAAGGTAAAACATCAAACACTCATCAAGTTCTCCATCTGGAACATTCTTACTATCTCTACAAGGTAAAACATCAAACACTCATCAAGTTCTCCACCTGGAACATTCTTACTATCTCTACAAGGTAAAACATCAAACACTCATCAAGTTCTCCATCTGGAACATTCTTACTATCTCTACAGGGTGGCCCATAAATAAAGTTACAAATTGGAATTGTTATACCTTTTTTCAAAACAGAGAAAATCATCTCAAATTAACATATTTTATCAACAACATAAATGTCAACATTCACGCAAAAGTTCAGCTCAAACGATCTCCTTTTGCCCGAACTACAGCTCGAAGTCTCTTTGGGAACGCCTCCACTACTGTACGAAGGTATTCGACTCCGATGTTGTCCCATTCTGCCTGAAGGGCATTCTTCAGGGAATCAATATTTGGGTGGGAGCGAGAGTTTACCTTGGACTCCAAGTAGGCCCAAACGGAATAATCGAGCGGGTTCAGGTCGGGTGATGAGGCCGGCCATTCTGCTGTTGTGATGAAGCCGGGAAAATTTTCCTTGCACCACGTTTGAACCTTCTTAGCTTTGTGGGCTGGTGCTGACTCTTGTTGAAAGGTCCATGTCCTCTGATTGAAATGCGATTGAGACCATGGATGGAGCACGTCTTGCAGAACATGTTTCAGACAGTATTCCGTGTCGATCTTGACGCCTTTCTCGACGAAAACAAGCGGTGTTTTTCCTGTTGCGCAGATCCCCGCCCAGACCATGACTTGAGTTGGATGTGCACTGCGTTGGACCGTTCTACCCTTGCTATCGGCTTGCTCTGCGTCCTTCGCAAGCACTCTGACGTTTTGGGAGTTGTGGACTTCTTCCACGGTGAACAGCTTTTCGTCAGAGAACACCATATTGAAATGTTCGCCTTGTTGCGTACGACGAAGAAGGTCGCGACATTTTTTGACTCTTTCCGACTTGTTGCGAGCCGACAGAAAAGCGGCCTTCCGTGTACGATACGACCTGAGTCCCAGCTCCTCCGTGACTATTCGACTCAATGAAGTTCGGCTCATCGGGAGCTGCTGCGCCATCTGTCTGATGCTTCGTCGTGCATTTCGGTTGATCCGACTCCGAACGGTTTCGATGAGTTGTGTCGTGCGAGCAGTGCGAGGACGACCTCGCCTTGGACGGTCCAAAGATGTGCCAAGCTCCTCGAATCGTTTGATCGCTCGATACACTGTCATGCGAGGCAGGCGAAGCGTTTCAGCAATGCGAGCAGGGGCGTGGCCAAGAGTGTGTAGGCGAATGATCGCAGTTCGCAAGCGTTTCGACGCTGTCATTACCCTAAACATCGATGGATTCAATCGAAACTCACTTGACACGTATAAAAAATTACGGGGAATCGGAAAAAACAAGAAAAGTGACCGCTACGTGCGGTCACTTCCTCAGGAAATGTTCTCAAACATTTGTAACACTATTTATGGGCCACCCTGTACAAGGTAAAACATCAAACACTCATCAAGTTCTCCATCTGGAACATTCTTACTATCTCTACAAGGTAAAACATCAAACACTCATCAAGTTCTCCATCTGGAACATTCTTACTATCTCTACAAGGTAAAACATCAAACACTCATCAAGTTCTCCATCTGGAACATTCTTACTATCTCTACAAGGTAAAACATCAAACACTCATCAAGTTCTCCATCTGGAACATTCTTACTATCTCTACAAGGTAAAACATCAAACACTCATCAAGTTCTCCATCTGGAACATTCTTACTATCTCTACAAGGTAAAACATCAAACACTCATCAAGTTCTCCATCTGGAACATTCTTACTATCTCTACAAGGTAAAACATCAAACACTCATCAAGTTCTCCATCTGGAACATTCTTACTATCTCTACAAGGTAGAACATCAAACACTCTTCAAGTTCTCCATCTGGAACATTCTTACTATCTCTACAAGGTAAAACATCAAACACTCATCAAGTTCTCCATCTGGAACATTCTTACTATCTCTACAAGGTAAAACATCAAACACTCATCAAGTTCTCCATCTGGAACATTCTTACTATCTCTACAAGGTAAAACATCAAACACTCATCAAGTTCTCCATCTGGAACATTCTTACTATCTCTACAAGGTAGAACATCAAACACTCATCAAGTTCTCCATCTGGAACATTCTTACTATCTCTACAAGGTAAAACATCAAACACTCATCAAGTTCTCCATCTGGAACATTCTTACTATCTCTACAAGGTAAAACATCAAACACTCATCAAGTTCTCCATCTGGAACATTCTTACTATCTCTACAAGGTAGAACATCAAACACTCATCAAGTTCTCCATCTGGAACATTCTTACTATCTCTACAAGGTAAAACATCAAACACTCATCAAGTTCTCCATCTGGAACATTCTTACTATCTCTACAAGGTAGAACATCAAACACTCATCAAGTTCTCCATCTGGAACATTCTTACTATCTCTACAAGGTAAAACATCAAACACTCATCAAGTTCTCCATCTGGAACATTCTTACTATCTCTACAAGGTAGAACATCAAACACTCATCAAGTTCTCCATCTGGAACATTCTTACTATCTCTACAAGGTAAAACATCAAACACTCATCAAGTTCTCCATCTGGAACATTCTTACTATCTCTACAAGGTAAAACATCAAACACTCATCAAGTTCTCCATCTGGAACATTCTTACTATCTCTACAAGGTAAAACATCAAACACTCATCAAGTTCTCCATCTGGAACATTCTTACTATCTCTACAAGGTAGAACATCAAACACTCATCAAGTTGGACAAGATTAAAACAAGCTCTCTTTTTAAACTTTTCCTGTATACTTCAATTCTCTTCATTCTTTAATTGGAAAACCTTTTTTTAGGCTAAGCAAGTTGAAACAAGGAAAAACTCTCCGTTTCTATATCTTCTCTGTTCCTGTTTCTCTCCACACACAGCTTAGCTTACATTTCTTGTTTTGTTCGCGAAAACTGTTTGCTGGTATGGTTTCTCTCATTCTTACGCAGTTTCTTAGCAGTTTTGTTGAAATCTAAAAAAGCAGTTTGTCTTATAGAAATGTCGGATTTTCGGAATCGGTTTAGAGCAACAATAAAATAAATAGAAGTAATGTTGTAAACTTTCTGCTGTTTAATGTGTGTATATAAAAGCATAAGCGGCGACAGATCGTATGGATGCCAAGTTTAGCTGTGGAACTTATAAGTACATTGCTCTTTACCCGAAAATATTGGCCTTATTTGTTAGGAGAAGTTCTTAGCGAAACTGAACCCGTTTCTGAACACATTTTTAGTATCTTTCTAATCGATTCGAGTGAATAATATTCAAATAAGTCTGTGAATCCGAATCGGTTCTTTCGAAAAAATTAGAAGATATAAAATTACCATTTGGGGCTCGAACCGACGATTTCCGGCGTCTCGGGAGATCGCTTCAAGGCCTCAGTTACACATCCTACCTTAACCCAAAAGTTTACTAACACTCGTCCTCTTCCGCGCCCTCGTCCGAAGCACGCGCCGTCTCCAACTTCACGACCTTGTCCTCTCCTTCATAATTTGCCAAACTCATCTCATCCTCTCCACCTTAATTTTGTCGTTCACATCCATAGTTCACCAAACTTGTCAAGTTTATCCCTGTCGATCACTCTGTTTCCGAGCACAAATTCTTCGAGGGTTAAAAAATATTAGTGAGAGAACAAAATGTCGAATGTCAAATTCCGGCCTTGGCTACGCGATATGAAACATCATTCGACTGCGGTAAGCATACCAAAGTGCTGTTGATTCCCCCCTTTCTTTTTGCCTGAAGCCAAGGGTCGTTCGGTCACACACCCGAGAGAAAAAAATTGTCAACACATTTTGGTGATAATATCATCCCCGAATGAGAAAAAAAAAGTGATCACAAAAGCATTACTCACCATTATTTTTGGATGACTGATCGATCACATATCCATGAAAAATGTATGTATGAAACACTACGACTACTAACTTTTCATCGTTTTTGTAAACGGTATTGAACTTTTTTTTCTATTCCGATTTTTTTTTGGAGAGGAAAAAAGGCTGTTAAACAACGTTTTCCTCTTGCTGGATATCGCTGACCTTATTAGGAACCCTTGTACTCAATATCCGTACTAGGAACATTCATAGGATCATTCGGTCACTAGCACACTTGATATTGAAGAGCAACCGTGATTTCAACAGGAGATCCTATACTAATGAGAACCTCTTCCTTCTTTACCCTTCACCTCTCTTTCTCCATCATTACAGACTTATCAGTTCAAAAAGCGGTGGGTTTTTTTTTCAAATTAAAAAAAAATGCAAGAGACCTTCGTTGGGTTTTGGGAACATTTAATGTACTGGAAACACTTTTTTTTTTGAATGGCCCCAACTTGAATCTTCCAGTCGAGTGTTTCTCGTATGTGTTGTGAAGGTTGCCGTCTTTGTAATGTTCAAGTGTGGCGACTCGACCAGAGGAGGTGGAGTCGACTGGCGACCTTGTGACTCCTTCTTACTGGAAAACCACTCTTTCTCCTTCGCAATGCCTTGAACGGTCAACTTATATTTCTTATCAAATTGCCGTATTCCGTGAGTTCGACTTGACAGAAAGCAAAAAAATGATATTGTTAAAACTATAGTGGCATCTCCTGTGTCAGGTTTTGATTTTTTTTCATATGTCCGGAAAAGAAAAATTTCCACCAAAAGCAAGAAAATGCCTTAACAAAGACAAGCGATTAGCATTAAAAATGAAAGTGAGAGAAAGAGAAAGAAATTTAACAAAATTCTGTAATGTGAACAGAGACTCAAGAAGTTCAGACAGAAGATAACTAATTCTGCCGACTTCTCCCTACTAACACCTGGAGATAATATATCTCTAGTGTCCCTGACATTGAAATGAAGCGCTTGATGAAGAATGAGTGAAAACAAGGCTATTGTGCCGTCATCATGGAAATCTCGCCCTGGAGTTTTATAAGACGTCTGAAAAGATAAAGAGGCCCACCGTAAGCCTAAATTTGCGCGAAAAGAGAACCACAGGGGCTCAAAACAGAGGCCTGCCCACAGAGAGCAGGACTCGACTATATAACCCCTGATTTCGCATTATGTCCTCGGCAGCGTCGTGCTAAAGCACTCACGCTTCTGGTTAAAATAGCTAGAGAGACGGTTGGTTTTTATCACGCGCACTCAACTAGTTTGTGTCCGCGCGATAGTGCAATTACCTTTCAGGTTGGTTAGCAAAAGTCAATCTAACTACGATGGAAGACTGACGCTGATAGAGCATCCACCATGTCTCGGTAGAAAGCCAGGGCATCGTGGCAGCGTCGAGTGATGGCCCCGTTGAACTCGTCGTCAACCTCGGCGGTGATTCTTCGTCGCATTCCTCCAAGGAGGCGACTCCACACGCATTTGCCCCTTTGACCTGCTTCTGAAACCAAATTTTAAACTAAAATTCTATAATAAACAGTAAGGATTCAATCTTGCTTACATACAAACTGAACCTTAATGGTTTGTCCTCAAACATTGAGATTTTCTATCCGCCTTAATTGAAAGTGAGCCCAAAACTCAATAATGGAGTGAAACTCGTCTTTTACATAAGTTTGAGTGCGTATTCCCACACAAGCCCCTTGATTATTATATGATCAGAAGTGTTATCATTACCTGCACGGACCACAAGGCGTAAACTTGCATACTACCGGACATAGATATAAGCAGGGGTTTTTTAGTGTGTAAGAAAAAGATACAGACGCCCGCCGAAGGCGGATAATGAAATTTTCAGATAAGTGTCCCCCCTTATGATTAAAAAAACAGAAGCCCACGAAATTTTTTGTTTTGTTTCACGTAAGGGTCCCCCCTTTATCATTTCGAAAAACAGAGGCTCGCCGATAGAAGGTCTGACATGACTGTTCAACCCCTGGATATAAGAGATGACTTAGTTCGATCCCGCTAGTTGTACTAGCTTTTTTGTGTGAAAACTTGATAATTGACAGTCAGAAAGCTTTCAAGTAAAACGAATGGCTGTCAAATGCTTCTACACGTATCAAAAAAAACTTGCAGAAGTTTGAGAAAGAAGGCCGTCAAGTTATGGTTGAACTTGACCTTTCGAACCTTCACCTCGATAGAGATATAGCTTAGGACTAACTGCCAGATTCACTCTCCCATCCCATCTCTGCTTCAATTTCCGCGAAGAGCTGCTCTTTGAGAGCAGATTGCTTGTAGGTCGGCAGCGTCCGGTTCCAAATACTCGGCCTTCGCTCCACGGCAGCAATAAAAAGCAAGTTTTCATCGTCCAGCGCTTCCTAAAAATTAGTAACTGTTGAGAGTAAAATTCGAACAAAACAAACAATGTCGGCATTTTGTTACCTGTAGGGGGGGGGGGCGCCCTTTACTTGTGGGGCCGCACTTCACTTGGAGGAAGGGGTTACTTTTCACTGATGTTTTCGTTTAGGCTTAGGTAAAATTTATGCTAAAGAGGCCGTTCGGCTTAGGAAAGAGACCGCATGGAAAAATTTCTCATATTTTCAGTTTTTTTGTCGATACAATGACTAAATTTGTCAAAAAATAGCGGAAATTGTGTAATAATTACATTTTTGAACACTTTAAAAACAAATGCCCCCCTTAGTAAAGTGAGCTCCCCCCAAATGAAATTATACCTAAATATAACTCTTCATGATATTTGTTAGCTGGCTGACTTCAAACGCGTCAGAATCAGGATTTTCGCTAGAGGTGACCAGTTTGAGCACGTTTGAAGTCAATAAATGTTGGTAGTCCGGGCGTGGCATAATGGTAGTGTGTTCCACTACTGTGCGAAGAGTCCCGAGTTCGACTTCGATCCCGGACAGATCAACCCACACCAAGGGGGTTAAGAAATGTTGGTGGTGCTCATGCACGAATCTGACTCTCCCCACTGCTGCTATGCACACCAGCAGTGATATAGCGGGCAGCCACTGGTTCTACCAGGATAGGCCTGTCCTGCATCTCAGGGGGCGCGTACCCTGCCGCGAGGCGGGAACAAGCGCGTGGAAGATATATATATTGTTAGCATGAATGATTAAAAAAATATTGGTTTGATGGAATGAAACAACCAGGTTTTTTTTCAAGAAACGAACACCCCAGAACATAAAGATTGAAAAGTGTACCTAACCATTTTTTTATTATGTGTATAAACAGTTACGGTTGGCTTTCCAGAGATCGAGAGATAACATTGGGAAAAAACAAAAAATGAGATTTGCATTATAAAACACCTCATTTCGAAATTTAAGGTTAAGAGGGGGGAAATGGGACAATGAAAAGTGAAAGAAACGGAGAAAAAAAACAAATAAAAAGAAAAGAGAAAAAACGAGAAGAAAATACCCAAACCTCGAATCTGCCAGCAATAATTGCTTGATAGCCGTCAGTCTCTTTCGACATGGCACAAGTAGAAGAAGCTGCTAACAAGATGGTAAACAGGTTCACCAACCCAATCAAGGTGAAAAAGAAGAGTCTTTACGGTGTGGTAAAATAAACTCTTACTTTGCGGCTTTGTCAGAATCAGGTCACTCGAGACGTGTCTTCGAAGTGTTAGTTTAATCTTCAATAATAAGTTAGTTTTTTTCCTGTAATATAGTTCATGTTTAGATCTTTTCTGATTTTTCATTAATTTAGGTAAATAGAATCGAAGATAAAACATTTCACTCCGCAGAAGAATACTCTTTTAAAGTTCATAGTTTAAGAAGTTAAACTAAATATTAGGGCAAAAAAAGTTAAACTAAGATCTTTCCAGGGGGAATTAAATGTTCAGCAATGAAGTTCGCTTTTTTGATTTTTTCGGCTTTATTTTCGCTTATGATTTCTTCACTCGTATTCCATAAACTTCTCAATCATGCTCTGCTCTATTAAAAAGCTGAATTGGCTTCCGGAATTCGATGTCGAGTGTAGTAGAATTGTGAGGATTTGAGTTCTTCAAAAAAAGTGAATATAAAAAAATTTCAGGGAGTGGGAGAAATGAATCAAAATATTAAGATTTTACAAAAACCTACCACCACACAAAAAAAAACGTATGATTTTATGAGTTTGTGCTAAAAATGAATAAATCAAATTTATGAATAGTCTTAAATTAAATTATGCTCGAAAAAAGTTATGTGGGTGCTAAAAAACACCCTGATTGTGATTAAAACTTCTTTTCAAATAGCAAGTTTTCTTACTCTAAAACAGTCTTTTTCCACCAGATATACCCGAACTTTACAGGAGGAAGTGATTCTGAATCTGAATTATCAAGGGAATGCTTAGCTGCACTTAAAGTTGCACAAGTGATCCATTCTCTTCTCTCCAAGGAATAAAGTTCAACGAAAATTCTCAGCTTTTTCTTAATCAGGTGTGTAGGTACGCTGCTTTGTTTCTCTGATTTAGACAAAAACACAATTAAATTTTTACTAACTGACCCAAGAAAAAATTAGGTATGTCATCTATGGACTCACTAAGGAAACGGCTACTGTTGTTCTTCCATCATACCCACTCACTTTTCACTACTCACGTGTCCACTGCTACTGTTTTGCTGTTTTTATCACTACTGCTTTGCTCACTGCTGCTGCTATCAATTTTTGTCAACCATGCAAATTTTTGTTTTCGCCATCATCGCCTCGTTCTTCATCCTCGGGTTAATGCTTAATAATTTTTTTTGTATTTTTGCTTTCATCATCAAGAATATTTAGTCCATTTCACCTCTCTTCTTTACGAGCAGATCCAAATTATCTAGAAATATGATAATGTGCGAAAATAACTTTGCCTATAACTTATGAGTTTTATTTCTTTGAAATGAACTTTATACTCGTTTTTTTCAACGATGTCATTTTCTAACTTACAGATACGTCGAGAACGCCCCAGTTCATGAATGGAGCCATCTTCTCCAGCAACAACATTGAGGCGAAAGAGAAGCTTATACGCTCAATGGTGGAGGCTGGAAAGCTGGGAAAGTTAATTTACTTCCCAGCCGGTCCCAACTCCACCAGTGGGACCGAAGGAGCCTCGAAAGAATGTGGGAAGATGTCCGTTGGACAAGCGGTAGGAGAGGAAACACTTGGAAAAAAGGAGCCCTCGCGGCGGACTTCATTGTATGGGCCAGGTTGATCTGCTCACGATAATTTATTAGTAATTATTAAAGTTTTTGTTGTTCATTGTTATTTTGACGAATCAGAATTATAATAATCACTCAATATAAATTCTAATTGAAGCTTTCTGACAATGATGATCATCGCGGCGAAGTATATAATGGAAAAGGGCAAAATAAAGCTTACATGTCTCCTCAAATGGGAAGCGCAGCTCTTCTTCGCTTCGGGTCTCACAATGTCTTTCGTTGTAGGGGTTTTTTTCCATTGTTTATTTCTTAGTTATATATTTAATTACCATAACGTAACAAATTCACCGTTTTTTACTTACTAATGTTTGTGTTTTAATTTAAGCACTAATTAATTAATAACTTTTGTGTTTTAATTTAAACACTTAAAAATTACTTATTCTTGTGTTTTAATTTAAGCACTAATTAATTACTAACTTTTGTGTTTTAATTTAAAATATCAACTACCACGGCAATATCATCTGAAAAGAGGAATCAAGCCTCGAAAAAATTCAATTTAGATCCCTAATTCAATTTAGATCCCTAATTCAATTTAGATCCCTACCTCATCGAGCAAAGTTTTAAAGATATCTTAAAAAAGAAAGTTTGTCCTCCCAAATAATTGAATTTTTGAAGAAAAATCCTATGAATCTTCTGTCAATGCATTTAAGATTGTATGATAGCGATACTTAGATTGCGTTATCTAACATACTTGAGAGATTTCATCAACACGTTGTTGGCTATTCCTTTGAGCTCAGCAGAAGTTGAACGTGGTTTTTCTAGCTTTTCACTTTTTATTACGTGAAACATATGTATCACGTGAAAATATGAGGGTGCATGGGATGCATGTATAAGAAGGTGAAGGGAAGAAAAAATGGTTCAAAAAAGGCAAAGGAGCTTCTATTGGTAAGTAGGATCAGAAAAATGGTGCGAAGATCATTGATAGTCGTTCGAAACCAGCCATTGAAGATGAGAGGGAGAAGGATAAATTATAAGACGAAGGGGTCAGAGTGGCTTCATAGAAGAGGGTAGTGGTAAGAAGGAGAGCCGCTCCGTAGCAGCCGTTTCTTGAGGAAAGGGTAGGAAAGAATGTCCTAAGGGTAGGAAAGGAAAGAATAGCTTGTTCCACATGTTAACGAAAAGACGAGGCGGTTCATCGGATGAAGCAATAGATTCACATCTTAGAATTGAACTGAACGATAACATTCTTAGGGCATACAATACAGAAAAATATGTCGAACATTGGTTAATAAGCCACGTAGGGGCTGATTATCCTTCTGATCCTGATAAACATGATTTATGTGATGATGATAATTTAGACGATGATGATAATTTAGTTGTGGCTAGGAAACAGTATAAGATACCTAACACTTTTGATTGAATTTTCATATTTGTAACATTTTGTTGTTTTTGTTATTTGTCGTTGAATCTTTTGTTACATTAAGGTTTTCAATTTTCAATTTTCAATTTTATTACGTGAAAACATTACATGCAGCAACGCATAAATTAATCACGTGGACCAACCTAGTCAACATTCATGTCTCTCGACCAACCTAGTCAACATTCATGTCTCTCGACCAACCTAGTCAACATTCATGTCTCTCGACCAACCTAGTCAACATTCATGTCTCTCGACCAACCTAGTCAACATTCATGTCTCTCGACCAACCTAGTCAACATTCATGTCTCTCGACCGACCTAGTCAGCAGGGTGGTCCATGAACATTGTTACAAATGTTAGAGAACATTTCCTGGGGAAATGACCATAAGTAGCGGTCACTTTTCTCGTTTTTCAGATTCCCCGTCATTTTTTATACGTGTCAAGTGAGTTGCGTCGGATCAACCAAAATGCACAACAAAGCATCAGACAGATGACGCAGCAGCTCCCGATGAGCCGAACTTCATTGAAATGATTAGTCACGGAGGAGCTGGGACTCATGTCGTATCGCGGAAGGTCGCTTTTCTGTCGGCTCGCAACAAGTCGGAAAGAGTCGAAAGATGTCACGACCTTCTTCGTCGTACGCAGCAAGGCGAACATTTCGATATGGTGTTCTCTGACGAAAAGCTGTTCACCGTGAAAGAAGTCTAGTACTCCCAAAACGTCAGAGTGCTTGCAAAAGATACAGAGCAAGCCGATAGAAAGGGTAGAACGGTCCAACGCAGTGCACATCCAACTCAAGTCATGGTCTGGACGGGGATCTGCGCCACAGGAAAAACACCGCTTGTTTTCGTCGAGAAAGGCGTCAAGATCGACACTGAATACTACCTGAAACATGTTCTGCAAGACGTGCTCCATCCATGGTCTCAATTGCATTTCAATCAGAGGACATGAACCTTTCAACAAGACTCAGCACCAGCCCACAAAGCTAAAAAGATCCAAACATGGTGTAAGGAAAATTTTCCCGGCTTCATCACAACATCAAACTGGCTGGCCTCATCACCCGACCTGAACCCGCTGGATTATTCCGTTTGGGCCTATTTGGAGTCCAATGTCAACTCTCGCTCCCACCCAAATATTGATTCCCTGAAGAATGCCCTTCAGGCAGAAGGACATTATCGGAGTCGAATACCTCCCGTACAGTGGTGAAGGCGTTCCCAAAGAGACTTCGAGCTTTATTTCGGGCAAAAGGGGATCGTTTGTGCTGAACTTCCGCGTGAATGTTGTCATTTATGTTGTTGATAAAATATGTTAATTTGAGATCATTTTCTCTGTTTGAAAAAGGTATAACAATTCCATTTTGTAACACTGTTTATTGACCACCCTGTCTTGAGAAAGATCTTCCTCGCCCTTCAACAAATTAGTCACAAGAGAAGCCTTCTTTCGAAATCCGTTCTGATAAATTGGTAGGTCATTCGAACGTTTTAAGTGATCTGCCAGGGTTATGCGGAGGAGGCGCTATAATACCTTTAACCCAGGTAAAAAAACTGTATTAGTATATAAGAAAAAGAAGAAGATGGTTCGAAATTGCGGTCACAAACGAATGTTTCCAGATCGCAGGGGTCGATGATCTCAAAAGACAGAAGTTTTAAATATGAGATAGAGAACCAGGGAGCGAAGAATCACACATTTTAAAACAAGCTGCGGAATTCCGTCAGCGCCGGTAATGCCCGTGTATTTATGTTTTGGAAAGAGCGCGTGAAACTACGGGAGGGAGGAAAAGACACAGGTTTGTGGAGGAATGGGATCTCCTGTGAAGTGAGGCAACAAAGCGTTTTCATTTGTGAAAGAAAAGGTAAACTCCGCTGCTAGTAATTTAAATTCACTTTTAGTGTCGGTCACAACAATGCCATTTTAGTCAATGAAATAACGGGGAGGATTTGGCATGGGTTGGGTGGGAGAAGAGATATGCCTGTACAAACCGTGGGAGAATGTAAGCCTTTTCTCGATACAGTGCTTGTTGAATTTGTTGATTCGTTTAATTACATCACAGCTAGCCTTCTCATACAATTCTCTAACAAGGGAGAAACGAAAATTGCGAATTTATTCATTAAAATGACTTATGCAGTTAAAAAATTTTTACATGAAGGTCTCTCTGGTAGACAGAAAACTTTCGGAGATTAAAACCATTGAGTGTATATGCTGAGAATTTGGCCTGAAATTCAGTACATCTGAAGCTAACTATAAGGTAGGTTCATTGACTGCTACAGTAACGCTTAACGTGGAGAAAACTCCTTACGGGAAAGAATCAAGGAACTGCATCAGTACATAGATTAACAACTTATCAACCCATGTGGCAATCTTTTTGTTGTCACGACAATTCCAATGAAAATTTATTACGTATTATTCATTTTCACATCTTCACTAAATCTTCTTGATTCAGGTGGTGAATGCAGAGAACGACTTTTTGGAAGTGAAGTTGAGATTTCCTTCTCTTCTTATTCAGAACACCGACAACCCACTCAAGTTTCTCGGCCAGATTTTCGTCCACGTCTTTCCCCAGAACAACAGCGGCCCCACACTTTCGAAAGCCTCTGCAGCGAAATAATTATTTCGTTATAATGTTCGAGTTAGAAAAAACTTAAAACAAAATGTTTAAAAGGTTCTCGAGAAGAACTATGAGCTTTGAATAAAGAGATATCATTATGAAAAATTTTCGAGTGAAATAATTGTAATTAACCATGAAACCTGACGCTATAACCTATAAAATCGAAAAATAAGCTTGTGTACTTCTTATTCTTGATTTCATTCACCAATTACATCAATCCCCTCCACCCTCAGCAATATGCGACAGAACCGAACCACAGCAATTAATCTTCTCCCACTTCAATATTTTTAGATAATCACAACGATTCTTTCCCGAAAATTCACTCCCACCTAGCTTTTGTGGATAAATTGATTTATTTTTGAAATTAAGAAAAGTGTTTTTAACATTTGAATTTGTTTCGGCTTAGGTAAAAGTCAACAAAAAACTGAACCGTTACGGCTTAGTGGTTTTGAAATGTTTACTTTTTCAAACTTTTGTTTTCAAAAAAATTCGTAGGAATGAATTGGAATTTCGTAGGAATAAAAAAAAATCATTCTTCCCTTCTCCAAGCAAGTAAGTCGATCGCGCCCGCAACTTTCCCTAACGATTCCTTTGACCCAACTATTCTCGTCTACTAAAAAATGTACTGGTCTTCTACTTCTGCTCCGATTTAAAGGGCTCTTCGGAAAAATGAGGTTAAAAAGATGAACGGTCTCATTGGGACTCTTCAGTGCAACGCCACTGTTGCTAATACCTCTTCGCAAGTTTCCTCTAAACCCCTAAACCCTATCTGGCACCATGTTAGTGATAACACTGAACACGTTTGCCTTTGGAAATAAAGATATGAATATGAACTGCCGAGAAGAGATTTGTCGTGGGTGTGGCTTTTCGGAGCTTAATGGTCGGAAGTGAATAGTCATGGAGACGATTTTCAGTCTTTAAAACCTCTCATATGCAGGCCCTATTCCGGAGGATCATTCAAAATCCTATACATCATTCATTTCTGCTCCCAGTCTCAAAAACATTCTAGTTTCTCAAACAGTAACAATATCGAGAAAAAAATTCACCGATGACTTGACCGCAGGCACTGCCGTCTCAGCCCTATATTCGATTATTTCGGAATCATCTTGGGAGCCATACACCGGATTCCCATCCTCATCGTAATCGGGCTGAGCTGTCGGGACATACTAAAAATACTGATTTGTTCAAATATTATCGAATTTATGTTCAATCCCGAGAGTTTCTCAAAAGTGACCAGAAAGAAGTCATATAAAAATAATCTTAAAATACACAGAATTTATGTTATGGTTCTATGTTTTTTATTTATGTTAACAAAAAACCCAAGTTACAAAGGCTATATTATTTCTAATCGCTAGAGAGAAAAATAATTGGTTTTCAGGGTCGCGGCGAACACTTATTAGGACACAATTTGACTAAGACCTAGTCATTTTGTTGGGGTCTAACAAACAATTATATTTGCAGTTAAGCTGGCCTTGATTTATTTATATTTCTCACTTCAAACAATTACGAACATATGTACATATATTGCTCATTACTACCTCTGTATCATACGAACTCTATTTCTGTTATGAGGTTTATAATTGCTTGTAGTCTTTGCCTGTTTTTTTTAAAATGAAAAACCACGAGCAGAGGCTGGTTTTAATAGGTTGGCTCTCGAATCAGGTAAACGCGTACCCTGCTTCAGGCACTTTGAATGGCGCTCTATTCACTGAAACAAAATTCAGTGATACAATTAAATTCTGGGAAGCCCGGTGAAGACGAGAAAGTAAGTTGGGTCAGTGATTGAATTTAGAGAAGATAGGGTTCCATTCTGCCATATGGATTAACTTTGGTCTGTGTGATATTTTACACTAAGTACATATATTGGCCTCGCTGATATTATTTTTCAAGATGGCGTCCCTGTCTTTAAAGTTTGTTGTTGAGCATGAATATGTTTGCGCGTTGCTCTCAAGAGAAAAAAAAGAGTCGGCTTAACGGAGAAGAAATAGAAATAATGTTTTTATACGAACGCGGTATTTCCGGAACATGTCGATGAGGTATGGGAACTGGCTCATGTCAAGAGGTATGTCCCCCTCCGTGAGCAGTAACGGCGACCGAAAGGGTTTGAACAAGTTCTAAGAAATGAGTAGAATGAGTTCTAAGCATCTACCGGCTGATAAGTATAGAAACCTATAATCGAGTTATCTTCAATGATTTCAGATTCATATTTATTCAATTCTGTGAGAAAGAAAATTCCTTCCCAAAATTTTAGCGATGACCACCAACCAGTTCTTGTTTGGCTGTGATGCGAAAAATTAAAGCAGTAAAGTTAGAAAGAAATTTCTTACATATGTAATTTCCACTTGTTAAAATTTGGAGAAACAAACGATTATTCATTTCTATAATAAGAAAGCTTATACATATTGAAAAAAACAAACTAGTCTTCTCAGTATCTAAATTTTTATTGTTCAACATCTTTCCAATTTTCTGCCGTGCACCTCTCGCCCGCTATTTGTTATCCTAAGTATCGATCGAATGAGCAGTCATTTTTAATTACTTTTTAACAAAATTGTAACTTTTGGTAATGTATCCGATGATGAATTCAAGGAAAAGACCAAAGTGACCAGAAAAAGAGAGGAAGTAAGAAATAGAGAGATAAAAAGAGAGAGAAGGAAAGAAATATAGAAAGAAAAAAGATAGAGAGCAAGAAAAGAGAGAGAAAGATAGAGAGAGAGCAAGAAAAGAAAGAGAAAGATAGAGAGAGAGCAAGAAAAGAGAGAGAAACATAGAGAGAGAGAGCAAGAACAGAGAGCGATAGAGAGAGATGTAACCTCAGGCATTCTATCGCCTTCGAATGCTCTTGTAACGGGCGAATTCGGTCGATACTTTTCTGCCTGAAAACCGCGAACGTTTCATGAAGCTGGGTCTTCATTCAAAAATCTGATATTATTCATCATTCACGTCAAACATTTTTTCAACCAAGATGTTCACTTGGAATACACTATTCAGTTAGAATACCCTAGTTCAATACCCTGTCAAACAACGCTTTGGATTATACGCTGTGATTTCAAACAAACTGTTACACTACTGGCTACTCCTCTTCGCGTTTGAACTGGTGCTTCAGTAAAAAATATTTTTTGAGGTATAAATATTTTGAAAGTTATACAAATTCACCTATTCATTAAAAAAACAGTCAATTAATGAAGAACTATGAACTGCAAAAGCACAGAATTAATCAGTCTGCTCACTTGGCCACCAGAATTTTTGCGTAAATTAGCTAACATGAAACTGAAACGCTAATCGGTCAACCGGAACTCTTGTGTTTATTGCAACAATTACTTGTTATTCTGAAACAACAATCTTTTTTTCAAAAATTTCTCCTTAAAGCATGTAACTTTAAAAATTGATGAATCTGGAATCATTCAAAACTTGTGAAAAGTCAGTCTTAGGCGGAAGAAATATTAATATTACAACTGACGAAATGAGGAGTGTATACTGTAGGCCGAGGTTTTGGTGGTAGGCGGTGCCTGACCAGGTAGTCACCAAATGATTGTTGCATGGGCAATACTGAAAAGTTTCACTTCAACTCCCATTCCAACTTTCTGATTGTAGTAGAAGAGTTTCAAGCCAAAGGCTCGTTTTTTTTACTCCGTTCATGTGAGCGACGCAAGTGTTGTTCGTAACTCCGCCCAGTGTTGGTGGCTCTTTTAATGTATAAGGGCGAAGTTTGTTCGTATTCTCTTTGAATATGCACAGCATCTGCCATGATTGGTTAACAGCAGCGAACCATTTTCCTTTTTTCTTATCCTCGCCTAAATTTCCTCCGATCACGCGATTTCAGATACGACCAAACCTGTTAGAACGTGATTTGAGATACAGACCAGTTTCGTTAGAGCTTGTGGCTGTTAACTGGGTCACTGCGAGTGTATTATAGTTTTATAGTAAAAGTGACAAAGAGGAAAATGAGTTATAGTTAATATAATGAGTAAGTTGAATAATCATGTGAAAAGTATTTCTAAGCACAAAGGAAAGGTGAAATGTTACTGCAAAGCAGAAATTGCAGAATTCTGTTTCGCCCCCGCTCAGACAGACCTCTGCACTCCCTGGGTGGGGCTCATTAGTGAGTGCCCAGAGAGTACAATTGTAAAGAAATATGAGTAAAAAAATTTTTAAAAGTGAAACTAAATGGAATTAATTTAAAAGAGTATGATAATAAAGTTCTCGTTTCCTAGCCCCAATACCTGAAAGTCGGTAGAAAGGTGTAAACTCACTCAGCCCTACTACCGTGATTGCCGGAATCACGACGTTCTGAGTGAGGCTAAAATTGGGCCCCCTTTGGACGAGTCCACTTCCGGCAGTGGTTCTATCCGTCAGATGGCCAGGCGGAGAGAGGTTAGTCCAGGCCACACGAGTCGAGGCGTCTTTTCGATTAATCTTCTGCTTTTCTACGGTCAAGGATTAGCAGGAACTCCCGACAAACACGTTCCGCGATGCCAGGCTGGATTGACCATCCACTCAACAGGCCGATCGCATGAATACCTTTGTTGTAAACCATGGCTTCAAGTTCTTCAAGATAGTTTTAACGCTCACATCGGTTCAGATCGACAAGGTCGTGAGAGAGAACATGGAGGACATGGAATCGGAACGATCAATGCTGAGGGTCAACGGCTACTTGACTTCTGTGCTCGATGCGATCTAGCAGTCGTGAACTCCTTTTTCAAAAAGAGACGATCTCACGGACTCACATACGAGAGCGGAAGTAATCAGAGTCAAGTTGACTTTTGGTTAATCCTGAGAGCAAAGCTGCGGAACGCGAAAGATGCAAAGGTCATTCCATCAGACCATGTTGCATCTCAGCACCACCCTCTCTTTATGGACTACAGCGTATCGAAGTCGAAGAAACAGTCTTCTCGTAATCCTGAATGCACACGTGTCGAATGGTGGCGCTCGACTAAGAAAGCAGAACGTCTCTCTTTCATGCACATCATCCATCGCAATCTACTCTTTCCTGCACTCTACAAGCAGTTTCCAGAGGACATAAATGAAAACTGGAAGCTTCTTGAAGACAGCATCAGAGAACCCGCCGCAAGCATCCTCGGAAAGACGAAACCCGGAAAGCCAAGAATCGAGAAAGACACCTGGTTTTTTCACCTCCGAAGTTCAGGATGCGATCAAGGCGAAAAAGAATGCGTACAAGAGATGGAGGACGTCAAATGAGGCTGACGACCGCGCTGCATACAGCTCAGCCAAGAAAGCCGCCAAAAGAGCTGTCGCAGTTTCAAAAGCCTCCTACTTCCGCGATCTCTATGAGAAGATGAACCAATCAGGAGGCGATAAAGCCATCTATCGGCTTGCCAAGGCTCGACACAGCAACACCTTGGAAATCCAAAGAGCAGCCACGATAAGTGACAAACAAGGTAAGCTCGTCACTGACCCTTTAAAAGTCAGAAACAGGTGGTGCGAACATTTCGAAGAAATGAGCGGCCAAGAGTTTGAGCACCCTCCCATCCCGACTTCCCACGCCGTACAAGGACCCGTGCCAACCATCACGGCGGAGGAAGTGAAGAAGGCACTGTCTAAGATGAAGACTGAGAAAGCGGCTGGACCGGACGACATAGCCACCGAAGCCTGGAAACTTGCGGGTGATGTTGGACTAGCACATCTCGTGCACCTGTTCAACACCATCGTAAAGCAAGTCCAAATCCCACATAACTGGCGCTACTCCACGACCGTTCCAGTCTTCAAAGGAAAAGGCGATGTCAGAGTGTGCAGCAAGTACCGTCCAATACGTCTTCTCAACCACACTATGAACATATTTGAGAGGATACTGGATTCACGCATACGAGATATCGTCGATATTCCAGCTCAGCAATGCGGGTTCGTGAACGGAAGGGGTACAACAGAGGCAATATTTGCACTCCGTTTACTCATCGAAAAGCACGCAGAGAAAAGATCACCTCTCCATGTGACCTATCTCGATTTGGAAAAGGCGTTCGACAGAGTCCCTCATGATCTTATTTCATATGCATTGCGCGATCATCAGTTTCCTGAAGAGTACATTCGATGGACAATGGCGATGTACGATGATTCAAAGAGTACCGTCCGAACTCCGGTCGGCATCACAGAGCCATTCGCAGTTAACGTTGGAGTGCACCAAGGGAGTGCTTTGTCTCCCATTCTCTTCATTTTGGTTATGGATACCGTCACGCGTCCTCTACTGACTCCGGCTCCGTCAACCATCGCATACGCCGACGACATTCTCCTTGCTGCTCCTACACGTGCCGAAATCGAGAAACGCACCCAAGAATGGAATGACGCTCTTAGTAGACATGGCTTACGCCTCAACATCAAGAAGACCGAGTACCAGGAAATCGGAGTGCAAACGAAGGGAGCTGTTCACATCAGCGGTGAACCGCTCCCGAAGACCTCCGAATTCAAGTACCTTGGTTCTATCATCATCAGAAAAAGTAAAAGTATGCAGCAGGGGAGAGAGTAGGAGACGGGTCACCATTCTCATCCCTCCTAGTTCGTAAGGACCATTCCGGGTTGAAGGTCGAACTTAAGCTTTATTGTACAGTAGCAAGAGAGAAGGTCGAAATTAAGCTTTATTGTACAGTAGCAAGGTTGAAGGTCGAAATTAAGCTTTATTGTACAGTAGCAAGGTTGAAGGTCGAAATTAAGCTTTATTGTACAGTAGCAAGGTTGAAGGTCGAAATTAAGCTTTATTGTACAGTAGCAAGGTTGAAGGTCGAAATTAAGCTTTATTGTACAGTAGCAAGGTTGAAGGTCGAAATTAAGCTTTGTTGTACAGTAGCAAAGTTGAAGGTCGAAATTAAGCTTTATTGTACAGTAGCAAGTCTTACTACTATGGTGCCGCATAAAGGATCTCTGTGAGAGATATATTGTTCTCTTAACTGTTTTTCGAAATTGTGAAAAAAAATCCATGAAACCTGCATTCGACCGTTCCAGGACATAAGAGAAGAACAGGAGCAACAGAAGGCACCCAATCATGGTAATCTAAAAGAGACACTACTCCTCATTACGAGCCTTTATGAAGCAGGAAATTTCTCATGACGCCATCTCACTGACATCATTCTTCATCAATAGATATATGTTATTGCTAGAATTGATCAGGCGCTTTAATTGATCAGAATTAGTTTCTTTCTATTTTACATTAAATTTTTTTTACATCAAAACTTTTCTTATGCGGTCTCGTTAGCCTAAGCCGTACTCGTTAGCCTAAGCCAGTATCGGCTTAGGCTAACGAGACCGCATAAGAAAAATTCTCATATTTAGCCAAAAGAGCCATCTGAAAGCCGAAAGAAAGAGATCTGATCAATTTAAAGCGCCTGATCAATTCTAGCCATAACATATATAAATTCTTTATAATCATAGCTAAAAGAAATTTATATTCAAACGCTATAGCGTTTGAGTGTATATTCAACGTTATAGCGTATATTCAAACGCTATAGCGTCAAACGCTATATTCAAACATCATATATGATGTTTATACTGCAGAAATGGCGAAGCAAAATGGATTGAATACTAGATACCAAATGGTAATTTCACACTAAAAAATCAATGGTTACCTAGCTTTACGAGTTTTATGAGATACCTTTTGATCAAATTTGCTTCTGATACAGTGGCCTTTGAATACAGTATCCTTGGCTCAGGTGTTTTTTTGTTTTGTTTTTCAAAAAGGTTTTCCCTTTCATGTTCGTTTAGTGTGTTATTTTTATTGAAATTGGGATAGGGTGTGTTTGTTCTATTTTCCTCCTACATATAGCTCTCGTTAGCAAGTTACGAAGAAATTACATCGATTTCGCTAGCCGTTGACATGAATACGGCATGATTCATTCCTGAGGTCGGCATATTGAACCTTTTACGTAAACTTTTAGGGTTAAAAAATTTCTTTAGCGTCAAAGTACGTATTGCTTCGATTAATCGCTACAGGTTCTACACAAAAAAAACGTTTAATTTCTGGTTATTGGATTTTTTATGCCTTTGTTCATGAGTTTCACTGTAATAACTAGGCAGAAGTTATCCTTATGATTCGGACGACACTACACTACTCAAAGTTGAATCTTGGTATGCTCACACACAACTTATATTCGCTTCTCGAGCTACAAATATTGGGCTTCTGTCAGTTCGGTAAATTATGCGGAATAGTTATAAGTGTGTCCATACCTCGAGTCCAGCGAGTCCATCGGACGTGGAGACGTTGTGCCATCGGAAACTGCTAACTCGTGAGAGTAAGCAAAGCTGAACGTGAACACCCACACCAGACCCGATTAACAGGCCGGTCGGCAAAAAATATGTCGCAACTACATGGACCGAAGTTCTTCAAGCTTCAGGGCGTCCCCGGAAGCAACGCACGTTGGCCCTACTCCACCAACGTGAATAAAACATGCGGGCAACAGGCCAAACGAGTTAATCATGCAAGGTCAAAAGTTTGAATTGCCATCGGCACACTAACCGTCCGCAGCCGTGAACTAGCAGACCTCCCAAAATGCCGCAAAATTGACGCTACATGCGTTCAGGAGACGAGAAAATGCGGAACATGCGTTAAGGATACAAACTCATATATCATTGGACGTCGAAGTTCAACGGAGTTGTCATCGTGCTGAGCGAAGAACTTCAAAGCCGAGTAGCCGAAGTTGAACATCACTCTGACCTCCGGATGTCTATCTCCATTGATGACGACAATTTACATCTACACGACCACGTCATAAGCTGCCCCGAGCAAGATCTTTTTTTTGTTGGAGGGGATCTCAACGGACATGTCGAAGAAAAAGCGGTGGATCCAGTTATAACGGTTAAAAAGGGTAGGGGAATAGGAACCGTTTTGGTGGTGTACCGAGAAGAGCGAAGAGAACTGGCAGGAGTACTGAGCTGTGAAAAGGGAAGTGAAAAGAACCGTCGCTTCCGCGCGCTCTGACCATGATCGCGATCTCTACGACCGCTTAAACATGAAAGAAGGCGAGAAGAGTTCTACCGGCTAGCGATATCAAAGACAGGGTTTACTCTGGACATCGAGAACTACAAATGTGACAGCGCGAACGACAAGCGAAGGCTAGTGGAGAACGAAAATTCACAAAGCGGACCCGCCATCGTGGGACAACGCTAAGAAGAAGAAGAACTTACAAGTCTAGTACTTTTAACAGGTAAAATTGGACTGATCTATTTCGTGAAAGCTTCATTTTAGGTTATTGTTCCGTGTATATTTGCTCTATATGGACTCGAATGCACTCCTTCAACAGCAAAGACCCAGCAGATGCTCCATGTAATGGAAATGAAGATGTTGAGATGGAGCCTCGGAGTCACCCGGAAAGACATGATTCGCAACGAAACGATAAGAGCTCGTTTAGGAGTTGCCCCATTACCCGAAAAACTCAGAGAGTCCAGGCTTAGGTGGTACGGACACATGCTGAGATCCAATCCTGACTCCGTTCCCAAGTCTGCTTGGAACATAGAAATCCAGGGTAGAAGACCAAGAGGTAGACCGAAGCTTAGATTGAGAGACACCATAGAACAAGACATGGCAGCTATCAGGCTGATAGCCGAAGACGCCTCGAATCGTATGATGTGGCGAAGTGCTATCTACACAGCGGACCCCGCTCTTCAGCGGGAATAACGCTAGGAAGAAGAAGAAGTTCCGCGTATTGTCTAAGCTAAAACTTCAGAAGTTTTTTTGAGATTTATTTGGAACGTCAGACTAAATTAATGAATGGAAAAGCAAGCTTGGTCCGGAAGCGGAGCATATTAGGAAACACTTAACCACCGGGGACATTGGTGATCTGTGCCATATTAAAATCTGGTACAAATCACCAATGACTACGTTCCGTCACCACTATTTTTGTTCAATTTATTTTTTCGAAAAATTTTTTAAACTAAAATATAAAAAAGACGTGCATTCAGATTGCTCTGTTCCGTTCATTGTTAATCAGATGAGTTAACGAAGAACTCGATATTATTTCAGTAAATTTCAATCTCTTGTTCAGCTAGTTTTTCTCCACGGAAGTCTCGTCGGCATTTTAGCAGGCCATCTCCTGTTTGAGATAAAATCGACGAAGACAATCAAAAATTTAAGAAAATCTACATAAAATTATTTTTCCAGTTCCTGAGTGCTTATAGTCGGAACATGTAGCGTGTCCATCTCCGCAAGCCCTCGTCGTTACCCTCAAAAAGACTCTCAAACGATTGTTCCTCAACAAGCACTCGGACATAAAACATTAAAATACTCTTAATAAGACAGACAAACGTGAATTTCAGACAAGCTTCAGAACTCTTCTGATAATCAAAGAAACTTCGCTACAAGGCGAAACGTCACCTACTATTCCGCATTTTGTAACTTTTCTCTTCCGGAACTCATTCCTTTCGACGTCATTCGAAGGACTTCGTGAGAAATGCGGCTGAAGTATGTAGTATTAAAAAATATGTAAACACATCTGTACATAATGTCCCCTCCACTCGCTCGCTTTGACTTCATGCCACATGCATTTTTGAGAGCTGTCGAGAGAGAGCTAGTAAATTCATGAGCAGTGCCTCATATAATAAGAGAGAAGTATATGAGAGAAGAAGGGAGAGAGAAATAGAGGAGGGAGAGAAAAGGGAAGAGAAAGTGAAAGAGAAAGGGGAAAAGTCAGATTGAGAAAGAGAAATAGAGAAAAAAAGGAAGAGAGAGAGAAAAGAAAAAAAAGAGCTAACAGAAAAAGTAAGAAAAATTTACAAAAAGAGTAAGACAGAGAAATATAAAGAGAAGGGAGAAGGAAGATAAGAGGAGAAGAAAGAGATAGAGAGAGAGAAAAAAGGAGTTAAAGTAGTGAGTGCTTGAGAGGGAGTTAACGGAGGCTGATAAAAGTAGAGGAATTGGCAGAATGCCAGAGGGGAAGCATCCGCAACGCGAAGAGTCTGCGTTGCGGGCGGAGGAAGAGTGAGAAGCTAGCGAATGAATATATTTCCAAGACACTGTCGCTAGTCGGGAAGCTGGTTGTTGAAGGAGGAAGGGAACGCTGAACGGCTTATTTCCCACCTCTCTCCTCCTTCTCCCCTCTCTTTTCTGTACTCTTTCTCTCTTCTTATCTCTCTTTTCCCTCTCTCTCTTTTCTCGCTCTCCTTATCTCTCTCTCCTTATCTCTCTCTTTCTCTCTCTCTTGATGTCTCTCTCTTTATTGCTCTTTTCTTTTTTCTTTGCTTTCGTGACTTTCTCATCTATCTCATCATTCCCTTACTATTTTCTTTCTATTTCTATCCTTGCTAGGGCTGATTTTTCGATTACTTTGAACAGCTTCTATTCTCTCTTTTCTTGCCTTCTGTTTTAAGACTTTTTTCGCTTTCTGTTTCCCTTTTTTTATTGTTGTTCGACTTCTGTTTTCCTTTCCTTTACTTTTTCGCTAGCTTTTTCCTACTAGTTTCTTTTTGGCATTTTTCTTCATTTTAATCTCCTCTCCTTTATCTTTCATGTTCTCATTTCATTTATTCGTTTTCACCTATCTTTTTTCACAAATGTTTTTGACAACATCACTCGATCTTGTTTCGAAGCAAATACATATTTATATAGAGCATTCAATGACTTATTAACTTGTTCACTCATTCAATCATCAATTCAATGATACAATGATTAATTCACTTATTAGCTAATCATGTTCACCCAGTTTATCATCTGGAATTTTAGATTATTTTGCGTTTTCACGACTTTAAGGTCTAAAAAGTCGTCAGCCGATTCATAATTCCGCCTATATAAATTTCCAAATCTTTTTTTTATTTTACAACATTCTTGAGAGAAAAACCCGAAAGTAAATTCTATGCAGTTGCTGTGGGAAGGGAATGAAAAAACAAAGTCTCGCTTATTTCTGGGCTTTATCAGCGGAGGTTCGAGTTTTTCAATCATGAGCTACTTCAACATTTGCATATATTCCCAGAGAGAGGAATAGAACGAATGACAAGATTGGAAAACTGTGGAAAGTAGAACCATAAAGAGAACGGAAAAATACAGATAAAAGTAAACATAGTAGGTATAACACAAGAGTATTGTGTTATACCTACTATGTAATTCCTATTTATGTAATTCAAACAATTCAATTGTTTAATCTCGTACCACGTGATTAATTTATGCGTTGCTGCATGTAATGTTTTCACGTAATAAAATTGAAATTGAAATTGAATTGGAATTCTTTCAGAAGTTGTCTGTGATAGTATTTGTTCTGTAGAGTATAGAGCGGTTTTTACATGTAAGGGTATAATTAATGCCTGGAAATTATTTTTTTGCGAGATTCAGAGATCCATAAACTCACAAGGCTTACTATCACCAACACTAAACCTATGTTTTGTCAAAGTATCATGTTATGATTTGACCAACTATGGTTTTTCAAAATCATTGTTGATAGAATGAGCAATTTCATGGATTGTCGTCGTGTATATTGTGCTCTGGTTTGTAACACTATAATATTTCACAAAAGGTTACTTCAATGTTTTGCCTAATTAATTTTTGTGATATGTTTTGCTGTAATTCGTCAAATTCTTTTCAATAACAGAGTGATTTCTGCTGTACTATACTGGAAAAGTGTGGATACTGTTTAACTACATACTGTCTTTATTGAATCTTTCCCGAAAAAAACACTACTATTGCTCCGTTTTGTTTTTGTACAGAAATTGCGTAGAAAGCTAATGTTAGCTAAGACGTAAACATTGAGTATTTACATTTTAGTTCTGAAACCTTCAGTGAAATGAATTGCAACCAATGACGTCTCGTCTGAGCAGTTGATAGAACTGTGTCAGCCATCTTTTCCAATGCAACAGGTTCTTGTTTTATGAGTCTTCAGATTTAAAGTCATTAAAAAGGTCATCAGAGTTAAAGTGATAAGAGAATACATCGCATTGAAATTTCTCAAAAAGTCATCAGAATGGAAAAAAATACGAATTCTACTTTAGCTGGTTTCTTTACCCCTCCAGAAGTCTACAGTAGTTAAGAGTTTGAAGTTAACAAAAAAAGGATTTCCATTATAAGAAAGTACATAGTTCATGAAAGTTTACGGTATATTTACTGGTTTCGTGAGTCGGGAATATTTTTGTACCCTCGAAGCAATTCTGAACATGAATAAAGTGTACATATGTGTATGATCTCCATTCATCATTTTCTTTTTGTCCCCTGGTAACTCGAGCAATAACGTATCTTCTTTTAAAAAGTGCAACAGCGGGTTATTATACAACAAGCCTAAAACAAAAAAACCTGATCTGAGCACTAAGTACATTGAATTTCTTCAACCAAACACATCCATTTCAAATCTGGTTTAGAAACACATATGTAGTTGAACTTTTGACGGGATCAAACCAGGGGTTTTTAGAGTGGAAGAAAAGGGTACAGACGCCCGCCAAAAGTGGAAAAAAAGGGTTTTTTTCACTTAAGGGTCCCTCCCCCTTATGATTTGGAAAAACAGAGGCCCGCGAAAAACTTTTTTTTGTTGTTTTAAATAAGGTTCCCTCTTAGGATTTGAAAACAGAAGCCCGCCGACAGAACGTCTGACATGACTATTTAACCCCGCGATCAAACTCGATCCCGTCAAAAGTTCAATCCTCTCTGGTTGGACAAGCACGATATACGTACTTTTTAAAAATGTAGCTTGAAGTATTTAGCATCATAAACGCGTGATTCAGTCAGTATTGTCCACTTTGTAATAGCTAATTTTTGTTGTAGAAACGAGAAGAAACGCATCCTTGCTCTCCTTCACCGTCTTCCTCTGCGTCTCTCTGCTCGCAGTTTGAGAATCTTGTCCAGAGCTATCAGCGTTCCAAGGCCTCCCTCACCCAGAACGACCTCATTGCATATGAGGTTGTTATTCACATTACAATAATATTACACAGTTGCACAGTTTTAAGGCATTTACTCCTGGTTATGGTCAAATTTCCTTAAACTATTATATGTACCAAGGACAGAAACCAGTTCATGGTGCAGGATCGAACTCAGTAATATTTTATCTAGCCTCACCGGTAAGACTACCGAGAAAAAACTGCGTATACATCTGATAGAGCAATCTGAATGAAGTAAACATCATAGATTATATATATTACCGAATTTATGTTACAATACACATATAAATTCAATAAGAAGGTTTTTTCTTTTGAAAATGAAAAGTGGAAAATTTTATTTTTGTGATAAGAATATGCCTTTGTTTGTTATTTTTTTCTTCTAGTTTAAACTTTAGATACATTGCGCTCTGTTAACTTTGAATGTGTGTTTTTGCACTGAAAAAATATATAATATATATTATTTAAAAAATTTCATTCCAACCTTTTTGAATAGCTGCTATAGAAATCGACACAAAACTCTTCTAAAGGTTGCCCTTCCCTTGTTTACAATACACTCAATATGGTACGATAACAACGAAAATCGACTAATTGGGTTGCGTATAAGGCGCGTTTGAAATTTGTCTGAGTGAATTGTGGTTGTTACCTTGTAGAATTCAGGGAACGAGGCCTAGACTTTTTTGTCTTAATCATCTTGACCGTCTAACTCGTCAAACACTTGTAATGCATTGTAACCCTCTGATTTGCCTTGATAAAGTTCAGAAGATTGTACCTCAAACCTCTAGGTGTATGGTAGAGTGCATTGACTGTCATGAAATGGGTTACAAGTTTTAACCGCAAAACAAGGGTATTGCAGTCGCGCTTCGTCCGTCTGCTTTCTCAACTACTGCAGCCGTCAGATAGAACTGAATGCACTCTTCCATCTTGCAAGGAGGGCACACCCTCCAGCGAGAATAGCGTAGCCTCCTGTGAGGAACGCATAAAATTTTGCCAGGAGACCATATCATCTTCTCCTCCCTTCCCCGGTGACCCCATTTCCGTCTCATCCGTCCAGCCATGCTGCTCGACCACTCACTCTTCAGCACCAATCTTTGACACCAAAAACTCTTCAAGAGCAGTTGAAACGGTAGGTATTTCATTATAGTTTTTTTAAAGTAAAAAATTTAATCACAACTATTCAATTTGCAGCTTTTCTAGTTTTTTTGCGAAGTTCTGAAAAGGAAAGAATAGATTCGCAAAATAGATTATAGACTTAATTTTCTGGAAAAAAAAATTGGAAAATGGACTCGCCAAAAAAATTGGGAAACGATCGCTGATTATAATGAGGAGTATAATGGAGAGCGAGCGAGTATCGACAGTCATGATCCCAATATATGTATATGTGTATATGTTTATTACGTGTAGTAAGCACATTGTAAAATACAATACACAAGGTACATTTCATACAATGCAATACAAACACGTGAAAATAAATGAAAAATCGAAACACACAATATGAGGAAGAAAATTTCGAACAAATTGATCAATTTGTCTTCTCTACCAGGCGTCACTGCCTTAAAACTGTGTAACTGAGCATTTGAAAATTTCGAACAGTTATTTGGGATATGAGGTGAGATTTCCTCCGCAGACATTTTAAATACACATAAATTTAACAATGAAGGACCTTATTCCTAAAAAAAAAGAAGTCAATTTCCAATGCTGTTGTTGAAAACTTTAGCATTTCGGACTGCGAAACTATTGGCTCTTCAGTTAGATTTTGGGACCGGGAACCAGATCTTGATTCTGCCCTTTCGTGTATTGGACCTCCTCAGCTGGAAGAAATGGTGTTTTTCTTTCGAGAGGGTCATAACACCATTTATAAGCTTCTCTACTAGTTTCTTGTCAATAAGTTTTCGCATTGACTCTAGAGAGCAAATTCCAAGTATTTTGCTGCGTTACCTTTGACCTTTGACCTGCAACTGTCTTTCACTTACCATAATACTGAGCACTCGAATAAGCGGTGGTTTTCCATTTTGTCAAATTAAGGCAACCTATGGCCTGAAAATGTATTTGCTAAAGCGAACGCTTCTGAAGGCGATTGGGGGAAAAAAGGGTTTCAATCGCGTGACAATTAGTTGTACGTTAACGAGACACGAAAAGAAGCTGTCGAGAGTGTTTTATTCCAATCTGATTGCTGTCAGAGAGCGAGCCATGAAGTGCTATCAAATTCTTGTTTTTGGACTGCGCGAGACGAGAAGGAAATCATATTGCCCAAGACAAGACGTTTATTATATTGTGCGAGACGAAACGAAATCAGAGACGATTTCCGCTTTTAGAGTGCTCGAGAAGGGCCATCTTACCCCTCGCTCTCGTCGTGGCTATCCATCATCGGTGTGAGTGATGCGGACGTCTCACGAATACAGTCCGCAATCCCGAATCTTCCGACGCTCATTGAGACCGAAAATCGTAAAGTAATCAGATTGTTCTCCGTTTCGTCTCTTAAAAGTACAAGAAACAAGTACATATGTATAGAAAACGAGAGAAAGGAAGTCATTTAGAAAGATGAATATAGAGACTCAAAGATCGAGAGAGTCAGAAAAAAAAAGAGGAAATGAGAGATAGAAAAGAGAGAGAAAGACCTGAAAGACAGAGAAACACAAGAAGACAGGGGCCAAACAAAGAGAGAAAAGTAGGAAAAACGAGTTTAAGTAAAAGATGATTGGAGGTTATTTTTTGTCAATGTTTTTTTGACAACACATCATTTGACATTGTTTTTACCATCCGTGACGTTCATATCTTTCTTCACAATGACGTCGAACACTTTTTAGACGAATCAGTTAGAAAACAGTGGGAAAACAGCGTTTTCGGTTGATAGGGCTGGTATACATTTATTTTAAGTAGTAAACAATGATCTGTGAAATACATTGTTTTATCACTCTTATACCATGAAAACCTCTTAGCAATCTTCGTCAGCATTTTAGAGTTTTTGATACTTTAAAATTGATATGGTGAGAGAACTTTTGACATGATGAGAGAAAAAACTTGATATGGTGAGAGAACAAGATATCGGAAAGTCTGTATGTGGTCCTAGATGACGATTGTTCACACTACAAAACTCATAACTGTATTCTCAAAAAAAAGAAAACAAACTTCAACGGCATGGTTTTTAATGTATCGGAAGCTTCAAAAGAGAAAAAAAAGGTTTTCAAACATCGGAAATGAGATAGAATCCTGGGTTGAGTATTTAAAAAAACGAGTTTCTCGGGATTCATCTGAGAAACCTCAAGGCTTGGAAAAGGAAACAAACAATTGCTCTTCATTTCTAATTATCCCGTGGAAAAAAAACCAGGACGTATCTTTTGGTCGAGCAAAGCGCATTCACAAAGTTCTAACTACTGGCAGCAAACTTTCTAGTCCGTTCATTTACAAGGCACACGCTTAGGGATCACTTTCTTTCTCTCTCTTTCTTGACTTAAAAAGTTTTCTCTCTTTTTGGTTTTCCCTCTCTCTCCCTTTCTCTTTTAGTCTCCAAATTTCTGGGTATTTCTACTTTTTCTTCTCTTTTTCATTTCCTTTTTATAATTTTTTTCTTTTTCTGTTTTCTTTTTTTCATTTTTTTCTCTTATACTATTTATGTTTCCCCTTCAAACATTTTGTTTGAGCCGCAGTCGACAACCCCCCCCCTCGACAACCCCCCCCCCAAGCTTTCTGTTTGTCAGAATCAAAGCAATATTACACATAATTATCTCCTCGCAACTGTTCCGGAGAAGATCGAATTTTACTCACATATGTTAGCAAGCTGAATTTCCATCCTCATAAGCCTTAATATGTCCTCATCCCGAAAGTGGGTTTTCAAAATGGGATTTTGCCAGTTGCCTAAAAAGATAATCTTGTGTCTAAGATTGTGTATTTAATCACGTAATGGTCTATGATGATACAATAAGCGAATCAGGAAAAGAGATGTATTATCGGGAATGTTAATCCTATAAGGCTTCTTCAAAGATACGGGGGAAAAGAAGCGGGAAAATATTTTGGGTTAGGAGCGAATCATGCATAAAAAAGACATTCAGAGAAAAAATATTTAGAAGAAAAATAGAAGGACAAAAACGCTGGGTAGGAAAGATAGAAGGTAAATTAAATACAGAGAGACAGGGTAAAGAAACATAGAGAGAAAGGAAACAAAAGGAAACCAAGAGAGAGGGAAAGAGATTAAGAGAGAGAGAGAAAAAAGAAAGAGAGAAAGGAGGAAAGAGAGAGACAGAATAAGAAACATAGAGAGAAAGGAAACAAAAGGGAACCAAGAGAGAGGGAAAGAGATTGAGAGAGAGAGACAAAAAGAAAGAGAGAAAGGAGGAAAGAGAGAGAGAGACAGAATAAAAAGGTTAGAGAGAGAACATGAGAATCAATGGAAAGAGTAAAGGAATTAAGAAAATGAGAATGGACTCATTCTAGCTATTAGATACACGCATAGCTTATGCTAACTCGATTCTCTTCTTTCATGCGCTTTCTCTAGACTTACCTTTTACAAGAATTATCTTGCTCCATCTCTTTCTCTGCTTTTCATAGCTCGCTTCTCTTCTCTCTCTCTCTCTCTCTCTCTCTCTCTCTCTCTCTCTCTCTCTCTCTCTCTCTTTCTCTCTCTCTCAGTCCTTCTCTTCATATGTCTCACTTTGGTTTACTCTCTCTTGTTAAATTCTCTTTCCATATCTTACTTTTTCTCTTAAACTTTCCTTATTTCTCTCTCTGAATATCTTTTTTCTATCTCTTGTTCTCTTTTTCGTTCTCTCTCTCTGCTTATATCTCTCAATTGGCCTCCTGCGTTCAAGAAAAGATTCAGTCTCCTGAATTCAGGCCGTTTTATTCCTTTCAAGCGCATCTTATTCGAAGCCTCGTTGTTCTTTTTTGTTTTGAAAGTGGATCTTCTTCGAAGTCTCCTTGTTCTCAAGCTTTCAGATCAAGAAAGAAAGACAGTTTTTAATAAATAAAAAAAAGATTCAATAGCACTATTATCGGTAAGATTAGCCGTCTCATTCTATCATATCAAATTTGTACAAGCAGAAGAAGCGGAGAGAGGCGAGGAAAGGGGCAGAGAGAGGCGAGGAAAGGCTGGGTCTGTTTGTTCTTGTTCAATGATTGGAGCTCGTCGTCTCGTTTCTGATGTGATCTCATCTCTCACCTTTCCTTGTCTTCTTCCCTGTTCTGACTTATTAATCTTCTCGCCTTTACAGTTGGTGGACTTATGCGATCGTCTCCGACTCAGCATTCGGACGAGAACTCGACTCATTCGATCGACTGACTGTGTCCGCAGATACATTCGAGCCACAGAACACCGTGAGTTGCTTAAGTATGTTGGGAAATTATTTTTGAAGGCGTTGTGATATGAAGATGAAAAAAACTAGCGCGTATTGGAAGGCTCAGCTGGTTAAGCTTAAACGATGAAATCCGAAAGTCTCGCTTATGCGGCTCTTCCGCAGAATTATTTTTACTCTGTGAACTAGCATGGATTTCCATGCAATGTGGAAGGTTGCAACCAAAATCGCAGTTCTCAATTAACTTAAAAGATTTCTCAAGTCTAAGTAGCAGAATGAACATAGTGTTAGATTTACACGATGACTTGACCTTGATGGTGAAAAAGGGCTGCTGAGTGTTAGCGATGTAAATGTTATCCATAATTGTATACTTGTATAATTGTATACTTATACTTGTACTGACTCTGCTATGATTCACATCTGTTGCCAGGATAAAGCAGAACATGCTAGTCAGACAGATATAGATAGCGACAGACAGTATCGAGTTTTCGGAATCTTTTTTGCATCTAAAAGCTTTCTATTGAATGTGAGAGAATGCTACGGACGTTCTTACTCTTAGCAGACGAGTCAGGCGAAGCAGTCGGTTCAGTATTTCTAGACAAGAATTATGTTACTCCAATCTATATTCATGTAACTTACTTTACATATGTCGATGATTATCTAATTGAGGAAAGATTATTATGTCTCAGTTTTTGTCGTGTAACAAATCGTGAGAAAAAGGAAAAGATCGGATGAATGTTACATAGAAAGAGTGAGAGAGAAAGAGAGGAATACTTAAAAGAAGAAAGAGAGAACGAGAGAGAAGGAGAGGTAGAAGAGAGTGATAGAAAGAAGAAAACACTAAAGTCCCTAGGCATGTAGTTCCATCGTTTCTCTCCTTGTCAGCTGCATACTACATATACATAGTCTCTGGAAATAGAACCACTTTCCTGTATTAAAAAGTTTTAATTTGTCGGAAGAGTGGAGAAAACAAAACAGTTGCAGCGAAAATTATAAGAAATAGGGAGCAAGAAACGTTGATAAAAGGGGCAGAAATTTTAATAGAGTAAGTGGAGACATTGAAAAAAGAGAAAGAGTGAAATAGTAAGCAAGTGAAGCAAGGAAAGTAAAAGTTATAAAGGAACAAAGAAAGAGAAATTGTATTAACTCGCAGAGCGCATGTTTTCTAATTAATATAATAAACAGACGAGACAGTTTATTCTATCAATTCTCTGATAAATACGAGTATAAAATTTGCTCTGATAAATACGATATTCTAAAGAAGGAGTTTTTTTAAACTTGAAACTTTCTTGTTTGAAAATTATGCTTGCTACTTCAAAAAAGGCAAAGTGCCCATGAAGTATATATTATAACTCATAATTCATTTTATTCAGTGAGTATTTGTTCTTGCATAGAATAAATGAATTGAATTGAATTGAATCTAGATATCGTACTCACACTCCTAAATCTACTCTAAAACTAAGAATTCACTCAAATGTTGTAGATATTCTGCGATTCAGTACTGTCCTCTATTGGACTGAAGTTACCCTAAAGTTGGCACTCAGTTTGGTCGAACACTTGGCAGCTCAGTTCAGCCCCTAAGAAATGTTCATGCTTAAGAATTGGTTACATCAGAAGCCCTCACTATCCGTACTCCCTCAATCGTATCCCAATACCTTACGTTTATAGCGTTCGCGATCTCGGTTTCTTAATTGATCCAAAGCTATCTTTTAGTAAGCATTGTTCTTCTATAGCTAAAAAAGCTCTTACTAAAGCTTATCTCACACTTAAAGTTTTGAAATCAAAAAACACTGATATTTTAACTAGAGCTTATTCTATATACATACGATCGATTCTCGAGAACTGTACACCAGTTTTCTCCCCATATCTCAAGAAAGATATTAAGGCATTAGAAAAGGTGCAGAACTATTATACTCGCCGAGTATACAATCGCTGCTTCAATACCTCCTACAGTCACATGCCCTCTAATAAAATAAGAAACTCTAAGCTTGGACTTCAGACCTTACGTATTAGGAGGGAAACGAATGATTTTCATCTTTTAAACAAGCTTATTTCTGGTAGAGTAATTCTTTCTCAGAAAAGACGAAATTTTTATAATTTAAATGTTTCCACGACTCGAGGCTCAAAATTAAAAATTCAATATAAAACTCCTCGCACTAATTGTAGGAAGTTTAGTTTCGCTATAAGATCCGCTCGATTGTATTTATAGACGCTCGGATTCATTGTTCAGTTTCATTTGTGTTTACCCATATATTATCTAAATATTCTCTATTACATTATGTATAATATATGTCATTACATTATGTATAATATATCCACCACGTGATTCTTTTCGCGTAATAAAAAGTTCAAAGTTCAAAGTTCTAACATTTTGGAAAAAACTTCACGCCTCAATGTTTTATGTGTTGTTCGATAGTGCTCCATTTGTTCGATAGTGCTCCATTTGTTCCATTTGTCTGGCTCAGCTTTTCGTGATACTGTTGATTGATAATGGAAACTTGATAGATTTAATGCTAATTGCTCAATGTTAATTCATGCTCTTTTCATCAGTACTGATATTTACATTATGCTTAGAGCAGTGCAAACTGTTCTTCTTTAGCATATGCACCGTATCTAAGATTCATTTTGGAAAAGTGCATTTTACGCTGATTCATTCTGGAGCAAGATCGATGCATCTGCGTATATTTCAAACACTTCAACGCAGACGATTTTTAAACTTTGGCTGAAGATGAATGCATTCAGATAAAACAAAAACGACAAAGGCTAAGTTCTGACATATGTTTGTCTTTCAAGGATTCACACATGACCGACAACTCTATGTTTTGACGAAAAGATGATGTCATTGGTGGTGACCGATTGGTATTTAAAAAGGTTTGAGGGCTCTGTCGTGATCAAAACCGCTTATAAGTCGAGGACTGCCCAAGCACGGTTGCGCACTGCTCTCTGGTTTCCATCGACTTGTTGAAAGGGGTCCAAAAGAGCCTGATTTCAATTCACTGTACTCCAAGTTCTATAAAATCATACAGAACAAGAATAGAGGACTCTGGAATGTGAGAAAGAGGGACTTAAAGTCACATGATTAAACTACATGATAAAATAACGATAAATAAAACTTGGGTGTGGTCTAACTCAGCCATCTCTCTTACTCTGACCTTCTGTGAGATAATTATATTTTAGTAGAAACCCTAAGGCCTTGTAATTTTAGTAATTCGGAGCAGTTATTATTCAATTTCAATCCTTTATAATATGCGTGAAATTGCATAACAATTAACAGTTCTAAATGTAATGATTAGGAAGTGGACAGGGATTATGATTATATCAAAAAAGTGATACTTTGGCTGTGTTTCTATGTGAATAAGAGCATTTTTATAATAAAAATAATAAATTTTTATAATAAATTTTATTACTAATTCAGTTTAGTCACACACGATCGGCTTCATCACTAGTACTTCAAGTTTTTTCGTGAATAATTCACTAAGAAAATTGCTTAATATTTTATTTGGCAAAGAGTTCCAATTGGAGATTGATCCAGACGCACATGTGGAAAATCGAGAACAGTTTATTGTACATATATGGTGATGAAATTCTCACATATATGGTTAAAAAAATAATTAATTAAACAGTATTTATCACAGCTCCGGTAACAACAGCTAGAGTGAGAAGGGGAAAACTATTGGATTTGGAGTTTTCGAGGACTCTCTTGCGTATGAATAATATATCTGAAAAAGTCCTTTGATATTCGAGAAATTATAAATTCAGCATTTTCAAACGCTTGGAGTAAATTAGGTCATTGAGCCCATTTCTAGCAACGATCTATGTATTTAAAGACAAATTTTTGCACCTTTTTTAGATGTCATTAACTAAACCGATCGCGTTAGGCGACCATACAACAGAGCTGTATTCGAGCAGATTGAAATAGTGAGTTTTTTTCAGCAACTTGCTTTTTTTCATATGAAGGAACCCAAATGTATCATAATGCGTTTTGACTTCTTGATCACAGAGACGAAGTTCAACGCAAACCGATTCTCCCCCGTTTGAGACCTTTTTTATGTAGTAGAATCCCAAACCATTTCTCCCATCGGAGCTGCTTTCTACTATTCGATAAGGAAAACGAGACAAAAAGCACTAATTCGACAAGACTACATATAGTACCGTCCAGAAGTATACCAAAAAGTATATTTTACAGTGTTTATCTTCAGTGAACGCGAATTGAAGACTCAAATGTTTAATAAATAATCGTCAAGTACTTCGAAACATAATTTCAACATAACTTTTGAGATGCCCCTTAACAGTGAACAAAAAAGCGTAAAATATTAAATGCAAGAAAAACACAATTTGAGCACATATTCTTCAGATACCTATGACATCTTCACTAAAAACTTAACCGTCCCGTACTACTCGAAATTTGATTACCCCAGTCTAATACTTTGTCGCCAAACCCCTAGCGTCAATGACGGCCTTGCATCATTGTGGCATAGAGGCCACCAAGTTGGCGAGGGTTAAAACCGGAAGGACGTGCCAGGCCTGTTTGAGTTGAGTGAATTTCTCCGCCGCATTCCGAGCAGTCTTGCCTTTGACGGCCTTACCCATCTCCCCATACACGTGCTCTATCGGATTTAGGTCCGGTGACTGGCTCGGCCAGTCCATGAAGTCACTCGACGCTGACCAAACCAGTCTTGGACCACACGCGAAGCGTGCTTTGGATCATTGTCCTGCTATCCAGCCCGGGGGCATGTTCGAGCGTGCATATGGCATCATGACGTCAGAGATTATATCTATGTAAACTTTCTATCTCATAATACCCTCTACCCTGTGCAGAGGCCCGACCGCACCCGCGTGGAACCCCCCACACATCATCACTGAACTTCCCCCATTCTTACAGGTCGGAACCTTATACTTAGCATTGAACCTAGAGCCTACAGGCCACCTCACATGGCTAATTCCGTCTGTCCCAAAAAGCAGAAACTTGCTCTCATCAGACTAGAGCACCTGATTCCATTACTTCACTGTCCAATGCTGATGGTCCTTTGCCCAGTGTAATCGCCTCTCCCGGTTCATCTCCGAGATCATTGGCTTCTTCACCGGGCGACGTCCGACGAGGCTGGCGGTGCACAGACGCCTATTTACCGTATTGACGGAGATCTGTGGCCGTACTCACCAATGTCGCGGGTAGGCCTAGCTCGGGAAGCTCCAAAAAGCTTCCCGCGGGAAGCTCCTTCCCGCGCCTGTTCGCGGGTAGCTGAAACGCTATCCAAGAAGCCGCGGGAAGCAAGCTTCCCGACCCTTCCCGCGGGAAGAAAAATAGCTGACGCATTTCCGGTTTTTCCGGAGGGAGTTCAAATTTTGGATTTCATCCTAAAAAAAATTTTCTACTTCAAGTTTTTTTCTTTAATTTTTTCGATTTTTCATCATCAAAACTTAATACCAAATTTTTTTCCCATTCATAACTATACGTGATGTTTTTGGCGTATGCCAATGTGTGGTTTCGTTATAATTCTTTTTTTGTCTTTCGCAGCATGTACTTTTCATAATTAATTTCGCGTTTTGTGTTTTTTTTATAAAAACAAGTTCCTCTTTTAATTCATCAATGCTTCAAATCGCGGTTCTGTCACAACTCGTTTTTTTTGTCATTCGTATGAAGCATATTAGATTATGGGCACAATTTTACTTAGGGGGGCACACTTTACTCAGGGACAAGGGGCTTTTTTGTTGACAAATTTAGTCAATAAATTGACAAAAAATTTATTATATGAGAAATTTTTCCATGCGGTCTCTTTCCTAAGCCGTACGGCCTCGTTAGCATACAATTTATCTAAGCCTAAGGAAAAAAATCAGTAAAATGTGACCTGCCTCTCAACAAGTAAAGTGCAGCCCCGCAAGCAACAAAGTGCCCATGTTATGATAGCCAACAAATATTATAATGTTATGATAAAGACAAATTTTGACAAGTAGAAACCTCTTCCGATCCAAAAGTCACAAATTTCTCGATTAATATCTTACTAGAATAAATATTTTTGTGAAAAAGGTATAATATAATATAAAAAATAATATAAATTCATAGAATATTCTCATTCCGCTTGACTACACAAAGGCGACGTCTTGCTATATGCATGTAAAATGACGTTGTATTAGGAAAAAAATAGTGGCGGGTAGGTTCTTCCCGGACCTAAGACTTTGGAAAGGTCCGGGAAGAAAAAAGCTACCCGCGGGAAGGCTCGGGAAGCTTTTTAGCTACCCGTGACATTGGTGAATACGGATTTTGAAACAAGCTTCCCGAGCCTTCCCGCGGGAAGGCTCGGGAAGCTTTTTTAGCTACCCGCGACATTGATGAATACGGCCACTGGAAAACCAATTTTTGCTCAAGAAAAATTTATCTTGCCAAAAAACAACAAAAAACTTACTTCAACATTGAAGTGCTGCAACATTTCCTTGAGAATTTCTACCGCGTTTTTCCGGGGGTTGGCTTTGCTTATCCTAGTGATGACACGTTCGATGCTGGGAGAAGTTAGGGAAGGCCTTCCACGTGATTTCGTCCGAATTGGCGTCTTCGCGGAGCGAGAGATCGTGCCAACATCAGTCTTGAATTGGCGCGCCAGATCGGCCAAGCTCATGCCCATTGCCCGCCTCCAGGCAATGGCCTGCCTGTCCTTTTCACTTAGATTCTTAGAACCTTTGGGTCAACCCATTATCTGAAAATGCTGAAAAACTTTTTATGATCTTCGCAATAAACATAAACAAATAAACAAGAACATATGTCAAAAATCTCGAAAAAGACTCTTAAGAAAAAAATCGCTGAGCTGATCTGCTTTTTTCAGAAACGGCTCTATTTCATCACAATATCACGTAAATCACGAACGACACAACATATAAAAAAAATTCACCTCATTATTTTTTGTCAAAATTTTTCCTAATGCTCTTCTACATTACTACCAATTTTCGCTTTTTCACTGTATATGTGGCTCTTACAGTCACTTCAAATGTGAGTGATGTTTTTACAACTAGTTAGTTTTCTTTTCCTCTCTCTCTTTCTCTCTCTCTCACTCTCTCGTTCCACTTTCGCGATTTCAAACCTAATTCTGACCGACTTTTACTTCTTCCTCCTCTCTCCTATTATACATACATATATCCTTGCAACAAAATCATATGAATAGCGCTATTTGATTACTTTGATATCTGTATATCTGCAATGTTTTTTCTCCTTTCTCTAAAGCAGACTTCCAGATTCAAGATCTCTCTTTCTCTCTCTCTCTTTCGGTAACTCTATAGGTAAGTGAAATTTTTCTTACTGACACTCTCTTGATCTTTTTCTCTATCTGCCTCTCCACTTCATTTATCTCTGTCTCTGTCTCTCTCTCTCTGCTTCTTACTGCAAAAACATAGTTCATAATTTGAATACTACATATATACACAGAATGTACATACAGCAGAATTTTTATCCTTAAGGATGTTACCGCCGACACTGAATTCTATCAATAGAAAGTTATTTTTTGTAAACTTGGACCGTAAGTTTGGAAGTAACGAGAGCAACGAAAGAGCCTCCGTAATAGGCATTATAGAAAAACCAAACAATTGGAATAAGTATATACTAGCTTCATCTTCGTTATTTAATTTGTTAAGAGTCGTCGCTTATATGATTGATTAAGAGCGAATTGAAGAAGAAACTAGCGCAACGAGGAGTTTAGGATAAAGGGGCAAGTGTCACTGTAGAGTCTTGGTGTTGACCGCTAGTGACACTTTAGAGTCTTGATGTTGACCGAAAGTGATACTGTACAGTCTTGGAGTTGACCGCAAGTGACACTGTAGAGTCTTGATGTTGACCGAAAGTGACAATGCAGAGCCTTGGTTTTGACCGCAAGTGACACCGTAGAGTCTTGATGTTGACCGAAAGTGACACTGTAGAGTCTCGGTGTTGACCGCAAGTGACACTGCAGAGTCTTGGTGTAAATCGTAAGGGACACTGCAGAGTCTTGTTCTTGACCGCTTAGTGATTTGAAGAAGACATGGAACTGCACGATTGTTGAACGAAAAAGGGAACCTGCCTGCAGGCAGCCCAGGGGTATAGAAAATCTCACGGAGTTCTTGGTGATGTCTTCGGTAACATGATCATGCTTTCTGTCAGGTAAAACGAAACAGCTGGATGAACTAGTTTGTGTTAGCGTGGTAAAATCATAATTCATATTCACCAGGCCCACTTCTTTCAAATTCAGCATGTGCCAATGCAGAAGGTTCGAAAATTTCAAGCTTTCTCATAGTTCAAGAAATTCATTATCATTTAAGAGGTTCAATATTGCTATCCTCATTCAGCCAAGTGAAATTAATCTGGCCTCCACTGAAAAGAGAAGGGTGTGTACATACGAAAGTGCAACTCCAATCTTCTCGCAAACTGCAATCCTAGAAGAAGATCGTGTTACCCCCCCGGTTCCATGTAGCACATCATAGTTCTCTCTCCGTATTTCCCCAACAGAAAGACGGATGTAGATATAATTGTTGCGGGCTCAAATGATGTGAGGGAGCGACTAATACAACTTCTAGAATACACTTTATTCCTTAATTTAACAAACAAAATTTTTACTTCAATCTCGAATACGGCACACAACTATTCATTCACTCATTTATTTTTTTAAACTCATTTTTTACTCATTTATTCACGCATTCATTCGCTAAATATTGCTATACATTCATTTACCTGTTTTTTTTTCAAAGGGAAAAGAATTCCCGGTTTTAACAATACAACATATCGATATTAACTTCGTGATGTGTCTTATAAAATCACACGTAAAAAGAATCTAAGAGTAAGTGACCATATTAACTTTTTCTGCATTTTATTCTACCCATTTTTTCTGTGAATCTTTCTCTGTAAAAAAGGATCCAGCCGTTTTAAAAACTATTAGATTAGAATAATTGAGGCAATCGGTCACTCCATTGTAAAGTGACGGAGTGATCACTTCTTCAATTATTCAATGAATATGTCCAGATGGTGTATCATGTTATACAACTTACTTGAAATCATTATTTGCCTGTATGCACGGTGAAACAACAGATTTCACATGGTGTTTGTTTTAATCGTTTATTTCTTCTCCCTCTCTATTTGTCTCACCCATTCCTTCCTGGAATGATACTGGGAAGCAGGTGGAACTTTACTCGAGTACTTCGCCGAATTTCGCCTGCTGGTCTGATTCTATTTTCACGTCCCTCTCTCTCATCTTCTCACACAAATATCGTACAATGAGAACACGAGGCTTACACTTGAAAAGTTTTTGAGCGGCCAACTTTACAGGCAGAACAGATGAACGAGACAAAAGCGGCCAACTTTACAGGTAGAACAGACAAACGAGACAAAAGCGGCCAACTTTATACTTCCATATACTTCCTCATCTAGAATTTGCATCTTGCTTCTGGAATCCATATTATAAAAAGGACTGCAAAATTATCGAGAAAGTACTTGAAGCTTTTACTCGTATTGTATACTACCGATGCTTTCCTAATCCTGATTATCCACGTGCACTTCCTTCTTATTCTTGTCGATTGGCTAACCTAGGTCTTTCTTCCTTGATAGACAGGCGGAAAGTCGCGGATCTTATGATGGGTTGGAAAATTTACAACAATAGTTCCGTTGTCGCGAAGGAAAAGTTCTTCAAGTGGGTTCCGATTACACGGACAAATGTTAACGGTTTGTATGTCGAAGCAACACAGAATACGGCCCGTTTCCATTGTTTCTCATTAAGGGTAGCACGTATGTTCACTAGATTATCGAGAGATGTGTTGAATGTTCCGAGAGAACCCGTTTTTAAAAAGGCTGTCATCAATATCATTGATACACTTTAGTCTTTCCGTTTCGAATCAGCAGACATATGGATGTAATTATTAGACACTATGACGCGCTCTGTAATAAATTGTTACAAGAATTGTCTTAGATTTCTTTTCTTTTTTTTTCTTTGCTTTTTAAAGACACCATTGTTATCTGTGGTTTTTGAATGTTTGTTTTTGCACTGACAAGTGTAGATAAAATATATATATATATATATATATATATATATATATATATATATATATATATATATATATATATATATATATATATATATATATATATATATATATATATATATATATATATGTGTGATGTGGATGCTCCTGTAACCTAAAATAATAGTGTGTTAAATCGAGAGACTTTTTCTCTGACCGCAAAGAATCACTCCAGCTGATCTTTATCTCTCTCTCTTTCTCTATTTATCTTTTTCTCTCTCTCTCTCTCTCTCTCTCTCTCTCTCTCTCTCTCTCTCTCTCTCTCTCTCTCTCTTTATCTCTCTCTCTTTCTCTCCATCTTTATCTCTCTCTCATTTCTCACCCTCTTTTATCTCTCTCTCTTTTTATCTCTCTCTTTCTCTCTCTCTCTTCTCTCCTTTTCTTTCTCTCTATTTCTCTCACAATCATACACTATTTCTTTCTTTTTCTCTCTCTCTCTTTCTCTTTCTCTCTCTCTCTCCCTCTCTCTCTTTTTATCTCTCTCTTTCTCTTTCTCTTTCTCTCTCTCTTTATACTCTCTCTTTCTCTCTCTTTCTTTCTTTTTCTCCCTCTCTTTCCCTCTCACTTTCTCTCACAATTATACACTATTTCTCTCTCTCTCTCTCTCTCTCTCTCTCTCTCTCTCTCTCTCTCTCTCTCTCTCTCTCTATTTATACTCTGTCAGACATTTTTTTCTCTGAATCTCTTGAAAAACATAACCATCCACGATGCTTTTATCTGCGTCTCTCAATATTACATGCTATTTTCTTTTTCGCTCTCTAGCGTTTTTCTCTTACAGTGTAGTCTTTCTCAGAAAGACACACTTTTTAGACACTCTCTCCGATGTGTATTTTTGAATCTTTTATTAGACAATTTTTATCACGTGTTTCCAATAATCATTGTTTTCATACCCGCATAATCTATGGATACGATCTTGGAAGGAAGCCATCTCCTACTCTCGCAACTTGCACTCTTTGCGGTAAAGAATACGTCACGTATTCTTCCGCCTTTGTAGAGCAAACAACACAAAGATTAGCAACAACATTTTATCATCTCAAAGACAAAAAGAAACAAGCAAAACAAAGACAAAAAGAAATAAGCAAAATACTAAACATATAGCTTAGTGTTTTATTACTGAAAAAGTTATTTTAATGATCATTTTTAAAACTAATTAATTGTTGCTTTTTTTTCCTTATAAAAGCCCTCTGTTAATAAACATTTTGATTTGAAGTTTACTTTTTAATGATTTTTAATAATCTCACAGAAATACCACTATTTTTTAAAAGGTTTTCTTCCATATTTTCTATGACTTTATGATTTCTATTTTGACTTTAACCTTGCATATGCACCTTCCCTAATGTGTTTTTTCACCCCCACTCAGCATTTCCATTGTACTAGGGCATGACTCATCATGTTTCCAATCCCCCGAGTCCACAATCTCTAGAGAAGATCAAGGAGAAAGGAAGGAAGCAATCTCCCCATATTTCTCAGGCTCTTTGCGGTAAAAATACATCAATATGATGTATTGTTTCGCATTTGTAAGATGATGAGCACAGATATTAACAACAACAATTCATTGGAAACAACACAGCGAGTATAGAAATCAACCTGAAGTATGAAGGAAAAGATGCACTATTCAGCAGCTTTTTGACAGGGATTCTCAACTTCAATCAGAGATTATGGCTATTCTCTAAGACCGTATTGAAAAAGTATCACAACAGTTCTCTTTCGGTTTGTGAATATCCATGTATGACATGGAAGTAGATCGATACATAGTTTTAAAAGAAACTATTATACCAATGTTTTTAATCTCCATTTCATGTATTAGTTAGTTAAAAAGTTTTTATAACTACGTATTTAATCACTACTTCTTAAAGTAGTAAATAAATAAAAAATTAAAACACTGTATTTAATCACCACTTCATAAACTAGTTAGTTGAAAATTTTATCATAACAATGTATTCAAGTACCACTTCATAAATAAGTAAGTTAGAAATTATTATAACAATGTAATCAATCACAACTTCATAAACTAGCAATTTAAAAAATTCTTACAACAATGTATTCAATCAACACTTCACAAACTAGTAAGTTAAACATTTTTTATAACAATGTATTCAATCTCAACTTCATAACTTTGGTAGTTGAAAAAAAATTCTAATAATGTATTCAATCACAACTTCATAAACTAGCTCGTTAAAAAATTCTCACAACAATGTATTAAATTATCACTTCATAAATTAATAAGTTAAAAAATTTATTATAACAATGTATTCAATCTCTACTTCATAACTTAGGTAGTTGAAAAAATTTTCTAATAATGTAAAATTCACAACTTCATAAACTAGTAAGTTTAAAAAATTCTCACAACAATGTATTCAAACATCACTTCATAAATTAGTAAGTTTAAAAAGTATTATAACAATGTATTTAATCACCACTTCATTATTGGTTAGTTAAAAAGTTATTATAACAATGATTTTAATCCCAACTTCATAAACTAGTTAGTTAAAAATTAATATAACAATGTATTTATTCCCCACTTCACAAAATAGCAAGCTAAAAAAAATAAATTATTCTAACAATGTATTCAATCACCACTTCATAAATAAGTAAGTAAAATTCTCACAATAATGCATTCAGTCACAACTTCATAACTTAGTTAGTTGAAAAATTATTCTAACAATATATTCAATCAACACTTCATAAACAAGTAAGTTAGAAATTATTATAACAATGTAATCAATCACAACTTCATAAACTAGCAGTTTAAAAAACTCTTACAACAATGTATTTAATCTCCACTTTATAAACTAGTTAGTTAAAAATTAGTATATCAATGTATTCATTCCCTACTTCAGAAATTAGGAAGTTAAAAGTTTTTACAATAATGTATTCAATCACAACTTCATAACTTAGTTAGTTGAAAAAATATTCTAACATTGTACACTTCATAAATAAGTACATTTTAAAAAATATATTCTAACAATGTATTCATTCAAAACTTCATAAACTGGCAATTAAAAAAAATTCTTACAACAATCTATTCATTCACAACTCCATGAACCAGCAATTTAAAAAAATTCTTACAACAATGTATTTAATCCCCACTTCATAAACTAGTTAGTTAAAAATTAGTATATCAATGTGTTCATTTCACTTCATAAACTAGTGAGTTAAAAGTTTTTACAATAATGTACTCAATCACAACTTCATAACTTAGTTAGTTGAAAAATTATTCTAACAATGTATTCATTCGCCGCTTAATAAATAAGTAAGTTTTAAAAAAATTCTTCCAACAATATATTCAACCCCCAGTTCATAAATTTGAAAGTTAAAATAATGTATTCAATCACAACTTCATAACTTGGATGAAAAATTGTTCTAACAATGTATTCAATCAGCACTTCATCAATGAGCGAGTTAAAAATCATAACAATTGAATCAATCCCGACTTCATAAAGTTAGTAAGTTAAAAAATTATCATATATGTAAGTATTGATATACTGGAGAGAGTAAGACAATAAGGTGGATGCGAGGCTTCTATAGACATAAAGACCGTTTTTAAATGAGATTTACTCAAACCCCAAACACAGGACCATTCATGCAAAGCGTCTATTGCCTTCTGAAGTGGACCAAAGTCATTTTCAATGTAGATTTTCGCGTCATCTGCAAAAAGTATACAGTGAGCTCCTTTTGAGAGGTAGGCATGCAAGCCATTTATGTATAAAATAAAAGAGAAGAGACCCCATAATACACTACCTTGGGGTTCGCCGAGTTTAACACTGAGAAAATGATTGGTTGATCATAACTGATCGGGTCCGGTTCGTTTAAAAATTACTTTATCCATTCGAAGGCACACCCACCAATTCCAAAACTACCTAGTTTGGTTAGTAAGAGGTCATGGGGAATGATGTCGGAAGCTTTTGTGAAATCCAGGAATACAGAAGAGATATTGTAGGAACCTTTTTTGAAAGCTCTGTGAAAGTCAGACAAGGATGATCATAATGCAGAAGAGCAAGACCGTTTAGGTGTGAAACCGTGCTGGGAAGAAGAGAGAAGATTGAATTCTGTTAAGTAAATTGTGAGAGATGCGCATAATATTCTTTCAAACACTTTGCAGATGCCAGATGCAAGAGAAATAGGTCGGTAATTCAGAGGTTCATGTATGCTTCTTTTCTTTTCATAGACAAGTTTAATGTAGAACGCTCACCATAAGGCAGTAGAAAACTATTGAAAATCATTGAAAATGGTACTGAAATAGCTAAAGCTGTCCCTTGAGGAAATTATTTGGGATACCGTCCGGAAAAGTAGAATTCTTGTTTCTTAATCTGGTAAGACACATCGGGAATAAACACAAAAAAAAAATAAACCATATATTAATGTAATGTAATGAATAAAGAAATGAATGACAGAGTAAGCGAATGGATAATGATCAAATTAACTAACAACTAGCGTATTGTGAATGAAGTACTTTTTGATCTAGCGAATATTAGAAAATCCATGAAGAATCAAATGAACTAACATTCGAGATTCAATATAAGCTATCCGGTTCTGTCGAAAGAAAAGTACTCGAGAGGAAGGGTATCGCGACCAAAGGCAACCAAATCAAACCTTGTTGGACTTTAAAAGTAGAACTGTCTGAATAAACGAATGGATTAATGATGAAATGAACTAACAACTTCATATTGACATTGTTGAAAGAGTAACATGTATTATTTTTTTACTATGAAATAAACAGCATTGAAACTCGGCTTTTAAAAATCGGTAAAACAATAGTCGATATTCCAACGTTTATTCCAAGTCGTCGAATACATAAGTAAACAGAGTGAATTGAACATAAAAGTCAGCAGTAAAATGAATTGTTGAACAATTAGACAGGTAAAATAAACGTTCTTTGGGTAGACCGGACTTTTTTGGATAGACCGGACTGAGTTCCTCAGTGTAGTTACTTATGGAATATGGATAGAATCGCTTCACACAGGATTAAGCTATGGTCTAGTAGGTTATGAAACCCTTCATAGTGAACATCTGAAGCATCAATGAGTTGTATTTAACCTCTACAAAAAAATACGGGGGGAAATTCATAAAACAGCTTAAATGAAAGTTGAATAGACTCAACCCATAACATTGTAATACGATAAAATTAATTTAGACATGCAAATTACCCGAAGCGATCAATTATATTAGAAAGATGGAGAGGCATCCCCCTATTTAGGTGAAATAATTCAGATTATTTAGTATGTCTCAATAAAAAACTAAGTCGGAAAACATTAGGATAAGAGTAATAATCAGATGAAGGCCCCCTCAAATTCAGTCAGAAAGTCTGTAACCAGTTACATCTAAAGTTAGGACAAGATAGTGCCCCCTATATAGATGGTCCGAGAAATTTCAGGAAGAGGACCGGCTAGAGTATTTTTTAAACGTCTCCGTAAGAGGGGGGATCGCAAGAGAATACGTGTACTTTGGTCGGGTACTATCGAATTAATATTTTTATTCATTATCATCAGAGAAGTCAGTCAATGAAAAAAGCAGGTTATGAGTTTATTTTAGTGTCAAACTCGAACATCTACAACTTTGCGGTAAATTCATCATATAACTCTATTAAAATGATGGAGTTTTCGGAACAGGCAATCGTATATGTTCTACGTTTGTAAAAAAAAGAAAAAGAAGAAGAAACAAAAGTTGAAAATTGCTTTAAAGCTGAATTAGTTCGTTATCAACTGAGTTCATCGAGTGATTTGTATTATGTTTTGCAGTTACAACACAATATTATATTCCATCTACTTAAAGTTACAAATTATCAACGGTGAAATCGAAAGTAAAACAAGATGAGCCAGGAATTCCCCGGAGCAAAAGCTTTTCCTAACCACCAGAACCAACTACAATGTCATTTTAATGCCATAGTACCCTCGTTTAATAGAAAAGATTCGAGATTAGATTATACTGTGAAGATATTAACTGTTGAACATCACTTTCTCACATTTTTTATGTGAAAAAAGAAAACTAAACAAAGCAGGCGAGTATTTGACGGTGTGTCCCTGTCCATTTTAAATTTCATCCTATCACTAAATTTCTTGACAACGATGTTGTAGTAAATTACCGATAGCATACAAGCATTCTCGAAAATACAAGAATTACACAATTTGAATGTGATGGTAAAATCAACTAGGGAAATGAAGGCAGGTTTGGAACAAGCGTCGCAAACCGCCTTATTAATGAACCTTTGCGGTCTGAATACTGAGTAAGTCCTTCCAAGTTGTTGAGGCTCTTAAAGGACGTTGACGTGCTCACGCGACGGGAACTCAACAATTAACGATCAACGTGGTGAATATATAATAGAAACATGAAACACACTTCAATATTTTCCTCCAGTAATTTTCTCTTGCGTTTGGAATAAACTTCTTGATGAGAAGTGTCGCTTGATTGAGATATTTCAATTATTTAAATGATATAAAATGTACAAATACATTATCAAATTCATCTGCGAGTAAGTGAAATGTATCTTCTTTTTTTGTATCCCCTTCTTTACGGTTTCTCGCCCGACGAAGAGTTATACCAGTCTCCCTAACAGCAACCAGGTCCTCACAATAACTAGCAGTTTCCTTCTCTTTCTTGATGAGAACTTCATAGCCAGTAGATGAATCAACAACTTTCACGCAGTCCTTCTCAGCCAGGAGAAAAAGTTTATCCCTTGACAAGATGAAGTAAACAAGGCATTCTGAATGCTTTCAACTATTCATACATGACTTGAGGTAATGTAAGTATCATTTATACACTAACAACTCGTTTTTTTGCTCAAGCTCCTATGATGAAAGCGTTTTCGCAAATGTCTAACGCTTTAACCTTTACATCTGATGTGGAAAAATAAAGAAAAAAGTTACCACACACACACCTCACACAAATCACACTGAATACAGTATGGAAATATTTCTACCTTGCTAAAATTGGAGAGACATTTTTGAGGACATTCAAACACTCATCTTCGTTGGAATCAGAAAATTCTGCAAAGTTAAAAACCTTTACAAAGACGGCTACCCAGGATTCTACAGACAGAGTAGCCTTGCTGACGCTTAAAATAAGACAAAAAGTCGACTTTCACGAATATCAACAATTGGATCGGGGATAAAACTTTCTTAACCTTGCGACAGATTTTTTTTCTCAGAAAGCTTTCTTAGCTTCAGATTAGACAGAGTAAACGCATTCAGCAACAGGAATCATTGCTTTTAAAGCAGAATACTTTTATTATGGACGAGTCTACACATGCTGATGCTTGGAAACATTACAATAAGAATCGTTTTGGTGCATACTGTCATACTAGGCATAAACTTTGAGCTGTGTCTCTCAATATTACATGCTCTTTTCTTTTGTGTCACTCTTGCTCTCTTTTTTCTTTCTTTCACTCTCTCGAAAATCAAATAGAGAATTCAACACAACACAATGACACTCTGCACAATCTGACGACTTACTACCAGGAGAAAGAGGTATAACCTCATTAGATGTTTACATTTCTGTCTGTGTTTGGTGGTGTTCGTTGTTTGATATAATTTGGAAAACTAAGGTGTATATGTAGATTAACAAAATTTTATATACTTGATGTAGAGAATATCAAGCGATAAAAGAAAAAAAGTAACAATTAATTTTATAGTGAAGATAACAAATAAAAGATAACATTATTTAAGAATA